>CAKNXH010001122.1:159694-195801 GCA_932178445.1 Andricus quercusramuli | reverse complement strand
ATGTAATGGATACTTTGAGGAGTTTTCTTAAGGGTTACTTTTTTTTATAAAAAATTGTGTACATTGGTATTACGAAGTTCGTACATCACTTAAAAATGTTATATATGTAATAATTTTAATGATATATCGAATTGAAACCCGATTAGATACTTTGAGGCGGTGTACATGGGTGTACATCGACGTATATACATTGATATATATGAATCGGATACTTTGACGCGCTAATCATAATGTATACGTGTTCAAACCGTAGATTGGTGATTTTGAGGAGTTTAGCATGCTTTTTGTAATACTTCACCAAATATTAAGCAAGGAGGGCTTTTATCGAATAAATTCTTTCAAGCTAGAGTCCTCAAATTCCGATAATTTAAGCTCAGTGTTGTTATACTGAATAAAACAACCTTTTCCCAAAAAATATTCTTGAGAATTACAAGATTGAATTGTATTTATTAATAAAAAGTTTGAAATCTTGTACTTAAAGTCATTTATGATCCATTACATACATACGTATTTATTAAAATTTTTTAATGTGGAGACAATGGATGAATAGCATTAAAGAAAGAAATTGTATTCAAGTAAAGGGGATAGTATCACTGGGAAAAACGTATTATTATAATGCTGGTTTCTGATATTCAAGTAGTACTGTAAGAAAGAGTCGTACTAAAATTTAATGAGCTATGAAAAATAATTTAGTACTACTTTCTAGAATTAAAATAATATCGAAGTATATAAAATAATAAGTATATAAAAAAAAAGTAAAAAAAAAAGTATAGAAAGTATATATAAATAAGTATATGAAATAATATCGAAGTAATAATATCAAATCTCATGATGGTTTTTTTTTCTTCTGTGCGTAAATATCATCAGCTTGGAAGTTATGTTGAAATAGTACCCAGTTGTTCAAACATTTTCGTTCGCTAGTGATGTACGATGGCTTTGCGTATCGTTTCGCCTGGGGCCGCTCCTAGAGATATCGATCAGCGCCCTACGTCAGAGCTTTGTGACTGGACTTTTAGATTGATCTGAACCTACAAAAATTTGCACATAAAATCGTCACGAGCTAGTTACGAGGTCTCATATTCAAGGAAAGTTCATAGGATATTAAAAGATTTTCATAACTAACCTGTGAACTTTGAGAAGCAAATTAGGAACTCGAAGTGAAAATTATAAAACGGTTTTTTACATTTTTTTAGTAATAATTACAATAATACTAGGAATTACTTCAAAAAATGTGCAGTAAACTCACAAGGTGGCCAGAGTAATCAGGGAACTTGGAACTTAAAATCCGATGCACACACGCGGCGGCGTGGCGTTGTGTATGCGTGTATATTTAGCCTAAATTCATCCAACTAGAAATCTTTTAGCGAGTGATTAAGGGGCCCTCCCATGATTGCGTTTTTCTGTCTTGTTCTACGGTTTGTCATTAGCCATCGCAGCCAATGACATCCTCTTAGTGACCCTCAGACGCGTCTCCAAACCCTTGGTTGGTTACGTTTGAACTGAGACCAGAAGTACAGGCGATGTTTGCCCACTAGTTATTCCCTATGTATTTTTAGGTTAGGTTATGTTACAAGAGGTGTTACCATATTTTATCTCCTGTGCAGCCAAGAGGCAAACGCGTTTGACAAAGACTTGTGATTCCGAACTAACGGTGATGCAACCTCACAAGGCAGGGTGAGCCTGTTTGAGTTTCTGTTTGTGTTATAGTCTTATATGTTTAGAATCAAAATATATGTTTAGAAGCAAAATCTAGCCCTTCTACGCACTCTTCAATTACCCTTACACTTGGGTGCTCGCATTTGACATTAAAAGTCCAGTGCTATTTATGTACGGAAATAAGTGCGAAGCACGAGACCACCCCTTGTGTGAAATGGGCGCGTTCTATTTTGTCACGGAGCGTTGTGCGTATTGTCCAGGTGAGAAGAAGTTAATTGAGACCCCTCCTTTAAATATCCTATAGATCCACATAGAATTTCTATGAGTATCTATAAGTTTCTGGTGGTTCCAAATGGTAGTGCCACAAAGGGAGATTTAGCCACATAGAAAATCTGTACGGATCTATATGGATGTTGAAATATTGTATTCTATACGGAATTCCAAACAGAACTTGAAATGGTTTCTATATGTTATCCCAGAAAGAACCCCTGTTTCTGTAAGTATCTATACGGATGTTCCAAATACGATTTTTTAGACATCGCGCTATTTCCCGACCTCTATACGGATCTATACCCGGTAAGAAGAAAAGAATTCAAAAAAATTCAGAATCTGAATTCTCATTAATACGTGAATTTTCCTCCATCGAAAGTTCCACCATCGAGTAGACAAAAAAAGCAAAACCTATTCCTTTTATTCGACTTAGAAAAATTTAATGGAAGCGTATTGGGAGGATTTAAAAAGTGGAGAAATGTAAAAGAAAGAATAGAAGGGAATAAAATAATGTCACTTTTAAGGCGCAACTGTGAATTGAAATAAATAAATTTTTTAAATGAATAAATATTGTATTACATTTATAAATTACAGGTGAAAAAAAAAAGAATTTTGGTAAATTATGTGAAAAATTTTTTAATTAATCTGTTTAACAGAAACATGTTTTGACCGATTTCAATGAAATCTGTCTTGGAACACATTCAAATTATATTAAAATTATTTTTTGATGTACATGCATGGATTACACAACCACAAAAAAAGTATACGGAGCCAAAAAACGATCTATCCAGCATAGTCGAAATCAAATTTTGGAAATTTCCTGCCTACCTTTTTTTTGGTTTGAATTTGGATTTTTGGTTTAGGTTAAATTTTTGCAACTTGACTGCTGAACATCTGAAACCGTTCTTAGGGTTTAGGGAAGGAGAGGATATGTTAAGTAGCCAACTTGCAATTAGAAGGAATTAAAATAATCAAAAATAAAGCATGTAAGTATGAAATTAAAAATAACCATGACAAAAAAAATTGAAATTTTCAAACTTATGTTGCACACGGAGGAACAGAAATCATGTAAGTGCACGCATTTTGTGGACGTATTAGAAAGAATTAAATTAATCCAAAATACAGCATGTAGGTATGGAATTAAAAATAACCATGAGAGGTGTGTCTACTGCTCGCATTAAGAGGAATTAAAAAAATGGAAAATATGTTTGCCTGTATGGAACACAACACGAGTGGCGTTCATTAAGGAAATAGAAAAGAATTGATTTCAGAGATAAACCTATTCCTTCGTTGGGCACTTCTCCCGATGGAAAATTAGCACATTCAAAAAAATTAAATAATGCTCACTCTTTCGTTTAAATATGAAAGTATTAATTTTTTTGAATTCTTCTCTTCTTACCGGGTATGGATGTTACCAAGTCGTAATCTATATGGAATTTCAAACAGAAATTCTACTAGTTTCTATATGGTGATTTCTTACAGGATTTTTAAGACAAATCGCTATGTCCCGAACTCCATGCGGATCTATATGGATGTTAACAATATGTAATCTATATGGAATTCCGAACAGAAATTCTACTAGGTTCTATATATATAATATATATATTTCGAACAGGATTTCTCAAACATTGCGCTATGTCCTGACCTCTATATGGATCTATATGGATGTTAGCAATATGTAATCTATATGGAATTCCAAACAGAAATTCTACTAGGTTCTATATATATATATATATATATATATATATATTTCGAACAGGATTTCTCAAACATTGCGCTATGTCCTGAATATGGATCTATATGGATGTTAGCAATATGTAATCTATATTGAATTCCAAACAGCAATTCTACTAGCTTCTGTATGGAGATTTCTTACAGGATTTTCAAGACATCTCGCTATGTCCCGAGCTCTACACAGATCTATATGGATTTTACCAATATGTAATCTATATGGAATTCCAAACAGAACTTCTACTAGTTTCTATATGGAGATTTCTTACAGGATTTTTAAGACATCTTGCTATGTCCCGACCTCTATACAAATTTACAAAAATTTATTCTATATGGAATTCCAAACAGTATTTCTAACAGGTTCTATATGTATATTCCGGTCTATAAGGGCCCATGAGTCAATCTCCAAAACTAAGTGAAAATACCTTTAGAAACCCGTAGAAAGCAGCTCAGCTACCTATGGTAATGCCGTATAGATCCATATAGACCCCAGGGTCTATGAGGATCAAGAAGCTATTCATTGGAATGAAGTAAAAATACTACCAGAAACTCATAGAAACCAACTCAGCGGCTGTTAGTAATTCCGTATAGATCCACATCAACCCAGGGGTCTATAAGGGCCAATGAGGCATTGCTCAAAACAAAGTGAAAATACCACCAGAAACCCATAGAAACCACATCAGCTACTAATGGTAATTCCGTATAGACCTATATAGACCCTAGGGTCTATGGGGACCAATAAGGCATTCCCTCAAATCGAGTAAGAATACCACCAGAAACTCATAGAAACAAGCTCAAGTGGCTGTTAATAATTCCGTATAGATCCATATAGACCCAGGGGTCTATGAGGGTCAATGAGGCAATCTCCAAAAATAAGTGAAAATACCACTAGAAAGTCATAGAAACCACCTGAAGCTACTAATGGTAATTCCGTATAGACCTAATAGACCCTAGGGTCTATGGGGAGCAATAAGGCATTCCCTCAAATCAAGTAAGAATACCACCAGAAACTCATAGATACTAGCTCAGTGGCTGTTAATAATTCCGTATAGATCCATATAGACCCAGGGGTCTATAAGGGCCAATGAGGCAATCTCCAAAACTAAGTGAAAGTACCACTAGAAAGTCATAGAAACCACCTGAAGCTACTAATGGTAATTCCGTATAGATCCATATGTGACGCACGCCGAAGAAAGGGGGCTTACTCTGAAAAGTGAGATTTTTCAGGGCGAGCTGTCGAAGTCGACCCGATAGACGCGACTTTTAGGAGAAAGGAAAGACTTACGAAATCTTCTCTCTCCACTTGTCACTACATTCTCACGCATGTAGCGGCGCTGCTCACGGACGGGGTATAGATGAGACGCGGAGATGTGATGGTGAGTAGTAGGAGGTGTTTCACGGGATCTCGAGCTCTCGAGTGAAAGCCCGATTTCTCGGGTACCTATCAACTCAATTATTAGCAATAATATCACTCGGAAATTTTTTTTGATGGTTTCATTAAAAAGAGCAACTCAAAAACTATCAAAAGGTGTAAAAGCCTCGATTTCGATTTTTTTAGAGTAAGCCCCGTTTCTTCGGCGCACGTCACATATAGACCATAGGGTCTATGAGGACCAATAAGACATTTCCTCAAATCGAGTGAAAATACCTCCAGAAACCACCTCAGCTACTAATGATAATGCTGTATAGATCCATATAGACCCAGGGGTCTATAAGGGCCAAATAGGCATTATCCAAAGCTAAGTGGAAATACCAACAGAAACATATAGAAATACCCTCGGCGGCTGTAGGGAATTCGATATAGATCCATATAGAAATGCAGGTTGTATACGCATCTGGTAGCAGTTTTTCGTGACAAAACCCGACTTTTTCCACATAGACTTTTTTTCTATATGGCTCTAAAAGTCCTTTCGTGGAGGGACGCCTAGGCTGGAATTAGAAGGCGAATATTTCAATGCCTTTAAATGCTTACTAATTTTATTTTTGCCCAAAAAAGAATTACATAGCATTAACTGTCATCGATTCTACTCGATATTTTTTCAACAGTATTAAATAGCATTGACTCTGCTCGATTCTTGTTTCGCTAAAGGCATTGCATGGCATACAATTTGTGGTTCGCCCAGTAGCATTGAATCCTGGCAAGAAGACTTATATGGAAAAAGTATTCGGAAATTCCCTGCTCAATGGTGACGGACAATTATTGAATCCTTTTCGATACACTTTTTGACATCGTGTTTTAAATTCCCATGTCATTAAAAATTATTTCTTGAACTGAATCCCTCTCTGTACATAGCGGCGATAATTTTTTTCTGGCCACATTTGTATACCCTAAAGAAATCATGAAATAGAACATTTTTAACCCCTTTAAAATTCGCATATATTGCTGTTCTTATTAGATATATAATTATTGATAGTTTTAATATTTTGACAACGTAAACAGAAAATAATCTCCAAATACACATGATTTTTTTAGTCACTGTAATTTATCAAATTTCGTGTGCTACATCTAGTTACATAACATTTTAATGATTTTTAATTATAATATTCAGTATTATAAAATAATTTCAGCATTGTCGTTATTACTTATCGTGATAAAAATTGTAATAAATATTTATCTCGACTTATTTTTGTGACAACTTTATTTCTTATGAATAAAATATTAATTTTATTCTACAATATACATCTTTCATTTCATTCAAGTATAGTTAAAATACAAAAATACACTTGAAATACACTTCCAAATCGCTAAAAACTGATTTCAAGAAAACTTAACCTTTTTCACGAAGACTGGGACAACAACTTACGATTACTAGTACATGACAGATTTGGAAATCACGATAACTGTGACATCGGTGCTTTTTTACTTTTAATTGTTTATAAATAAAAAGCAATATTAAATATAATGTTAGAACAATTTTTATAGTATTCTATGATGTTTAATGATTCAACCAGTACCAATCATTTTCCAAATAATCCTTCAAAAACAATTTCCTAAATATTTGAAGTCAATGCAATCTCTAATTGTCACGATTACTTGTACGTTCACCTTATTACGAATTTTAATTATATAAATTTATTGAGAATGATACATGTTTCAGCGTAGCTAAGAATTAAATTTAATGCAAAATAAGAAACAAATAATAAATTAATCATGATAAATACAATTTGTACTTTATTTTGCAATATATGAGATACGTGATCAGAATATGTTCGCTAAGGTCGAAAGAGTTTGAACAAAAGATAGTTCACAATCGCCAAATTACAGTTGTCGATGCTTCGACCTTTAATTTTAAAAGGACTGTGCACTTCTTAAGATGTGAAAGGAACAGTAATGAAGAAAACTAAGTTCATATGAAAGATATTGTGGCCTCATAGTTTCTGTCATGAAAATGTTGATAAAAACAGAACCGTCGATTATTGAAATGCATGGGAAGAATAAAAAGGTGATTTATTGTAATTGTTTATTTTGCATATATTTATCTCGAAAGAATATTTTTCAGTATTTAAAGTATCCAATAAATTAAAAACTACTAATGAAAAACGAAGAAAACATATCTTTATTTAATAAGAACGAGACGTGTGCACAAAAATTCGATCCGATTTCATAGGCATTTCATGTTTTTAATTTATAACTATAATTAAAAAAATCTAAATCGATGAATGTAGAATGGAGATTTCAGATCCAGAAAGACATGAGGACAAACGAATCATTCATTTATAGTTTCCCAATTAAAATTTGTTATACGATTACACAATAACCAGTAATAATAACTCCTTAGATGCTGTTCATCTCAAGATTTGCAAAATGTTTTTCACAGTCTTCACAGGTTCATCATATTTATTTTCTTATCCAGTATTCAATTAAAAAATATTTTTTTTTAAATTTGTTTTCTACATTTGCGTCATTTGGATTAATAATTGTGAAATGAGAAATACCATGTAATATAAAATAATTTTACCTTAAATTTTTGTAAAGTTTCATAGTATTGAATCGCAATTTTTATTATTATTGTATCCTATAATGTTTTTGCATAATATTACAAAAATAAAAAAACGTGTTCAGCCTCTGTTAACTAAAAGTTGTTTTCAGATTTTATTTCGCTTTTGATTTGGCATTTTACAAAAAAATTTAAGACCAAATTTACAATAACCTGTGAGGCCATTTTTGAAGAAAAAAAATCCTTATAAATTATAATAATATTTTTTAATTCTTTTTATGGTATAAATAAAATTAGAATATTATTATAGTTTTCCAATTAGTTGCTTGCAATTTCGAACGAATCCTCCGCTTATCCACATCTATCCTTAGCGAAGCGCGCGCTACTTAAGTCAGGGAATCTTTGTAGGTATATTAACCCTTACTGGTTTAATAGTATTTTGCGGGAGCTTGAAACTCGAAATATTTTATTATTTTAGAAACTGATAAGAATACTATATTTTTGAGTGGATTCAAGTGGGCAGAAATTAAACTGATATATCGTGGATAGTGGATAGTCAGGGATAGAGAAAGATAGGAATTTGTAAAAAAACAGATAAAAAAATATCGGCAGTTGTGAACGACATTTGGGAATGATCGAATATCTCTATCTTTTTCTATCCATACGTTTCTATCTTTTCCAATCTTTTTACTTCCAGCAGGAATAGAAATCGACAGGTTCAACTTCATAAAGCACTCATTGGCAAATAAAAAACTCAATTTGAACTTTCGAGTTTTAAACATCCAAATTATATTAAAAGGGAAGTTTAAAAATACGGCTATAATAATCAGATTCACCCACTTTCATAAGGATAAAAAATGCCCGGTGATTTCTCGGTTATTTCCCACTTCACAAATTGATAAAAATTCCCACTTTGATTTTTTTTAGAAATAAATAGAATGAATTGGCATTGAAAATGATCTGAACGTTAAATTTTCACCATTTGTTTCGATTACAGCATTCATAGATAATTGAAGAAAATGTAAGATTCAATTTTCAACCGTTTTTTTTTACAGTTGAATTTTCAACTATGTATCTGTGAACAATGTTCAGTTACGAATAAATAGATACTGAATTGAAATACATCCTCATATGAAAGAATGAATACTTCTATTCATATTTTTCAAGTCCATGGAAGTGGAAATGGTAAAGAAACTATTTACGTGCTAATGCGAGTATGAATTTCTTTTAGAGGTTTTAGCATGTTATGTATGCATGTTTTAATCCCTCTGGTTGACCTTCCACTCAGACATGCATTCGCGTCCATAACAATCTGGATATCCGCCAAAGAAGGTAGTTTGAAGGGATGGTAAAAAGACGCCTGGAAGGCCTTCTTGATCAAATCCTTCTCTTCGTCTGTCCATGATCGTTTTACTACGGGCTTTCTTGAATTTTTAGCTGTAAGAAAACGAAATGAACACTTTAATACGTGATATACATATATATAATTATATATGTATATATAAATATAAATTACATATGGGAACATGAGCAAAAATTTTGCTCATAAAAGCTTGAATGAGTTTATCGATGAGTTTAATAACAACTCTAGCATACGTACTGCTTATTTGATTCGCATTATCCCTTCTTGCTTCCTTAACAGTCAATCCTGTAAAATTACTGGCTGCAGCTGTCATTGATTCTGAAACTGAAAATAAATCATCCTCTTTTATAGGTTTCAATGTAAAAAAATGCTATTGAATTAATTAATTTAGTTCATTATAGATAATGTTGCATTTAACATTAACATTAAATCTGAAATTTACCTTCATGTGATTCCTGCGTAGCATTCCCAAAACCATCGCCTTGTGAAATTTCCATTGTGGAATCCATTTCCTCCTGCTCATCTTCCTCTGAATCGTCGGAGTCCGATCCCGAATCATGCCCCGTGCTTTCAGGTATTCTCGAAGCTTTCTCTAAGAATTGGGATATTTCGAGGATATCTCGAGCGACCACAGGTTGTCTGTAATTCTCTCTATGAATCTTATCTTCGTGGCCCATAAAATTCGCTAGTCTGGAGACCATATTATCCGTGAGCTCTTGAGCAATGGCATCCGTTGCGGCGTGTCTTCTCAAATTTGTTGCTCGGATTTTTTCTGGTTCAGCTACTCCAGACCTATTTGATAGTTTCCGAACTAGCGGACAACCTCTGACGAATTTAAACTCATCTTTATCGATCGATGGCAGACCAAAAAGATACGGATTATCCTTGGGCACTCGTGCTACGTTTCTATATCTTACGACGAGTTCCAGGCTTTCGAGCATTGAGGTAGATAGTATCACCGAAACCGTGCGCGCTCTCTTGCCACGAATCAAAAAGCGGACGTATTTTTTTGCGATAGCTTGGTTAGCCGCAGAGAGAGTTTCGAAAATATCTTTATTTACGACTTCGTTGATGGCTTCATATTTTTTGAATTCGGTCAGAAGACTCCTTTCCAGTTCTCCCGGACGTCGCCTGCAAAATGCCATAATGAGAACCATGGTGTAGCAACTGACGTCGAGCCAAGCTTCGTATGAGTAACTATTTTTAAGTTGGTCCAGAGCCTCCCTGTGCACATTTTTGAGATAGGTGCAAAAATGCGCGATGTCAGCTTGTGAAGGGAGACTTATAATTTTTTCCCTCCGACGCTTGAGTTGTGATTCCAAGACAGTCTTATTGACGAAAGTGGCCAACTTCTCCTGAAAAACTTTCAAAAATTTTTCCACATTGGCAATTTTTTTATCATTTTTTATTGCCTCTTCGGGATCCTCCGGATTTCTTTCAATATACTCTGTGATCAAAAGATTTCCCGCATGTTTTATGTGCGTTCCCAGGGACGCTGCATTAAATGGCGTAGCATAGAATTCATCATTCTTGTCCAATTTGGCCACTCTTTCGATCGCACAAATGACGACCTTGTTTTTGGACGGATCGAAAATTTCCTCAAATTGTAATTTCTCTCCGTAAACTTCCTCCAGAGCTTCGAGGAAACGTCCAATCAATCTCAAAATCGAACGTATCATCGCACGATGATGTTGCGAAGATCGGTGTTTTGCGCATAATTTATTCCCGTATATTGTCACCATGAAGTCGTACCTTATGCGACGCACGATGTCATCTTCCCTCATCCTTGGAAAAATATGTTTGCGCAAAGTTTTTTCTGCCCTTGGGTGCACACGCCCAACCACTTTCCTGGACATTACTTGGACAATTCTGCTATCCTTGTAACTTTTTTGTGTGCATTTTCGCACATGTATGTGCAATGTGGTTCTTGAGAACGTCCCTTTGCATTTTTTGCAACATCCAAAACTGGTACCCGTTTTCTTCATTCTCGCTTGAGGACGTCTCTCCACAATGAGCTTTCGGTCCTTATTGAAAGCTTCTCTCGTATTATGCAGGAAATTGCCATTCCTTCTGATTGTCTCAATAATTCTCCTCCGTTCTAGGTTTCCCTTTGGAAGAGCCAGAAACTTCTTTACATCTTCCTCATTGGAATGTTTCACTTCCAAATGTTCTGCTATTTTCACCCGCAGTGCCTGGCAGTAAAAACAGCAGTACCTTTTTGGTTCTTTTTTGTTGCCTGGCTCTGGCTGAGATGGATCGACTTTTAGGTTCAAATCGTCTAAAGCAGAAGTTCCTTCGATGTTCCTCAGTATGGTTGATTCTAGATCCGTACAATTGGCTGATTTATTATGAGAGGAATTCCCAGCATCCGTATGGTTCTGTTCCCTTTTCCTTAACCCTTTGGGTGGGGTTTCGCTTGCAGTCAGTTCTACTTCTTCTTCATCTTCAGATTGTGGTAATACATAATCAGGATCCTTTATCTCAATACTCTCTGTATCTGAAACACACAAAATAATCATTAGAAAATAAATTTATTCTTATCGTTGAGTGTGTCTTTAATATGCTTCGAAGACGTAAAAACTTAAACTATGTGAAAATTACCAAAAGTTCCAAAAGTATTTTCTTCCAGGGAATGAGATGGTCCACTATGGTTGGAAATTTTATCTGAAATAACGAGACAAATTATTGAAAATGGAAAAAAATATTCAAATTACTCAGATCAAATTCTTGATGGAAATAGAAATAAAAAGCAGTATTCACTTACCGTCGGTATAAACTTGAAAATGTTCAAATTGATCCGCAGGTGAAGAATTTCTTTCTCTTGTGTTGGGGAATTTTGGCAAACTCAAAGCAGCAGATATTTCTCTATCACGCTCAACCAACATCGCAGTATGGTCGACTTCGATAGGTGTGACGCATATTATTCTTGGTTTGCTCTGATTCTTTTCAATTCTATTGGAGTTTTCGTCTCTTTGAACATCACAGATTTTTGAACATTCGAATTCTTTTCTACGGTTGGTATGAATCCGAAGATTTTCAATCTCGGCACATTCTGGTGGATCGATAATTGAGCTGTGTTTTACTTCACTGAAAGTACCATTTTGACAGAGCTCTAGAAACGAGTCACCATTGAAATCACACAAAATAGGCACATTTGTCAAATCTGTATATTCGTCATCACCTGTAATTAAATTGATAAGTTAATAATACACATATACCTATTACGGTGACTAGGAAAACACACTTGGTTTTGTTAGGAGTGAAGGGCAAATAACGGTAGTTTATGCGAATGTAGAAGCCAGAATTTTTCTTTTAATTTGAACTTTTATTTCATTTAAGATTTTAACCACGAAGTTATCCACTTTTTAATTTGAGCTTTTACCATGTTGTTCTTGAGGTTCTCAGAATCCACATAAGAACATTTTTTCCATTAAAAATTTATGAAAACCCTTAATTACGGTTGCTTGAAAAATGCCATTTTCACTGTTTTCTATTATTTAAAGTTAAAGATCACTTTTTCAGAAAAAGCAGATTAGGAAAAATATAAATAAGCGTGCAATAATGAAAAAAAATCTGAGTACATTTTTGAAGTTTGACAGGTCTACGACTCAAGCTGTTTTATTTTCTGGGCGGAGCACTCATCAGCTCAGCCATAAAAGTTGATCAC
The DNA here is from genome assembly GCA_932178445.1 of Andricus quercusramuli. NCBI lineage: Eukaryota > Metazoa > Arthropoda > Insecta > Hymenoptera > Cynipidae > Andricus > Andricus quercusramuli. The sequence continues at coordinate 183,176 of CAKNXH010001122.1, read as the reverse complement.
AGTGGGCCTTGACACCGTAAACTCATAAAGCAGACCCATTCTCGGCAAGTTTTTTTAGTCATATTTCCCTTTTGGAGAAAAGTGGATAATAAAAATGCAGGGGATGCTAACTAATCCTGATATAAAGTCACATCGATTAAACGAGCTAGGGTTGCACTTTTACGATCGACTCTTCGCTTACCAAAATTGTCAGCTTTTGCAATGACAACTTTTAAAGACAATGAGCCACCTCTCAATATTGTTTAAAATGTTTTGAAAAATCTGGCTTCCACAATCGCATAAACTACCGTTATTCGCCCTTCGCTCATAAAAAAAACAAAAGTGTTTTTCTTTGTTCACCCTAATACCTATAAAGGAATAAATATCAGTAGGGGAGAGTGAGACACAGTGGGACATGGGCCACAGTGGCCCATGTCCCACTGTTAGGTCGTGGGTTAGGTTGAGAGACCTTATTCCAAGTATGACATTACTTGATCCATAAGGAACACATTACAGCAGAAATCAGAAATTTTTATTGCAAATAGTGGTAAAGCAAGGGATGTTATCCAGAAAAGTTCCAGTGGGGTACAGTGGGACAGAACTTTTAGAGTACAGAATATGGTAGTGTGGGTAGCATAAGGAGAAGGAAAGGCTGAGAAAAATAGAGCAAAGAATAGAAGAAAAAGAGAGAGAAGAAAGAAAAAGAAACATAGTGATAAAGGGTCTAAGATTAGAGGGAAAGGAGCTGAGGGAAGGAGTGGAAGAAGTGGAAGAAGTACTAAAAAGGATTGGTGCTAAGGTAGAGATAGAGGAAGTGCGAAGTGTAGGAAGGGAAGAGCGAAGAAGGGAGAGAATGGTACTTGAAACTGAAGAAATGGGAACATAAGAGGGAAGTGATGACAAAGAAGAGGATGTTATATGGAAGCTCGGAGAGAATAGAGGATGATTTGACATGGGTAGAGAGGAACATGCAGTATAGGTTAAGGAAAATAGCGGAAGAGGAAAGAAAAAAAGGAAGAAGAACATGGGTTAAGTATGGGAGAATACAGATAGAAGGTGTATGGCGGAATTGGGATGAGGACAGGGAAGAGTTAGTAAAAAATGAGGTATCGGGAAACTAGGAGAGAAATGAACAGGAGGTAAAGAAATAAGAAATAGTGAGAAACCAAAAGAGACAAGAAACGAAAGTAGGGAAGATTGGAGGATATGCAACTGGGATATAGCAGGCTTAGAAAGAAAAGATAGGGAGTTGATGAGAAATTTGACACAATGGGATGTAGTAGTAATAATGGAGACGTGGCTAGATGAAAAGGGATGGGAAAGAGTAAGGGGAAGATTACCAAGAGGTTACAAATGGCGGGTTCAAAATGCAAAGAGGAAGAATAAAAAGGGCAGAGCAATGGGAGGAATGATGATGGGAGTAAGGAACGAATGCACAACAGAGATGATAAAAAAGAGTTGAAAGAATATAAAGAAGGATTAATAGTAGAAGAGATAAATATGGGAGGAGAGAAGTGGAAGATAGTGGGGGTCTATGTGAACGGTGATATGCAGGAGAAAACAGAGGAGATGAAAGAACTGATGGAAGAAAATAAGCAAGAAAGGTAATTGATTATGTGGTAGTGGACGACGAAGTAAGAGAGAAGGTTAAGAAACTAGAGGTGGGGAACTATGTAGATTCGGATCACTTTCCCATAATAGTGACGGTAGAGGGAGAAATGAGTAATAACAAAAAGGCTAAAAAGGAAGCAAAAGTAAAAAGAGCAGGAAGAGGGGATTGGTCAATGGAAGGTAAAGAACCGTTCAAAGAAAATGTAAACGAGGAAATGCAAATAACGGTAGGAGAAATAAAAGGATCATTAGAGTGCACAAGCAAAAAAGAAGTTAGTGAAGGAGGGGATAGAAGTGGATGGGATGAGGATTTTAAACAGAAGAAGAAGGAAGTGAGAAGGGTATTAAGAAAATGGAGAAAAGGGACAAGTAGTGGAGAAGAATATAGGAGAAAAAAGAAGGAGTATACTGAGTTGTGTGATCAGAAAAAAGAGGAGGAAAATAAAAGGTTTGAAGAAGAAGCGGAGAAGGCTAGGACGGAAGAAGAGGTTTGGAAGGTGGTAAATAAAGAGACAAGAAGAAGGAAAAGAGTAAACCAGGATATTGAGATGATAGAATGGAAAAAATATTTTATGGAATTACTAGGAGGGGTAGAGAAGAAAGGTAGGAAAGGAGGAAGAGATGGTAGGGAAACAAATGAGAAGGATATTACAAGAGAGGAAATAGTCAAGGTATTAGGGATGGTGAAAGATGTAAAGGCACCTGGTACAGATGAGATCCCACATGAAGTATGGAAATATGGGGGGACAGAATTAAAGAAATGGGCATGGATAATGTGCAATAGAGTATGGAGAGAAGAGGGGTGGCCAGAGTTATGGAAAGAAGGAGTAGTGATACCAATAGTGAAGAAAGGCAAAGGGGAGAAGGTTAAAGATTATAGAGGAGTGACACTAATGCCAACACTGTATAAAGTATATGTGACTGTTTTATCGGAGATGTTAAAAAAAGAAGTTGTGGAGAAAAAGATAGAGCCACCTAATCAGACAGGGTTTAGAAAAGGGATGGGGGTAATGGACAATATATATGTTCTGAACTACTTAGTAAATAAGAGAATTAAAAGGGAGAAAGGGGCAATGATAGCAGTGTTCGTGGACTTGAGGGCGGCGTTTGACTCATTAGACCGAGGCGAGATAGAAAACGTCATTGTGAAAAAGGAGATAAGAGAGGAGAGATTTATTTAATATACTAATATCAGACTTAGAAGAAGAAATGAAGAGAAAAGGGCGGGGAGGAGTTAGGATAGGGAACGAAAGGATATATACACTGGCGTACGCAGACGATATAGTGTTGATGCCAGAGGATGAAGAAGGGATGGCGGGCTTAATTACCGGATTAGAGAAATACTTAGATGGAAAAAAGTTGAATTTGAATGTAAAAAAGATAAAGATATTGAGGTTCCGTAAAGGAGGGGGAAGAAAGAAAGAATGGACTCATATAAGAGAAAGGATAAAAAAGCAGCAGGGGTAATGAAACAGATATGGGGAATAGGAAAGAAGATTTTTAAAAAATTGGAGAAGGAGAATGTGGTTATTTGATACGCTGGTATGGTCGGTATTAGATTATGGAGCAGAGATATGGGGATGGAAAGAAAGGAAAGAGATTGAAAGTTTACAAGAAAGGTATATAAGGTGGACGCTAGGGTTAGACTGGAGGACGCCGGGATATATGGTGAGGGAAAAGGCGCAAAGGGATAAATTGAGTACTAGGGCGGGAAAGAGGGCATGAAATTTTGAGACGAAGGAAGATAAAGGAAGCTGGCAAGAGAATGTGGTAAGGATTCTAGGGGAGGATGGTTTGGGGGAAGAGTGGATGAAGGAGTTAGAGGATGCTAGGGGAGCAATTGAAAAAGAATGAAAGAATGGATGCAAAAAATGGCAAAATGGAGGTACAAGAGAAGTGAAAGAAAAGGAAACGGAAGTCGCTACAGCTCTCTCTCTCTCTCTTTTGCTTGCACTCTCGCTTTCGATTACTCGCTCACTCGTTCGCTAACACGTCCCAAATTGTGCTATCGTCAAAAGTAGATTTAAGGCGTTAGATATAAGATTTTATGTAAAAGGGTGTAAATAATTGTAAGTAGTAAGGATAAGTTTTTATAAAACATGTAGAAGGAAGTGTTGTAAGAAATGGAAGTCATGTAAACCCTTAGGGGAGACATTATGAATGAGGAAGAAGAATTATAGTAATACTATACAGTGTGACGCAGGGAAATTTTGTTATTGACTGACATAAAAAGATTCTCGTTTGACATTTCCAAACTTTAAAGGTGCCAATATGTCGAGAACACTAAGAATAACAAAATTACATATTAACTTTAAAGATAGTGTAGATAGAAAAAAAATTAATAACAAAAAAGTGTACCATTGTGCCACACTCTCCCCTATATAATATATTTGATATACGAGTACTTACAATAGGAAATACCTTCAGTGCTTTCCACGTTATGTACAGGCAAAGAAGCAATATTTTCCCGGATTTCTCGTGCATTGATGGCGGGGGAATTCGGCAAGCGTGAAGCAGCAGGTACTTTTAGGTTAAATGTATCTGCTAATTTTATTTTTGGTACTCCTTCATTGCAATTTTTTGCAATGGTCTGTAGAGCATTTTGGTCATCTGTAATCAAATTCACAAATGAACAGTACAACTTACTTCACTTGATCGAAAACTATAAAAATCAAAAGTATCAATGTTGTCATTTCCAAGACCTAAGTATTCAAGATATGGGGCATTATTTGTCAAGAGTACCCACACAAAAAATCAACGGTATCCGATCTAAGCCTAAATAAGTCAATGGTTTTTGAAAATATACTGTCTGTTTAAATGACTTTTAATATTATTTTGAAAAATGCTATCTACTACAATTTTCATATGGTTTTTACGCGTCTTTCATTTAATGTAAATTAAGGGCTCCTTAAATATCGCCGACCGAAATTGGTGCGATCTTTCTATTTTTGTTGTTGATACAGTATTGTTAGCTTTACCGCGTGCGGAAATCGCCAAGCTAATTTTTGTTTCCATGCTGCCTGGTTCTAGCTTATAATTCTTAGTGGGCCGAACTCGAACGCGTATTTATAATATGACGTACATTTTAAAAACTAGCTTGAAATTTTGTCATACTTATAGCAAAACAAGATTAACGTGTTGTGTGGTACGCATAAAATGGTTTCAGAAATGATGAATTTGGTATAAAACAAGAAAAAAACACGTTCGAAGAATAAAAAGGCGTGGAATCGACCATGAAGTAGGGTCAATTAAGCCGGGGCCAGGCTTGGCGATCTAGCTTTATCACGAGGCCAAGGACTAGTATTTCCAGGCTTGGGCCCAATTAGACCCAGGACAAAATTTCCACACGGGACGTCATAAAGAATACATATATGTAAGAAGCCCTAAGTAAGCCTAAAAAGAGGGTTGGAGAAAAGGTTTTTCGAATTACTTTCAAATTCAATAATATTATAAACTGTCTGAATTTCATTATTCGGAAATTTTCCAACTTGTAATATTATAAACTGTCCGGGAATTTTATTATTTCGAAATTTTTAAAAATATATCAGGATATATTCTAATTTGAGAGAATTTTCAAGACTTTGAGGTATTTGGAGTGATTGTAACGAACTTTCAGATTTTTGTGGTACTTAACGGGTCTTCGAAGAATTTTAAAGAGTCTCGATTTCCTCCCCCTTTGTATTCTGTAAAAAAAAAAACACATATTGACCCCACAGCAATCAGTCTAAGCTATAACGTCGAAGGGAAAGGCCGAAGAGGAAAGTGACTAAGAGGAACACCAAAACCCATAAATAATAATGGAGAGTTTCTTACAAATTTTGAAACGCTTGGCGCTACCCGAGGATCGTTGGGGCGCCCCTGGAGCCACCGCGGGGGTCATAGCATGCGGGATGGTGGTGATGGTAAGATGGTCAGGCAGATCTCACTAATCAAGCAGCTGGCCAGCAAGAACATCTGCGACATACGGTAAGCAGTGAAACATCAACTGTGTCTGCTGAGGATGCTTTGGCTAGCGTTAGCTATTTGCAGCGTCTCTATTATGAAAGTGCGAAGTTTGAAATATCACCCAAAAAAAGGACAAAATATCCGAACGAAATTTGCCGCAAAGTATCCTCAAATAGAGAAAGTCGCATTAAGAGTTCTTATCGCTAAGGTGAAGGACATCAGGACTAATCTACTCATCTCAGACGATCTAGCAATGGAGATTAAACAGCAGATTGATTTGGAGTGGAAAAACAACGGCAATGAACAGCATTTGGAGGAAGCCGTCTCACATGAACGGCAGTGGCAATTGATGTTTTTCCTCAACCTGGTGATGATCCAGCACCACCACATCCTCCGGAGGTAGATGGCCTAATACAACCAGTGCCAGAAGCAGAGGTTCAAGAAACAAGGAGGCGATTAAAATGGACATACCATATGAACAGAGATGTGATGCGCTTTTATTTGTTGGCAAAGAAAAGTGGACAAAGTGTAAGGAAAGAACCTCATCGTCTCTTCTTACTCAAGTGCTGAGGACTAGCAACAGGAATAAATGAGCAGAATCTAGCAGATCAAAAATGCTCAATATCTTTAAACAAATTGCTTTCGGCTGTTGAAATAGCTGCCCTCGAAATGGAAGTGGAACAGCAGCTTCCTATTGATGAACTTCCATTGGAAGATGTGGACAACAAGGACTTGATTGCAGCTGAAGGCATATGTGCTAGGGATAATGAACATCAAGTACTGGATGGACCAGTATGGCTTTGACCAGAATGGCCAGGCTTTATGCTGCAGGGTACTACGTATATGTTGCCTAAAAAACCAGACGCTCAAAATCCATCTGAATTTCGACCGATAGCCTGTCTTCCAACAATATATAAATGTCTTACAGCTATCATAGCAGATAAGGTATATTCTCACTGCGACGAGAATGACATCTTTACAGAAGAACAAAAAGGATGTTGTAAAAACTCCCGAGGCAGTAAAGATCTAGTCACCATAGACGCTGTTGTCATGACGCAAGCTCGTAAACACCAAAGGAACCTGCACATGGCATACATTGACTACAAGCAAGCGTTTCCTTCCGTACAACATGACTATTTGCTTGAAGTCTTAAAAGTATACAAAATTTTCCCACGGATCATTGACTTCCTAAGTCATGCAATGATTCTTTGGGGTACAAGAATAAAGTATTTTGATCATGGACAACCGAGGATAACTAGATCAATACGCATTAAGACGGGTATATTCCAAGGAGACTCCTTCAGTGCATTATGGTTTTGTTTAGCGTTGAACCCACTGAGCAAAACTTTAAATAGCATGTCTCATGGGTTCCGAGTAAATGATAATGAGGATGGTCATGAAGTGACTCATCTTCTATACATGGATGACCTGAAGCTGTACGCTAGTTCGGACAAGAAACTGCAGCAAGTGATCGATGTCACAAAGCAGTTTTCCAACGATATCCACATGGAGTTTGGACTAGATAAATGCAGAACAGTGCATTTAATCAGAGGAAAATTAGAGACCGCAGAACGAGAGAACGATTTCGTGAATGACATCGAGGCAATGGCTGAGGGCGAGTCATATAAACACCTGGGTATTCTCGAATCCAAGGGTATTCAGCATACGATAGTTAAGAAAAGCCTAACTCCTTTGGGCTCATCAAATGGTCGAACGCCGACCTCAAACGATTAAACAGAATCATCCGCGTCGAAATGACGAAACACCGAATGCACCACACTAATTCGGCGATTTAAAGGGTAGTACTAACACGACATAGAGGGGGCAGGGACATTGTAGATGTCAGAAAACTGTGTGAGTCACAAGTTATACAGTTGCGAGACTATTTAACAGCAAGCGAGATGTTACGCTTTACAACACCATCTGTAAAGCAGATCTTGACTACACGCCCTTGAATTTGTCCTCGGAGGAGGCCTTGAATTTCAGGGCAGAAACCATAGAGGAATTAGAAACGCAATGGAGACAGAAAGCCGTCCACGGCGAACACCCAAAAACGTTAGATCAATATGAAGTGGATAGTGAGGCATCCAATATTTGGCTGAGAAAGGGAGTCCTGTATCCAGAAACGGAAGGATTCGTCATTGCGATTCAGGATAGGGTTGTCAGCACCAGGAATTATCGCAAACACGTGTTACATCAAGACGTGGTTGACCGGTGCCGATTATATGGAGATACCAGCGAATCCATCGAGCACATTATTGATGCCTTTCTATAGATACATTCCAATGCCCGTTTTAGAAAATGAAGATTACATCTTATATTGGGATGTGACTATCCAGACGGATCATTACATCCGAGCCAATCGACCTGACATCGTGATGCGAGAGAAAAAAGGTGGAAGAGTATACATCATTGACATTGCTTGTCCGCTTAACCGAAATGTGCAGGCAACCTATACAACCAAGATTCATAAGTATAGCGACCTAAGGCATGAATTAAAGGCAATATGGAGGAATGTGAAACATGCATCTATTCATCCTATTGTGATTTCGGCTACAGGCAATGTGCACGCAAGGTGCACTGAGTATCTTGACCATTTAGGAGTCAGTAGGGTACTGGCGGCAGTTCAGAAGGCGGTTTTATTAAACACCTGTCGCATTGTGAGAAACTTCCTAGACCATCAGGAAGCAAGTGACTAAGAACCTATGGCGTGATACATGGTAGCTCTAAGAAAACATCCAGAGGCGACTGTTGTCACCTTCAACAGTCACGGCCGCTGTGTAAGGATAACAGCGGCAAAAACTTAGTCCGTGGCTATGACGAAAAACCGGGTTCACCCGAGAAAAAGTTTGAAAAAAAAAGAAAATTCCGTAAACGTGCTACTTAGTGCCTTTTCGAAACTTCAACTCAAAAATTAAGAAGAAGCTTCGAGGAGAAACGGCGGAATCCCAGTCAAATTACAAAAGCTAAGTCATAACTTTTATTGTTAAAAATTTAAGTCTCTTTATAAGCGATTCCACGATATTTCAGAAATTTTTTCCAATATATTAAGATACTTCCTAATTTGATAACTTTTATTGTTAGGAATAAATGAATTTCAAGATTGTAAATTTTTGAGAATGATCTATTTTTTCTCTCCTCGGGGGGTGGGGGTGGGGGGGGGGGTACTATTTTTTCCTAAATTAAACTACGTTAAAACACTGCTTAATTCGGACATTATTTCGACTCGCAAAACAAATCTCGCTCATACAGACGTGATAGTTGGGAGTACAATATAAACATGAATAATACAAACAATAAAGTAGCCTCGGAATGGACTGAAACTTTGATTGACGAAAAGCATGCACACGGTAAACGTAAAGGCCGAGTTTCCGTGGAGACTGGGTGTTTTGAATGCTAGAGGAGTGAGTGATCTTAAGATAAGAGAACTACGAGAAACTATGCACATAAGGAAACTAGATATTCTTCGTGTAGCTGAGACGAAGAAAAAGGATTGCGAAATGAGAAACATAAAAAATGGGGTGTTGAAAGGCGGTTGTGAAATATGGTCAGGAGTAGATAGCGAATCACATTGCAGTCAAGGGGTCGGTTTAATTATGAATAAAAAAGCAAGATAACCTCTCAACGATCATGATTTTGTATCACCCAGATTGCTATGGGCTATAATGAAAGTAGGAATCAGAAGATTATTTATCATAGCCTGCTACGCCCCAGTTGATAGTGACCCGAGACAAGTCAAAGACGCCTTCTGGGACACATTGAATGATACAATAATCATTTGCGATCAAGGTGGAAGAATAATTCTGCTAGGAGATATGAACGGATGGGTCGGCGTCCAACGTCAGGATACAGATACAGGAGGGTTGCTAGGTAATTTTGGGGACCCAACAAGAAAAAATTATAACGTGAATAAATTAATTAGCTTATGCTTAGAGAAGGGCCTATTTATTACAAATACCTGGTTTCGACATAAAATGATCCACACTTACACCTGATGTAAAGGAAATAACCGCAGTATAATTGACTTCGTTATTGCAGATGAAAGACTAAGAGAACTAGTTACAGATACAAGAGTCATGAGGGGCGCCGAATGCAATACTGACCATTGCCTTTTAGTCTCCAACGTGAACTCAGGGCGGGGATGGAGAAAAAGGAGAACCAAACAAACGCGAATCAAGGTCGAAAATTTACAGAAACCGGAATTGTGAATAGATTTTCAAAAAAAGATAAACGAACGCATGGATAAAACAATTTGGGAGTCGCTTGAAAGCAATAAAGATATAGAGGGCGCGTGGGCTTTATTGCGGGATACCATTGTCAAAACTGCGATTGAAGTGTGTGGTACGGCGATGGTAGGAAGAAAGTCCGCCGATGCGTGGTGAAACGATGAAATTGAGGATTGAGGCAGCCCAAAAAGAAAAGAAATAAGCGCACAAGAAAACGCTGAACATGACAGGTCTTAGCGAGGAGGAGAGAAATAGACTCAAAAATGATTACAGGCACAAAAAGAGGAAAGTTAAACGACTAGTCAAAGAGAGCAAAGAGAAAACCAGAACAGAAGAAGAATACAAAATACAAAACTACTTTGAAGGAATTATGAAACTATTATATAAACAGTTAAAGGAAAGTAAAAGTAAAGAGTTTGCCAGCATGAGAAACAGCAAAGATGAAATTCTATATGACATAGACGGGATAGTAGACGCTTTAAAAGACTCTTTTAAAGAACTATTAGGAAGTGAAGATATAGGACAACAAAACTGTGACAGAGATCATAATGCATTAGGAAACCCAATTGAAAAATTCTGTGTCACTGAGGTCAGAGATATAATTAAGAACTTGAAAAACGGTAAGGCTGCTGGTATAGACAGTATTAGCGCTGAATTGCTTAAACACGGTGGCGAGTACATACCTCACAGGTTGTGCGAATTGATAAATTTATGTTTCGAGACAGGAGAAGTCCCAGACGATTGGAGAAAAGCAATTATTGTACCAATATACAAAAGAAAGGGAGATAAAAGCAACTGCAGTCATTACAGAGGTGTTAGCCTCTGTAATTACTTATCTGTGGGGTAATGGAAATCACAGAAGAGAATATATGGGAAGTCCAAAGTGGATTTATGTCAGGAAGGTCATGTACAGATCAGATATTTAGCCTTAGACAGATCACAGAAAAAACTTTGGGAAGTCCTTAGAGAGCATGGAGTAAATGGAGGTCTCCTAAAAGCAATAAAAACAATACATACAGGTAGTAAAGCGAGTGTAAGGGTAAATGGGAAACTGAGTGACTGGTTCGATATTATGCAAGGCGTGAAGCAAGGATGCGTTATGTCCTCGTGGCTATTTATCATATTCATGGGTAAGTATCTAAGAACTGCCCTCTTCGACGAAGTAGGTGTAGATCCTGAAACCGTCAAGGTAATAGCTTTCGCAGATGACAAGATTGTTATGGCAGAATCAATCGAGGACTTGCAAAGAATGTTGAATAAACTTAATACAAGCATGAAGAACATGGATCTCAAAATTAACGTGAATAAAACGAAAATCATGGTGTTTGAGGGAAAAAGTGAGAAAACAATATGCAACATTGTCCGTATATCTGTACGTATATGTGGGTAGAATATCCACTAGCGAAATGGCCATACATAACTCTATTTTCGTACCAATTGTAATATACGGTAGCGAGACATGGACCTGTCAAGAAAAGGACAGGAGTAAAATCAACGCGATCGGCATGAAACCTCTGCGCATAATATGCGGGAAAGCACTGATGAACAAAGTACGAAACGAGACAATCCTCACAGAATGTGGTACAGGAAGGACACTAGTTGACGTATGGGAAAGCTGTCAGTTAAGATGGTTCGGACCTCTTGAAAGAATGAAAGATGAACGACTGACCAAGCAAGTGTATAAAGGTAAAGTAAATAGCAGAATGCCCAGAGGTAGACCGCCGAAAGAATGGTTAGAATCTGTGAATGAGACACTAATTCGAAGAGACATAAGAAGCCATAGAAACACAAGAGCTTGCATAAAAAAATGCATGGACGTGAAGGAAGCTAAAGTAGTAGGCCAGAACAGAAAAGTATGGCGGCAAATAGTTTGTAAACAGAGTGACAATAGAGTGAATGATGCCTGAAACAAAGACCTAGGATACTAATGGGCCCCAGTGGGGAACCACACATAGCAATTTTGTGAGGCTCTTCATTTGGGGTGATCTCTGGAGAGATTGATCAGCAACCTGGGTCGGAGCAGTGTTGCGGAATGAACGTGTCATTTAAATAAATAACACGAGAATTCCAGATAAATCTAAAACATATATGGATAATATTCACGAAACTGTACACCTTTGCGGCTTCGGCTTTTACACATAGAAAAAAGTCAAACCAGGTCTTAGACTTGTAATATTTTATCGCACAATAACTTCATTTAATTTTTTATCACGAAATAAGTGCACCTTTTAATAAATATTTACACTATATTGCGTAAAAAATATCAAAAATGTCAGCTCCGTAATTGTCCCAAATTAAAATATTTTGCGCAAATCCATCAAATTTATTTCACTAAGTTAATGTTACCTTCCAGTATCTATATTATTTGAATCCAAGTATATAGTTGATTTTTAAGTGCACTACAATGTTACAGAAATTACTGTTAAAGTTTCTAAATAAAGCCATGCACTTTGTCACATCATATTTGAAATAATTTTATTTATCATACTTTCTCACGATTTTTAAATCTCGCGGTACATTTAAACGCCTTTTACTGACATTATTTCGAAGACTGACTTTCAAACTATCTAACCGACGCTCGATGGAATTTTTCTTACTCGAAATCATTCGACAACTGTGATGGTTTGTTTACAAAACAGTCCGTACAAAAAAGCCGGTCAGCTCCATAATGAAAATATTACGGTTTCTAATAAAATTTCTTAGGGTGGCCTCCCATGGCAGCGTCAAACTTGGCACAAAACTCTAAACCGCAAATCACCAGACATTGCAGCCAATGACTGTGTTTCTGCGGATTACTAGGTGAATATCACTGGCTGAATTATCTAGTGATTTGCGTTTTGCGTTTTGCGCCAAGATTGACGCTGCCATAGAATGTCACCCGTATTTCTGGTAAAGTTTGCAAACATTTTTCAAAAGGACAATTGAAGGGTGGATATTCAAAGTCGTATAACCGGCAATTTTTCAAAATTTTTTTTATTTTTGATTTCGAAACTCTAAGCTGATGCCGTCATTTCAGCGAAAAGAGCAAGTCAAAATTCGCAATAGTTTTATTGTGAGAATTTTTCGAACATTGCATTTTACATTGTATAATTAACAAACTGCGAGCGTTTTTCCGCTCTCCTGTAAGAAATTGGAAATGGCGGTTATACGACTTTGAATATCCACCCTTCAATTAAACTACACTATATCCAAAAATATATCTGTAAAATCAATAAAAAGTAAAGCAGATGATAAAAATGATGAACCTACAACTCAGGGAAAAAGTGTACAATCCAAGAGTCTCAAATATAAGAAGGGACCAAAAAAATCTACAAATACTCAGTTCAGTTTTAACTAATGAACTTATCATTTTTCAAGTTAAATAAAGGCATTTAAATAAATCACCATATTGCTCATTCACTCTAATTAAGAGTATTATAATCTTTAGAAAAATGTTGTTTTTTGTGTTTGAGCGGCGAAATAAATTACTAGAGTTATCATTAAATGTTAAAATACGTGTAGTTTAATCATCAAAATGTTGAAGTTCTGTCTTGTATAGTTTATTTTGAATAAATTATATTTTTGTATTTAATAAATAGACTGAAAATTTCTTTACCTGTCACTTCTACAGACCTATAACTTTTGTATTTAATCATGAAGCAGCGAATATTGGAGAACATAAGTTTACTCATCCACATTTTATGTAAAAAATGTACTTGAAGTTGTAATTATTCATCAACTTCTGATAATTTGATTTTCATGCTCAGTTTTATAATATCATATCATCTACCATTCATACAAATGGTCAGCTCCATAATACAGTGGTCAACTCCGTAATGTGAAGTTTTTGAAAAAGTGTCGATAATAAATGTTTTTACAAGGTTGTACTGAAAATAATGCCTCATTTTCGTAAATAATGTAGTTTCAAAGTAAAAAAAAATATTTACTGCGCAAAAAAAATGCAATTAAAAATTTTATGATTTTAGTAGCAAAAGTGTACAGTTTCGTGAATATTACCCATATACCTGAACCTATATACCTTATATCCATATACCGACCTAATTTATACCTATATACCTATTCACTATTCTCCAACCGAGCAAGTCACGCCTACCCCGAAAGGGAAATTCAGATATGTAACATTCTTAACATTCTTAACATTCAGAGAGCACTACGTGAGCTCTAAATGATGTGTGAAAAGGAAAAATGGGAGTATTGCCGACCCGTCATATTTAAGGAGCCCTAAATAAGCCAGAACCCGGGTAAAAATTATAAGTATGGTATTGATCAATCATTGACTTTCAGAAGTATAAAACATGTATGGTAAATGAGTATAGCTGATGTATATGATGTACTTCATCTATACTTAAGTATAGCTGAAGCATAGGATATACTTAATCTATACTTGAGTATGGCCAAAGTATCGCATACAATATGTGTTCATTTGTTTTTGAAGATATCATAGCAACGGGATAAAACATAATAAATTGTGAATGACAGATCGTCCGAAAATTAAAAAACTTCGTGATTTCAATAATTTCTTGAGAAAAGTGTGCAACGAATATTGTTCGCGAGTGTAATAAAGAAGCCAGTTGATAAATTCTTCATGTTTCAACAAAATTCGTTCCATATTTATCTCAAGACATCTATTCTGGAGTCAAAATTCAACCGTTCACTTTTTCAACTAGATGGAGATTCCTTAAAGGAAGAAGATGTATATAATAAGAAGCTTTTATTCTTCTTATTATTTTCTATATGTGGGTAAGAAATCCAGTAATCTTTGATTCCTAACCATAGCATTATTATTGCATAACAAATTTTGACTAATTTATTATTCAGATAAAAGACATTGTGTTATATTTCTAATAATATAAAGAATTCCTTAAGTTTTGCTAAATTTAGAAGTTGCAATAAATATATATTTTTTTCATGCTGTCCCTGGCGGACCGAACGAACGGAGCGGATACGCTACAGCGTATCCTTATAGTATCCACATCGTATCCTCTCCGTATCATGCAAGAAAAACTCATTAAAAAAGAAAGATTAACATTTCACTTGTTGAAATTCGGATTCTACGTGAAATTTTGAGTTAGAAGGTCACAGAGTAATCGCAATAGTTTTTCTTGCAACATTAGAAACTTTTAATAAATATAATACTTATCGATTACGTACGCTGAAGGCGACTTCAAACGCATCGTCATTCAGTAGCAGTTGATAGGCTTTATCCGTCGACGAAGCGTTTGAAGTCGCCTTCAGCCCACGTTATCGATAAGTATTATATTTTTTTAAAGGTTTTAATGTTGCAAGAAAAACTATTGCGATTACTCCGTGACCTTTTAACGCAAAATTTCACGTAGACTCCGAATTTCAATAAGTGAAATGTTCATCTTCCTTTTTTAATGAGTTGTTCTTGCATGATACGGAGAGGATACGATGTTGATACTATAAGGATACGCTGTAGCGTATCCGCTCCGTTCGTTCGGTCCGCCAGGGGTGAAACTCATGATTCTGGATCTCGTATTTGATGTATTTCAGGTGTTCAATGTCATCATGAAGAATACAACGCTTGTACTTATTTCATATCATCTTTTTATTCTATACTTATACCTTTATAGCTATGCCTACTATAGCCATACTTTCCCTTTACTTTAGGCATACTTTATTTATACTCCTGAAATACTTGAGCTATACTGTACAGCAGCGTTTCCCAAACTTTTTTCGCACTTTCTGGGGAGCGGTAGGGTCGCCACCCTCAAATTTTTTCACAATACTGGAACCCAAGAGAGACACTGGACGCCTGTCACTCGGACGCGGATGTTTGCTTAGCACGACCTTCCCATTGTTAGAGAATTAGAGTCGGTTGAGGAAAATTAAATTTGGTAAAATAATAATAAATTAAACTTTAATAGGATGCGTTAGACTTGTTAGATTATGACAAAAATTTTAAAAAAAGATAGACGAAAATCGGATAAGAACTTCGAGAGTTATCGCACTTTTGTTACACTGAGAGGTCCCATTTATATAAAAACAAGATTTGTAAATGTTTCCTTCGTTAGTGCAGATATCAACCGATTTTCAAGAACTTTTCTTTCATTTTTCTCAAATTATTTCACGGATTTCATTCAGCTAATTAAAATTAAATTGAACCATGTCTTTATAATTTCAGTTATTCTAACTGGTCATTATCTCGCAACAATGAAAGGGTTATTCGTGGCAGGTATACGAAAGCAGCAGTCTGCTCGCAGCGGGGAGTCTACCGGGCCTACCGGGCTCGGGGTGGCATCCCCCTACCGGGCGGTAGGGTATCTACCCGCGGTAGCAGTTTGGGAAACGCTGCTGTACAGATATACATCAGCTATACTTCAGCCATACTTCAGCTATACTTCAGCAATACTTCTAAGATATACTTTAGCTATACTCTTACTATACTTCGACTATACCTTGTTATACTTTAGCTAGATTTAAGCTATACATCCACCATACATTACTCAAATAGACATGAAGTATGGGATTTTTTCATATACCATACTTTTATTATACTATCTGAGAGACGACATCTATACGATTTCCCAGATGTTTTTCTAGATCAATCCCATACAAAATTTTTTTACCCAGGAAATTACGTTTAGGGAATATATTTTTTGGATAAATATTTGCTAAATGTCTTTAAACCTCTATATATTTAAAATTAAAACTAACAGAAGTGAAAAAGTATATTTCTCATTTTATCGATCGCCGATAATTATTTTGATTTATTTATTTTTACTATTACTTTTAATGTAAGTTGTTATTAAAGATATATCTTTGGTTGTTATGACTGACTTTCTCAATGGCCGGCGTAAAATAAAATGTATTTCAGTAATTTGTCTACATTTCTAATCCAGTCGCAGATGTACTTCTTTATGATGATTCGGGATATTTGCGTCATATTTCGGCTGATATTATTGTATGTATTATATTCTAATCTATTAGATGAGATGAATGACCAAATGTTCTCATATCGTCTCATATCGTCTCATATGGAACAAATATAAAGTAAGAATTAATTGATTTTTTCAATGAAAGTTATAGTACAATGCTTCTTATTTTCTGAACTGATTGATTAATTATTTTTTTAAAGTGTTTGTTACGTTGTGAAATGACTATATATGAATTAAAGTTTCAAGATGATATGCAAATATATTTTTTTATTTTTGTTTAAATTACTTTTAAAGGTTATTACTGAATTGAATGTGAAGAAATGTAATTTCAAACAAAAAACATACATATAATGTAAAAACTACTTGAACGTTTCAATGAAAATAATTGTGTGATGCTTTTTATATTTTGAACTGATTGCTTAGTTATTAACTGATTCTATTAAAACTTACATTTTCTGGAATTAATCTAAAAGGTTACTGAAAATTCAAATTGCCAGAAATGAGAGTTCAAATCTGAAAAAAAAATATAAAGTAAACTAGCTGTGAATTCGATCTCGAGTGTTTCCACTTTATTTGTATTCAAAATTATATGGTGCTCATTTCACGAGCACTTTGCTTCCCGTTAGCAAATGTATTTGCTTCCTCATAGAGGAAGCATTAGTTATTTTTTTCAATAATAGACAAACCAAAGTCTTCATTTTGCTCAATTTAAAAATAGATATTTACCAAAAATGAAAAATCACAAAATAATATAAAAAATGTTTGAAATACAAAGACAAATCAGACAAATCAAATATTGCGTTCGAAATAAAAGGTTTTTGAGCTGGAAAAGGGAAAGGAAAAGTTCTGTCGCACCCTATCCCTTTCCCAGCTTTATGATTTCTTCACAAAAATTGTCATAATATTACTCTATTTGAAAATTTATGATCAAAAATTCTTTTCTATTCATGCATCAACTTTAAATTATGTCGACGAAAAAAGTTGTTCTGTTTGAAACTGATGATTCAGATACTATGAATGAGCAGAACTTCCCTAATCTTAAATAAAGTGTATTATTATTATTATTATAGATCAATCGATTTGCCTCGAATCAAGAGATTTTTTCCGTTCTTGCATCAATTTTGAATTATGTTACTGTAAAAAGTTTTACTATGAAAAACCGTGTTTTCAAATATTATGCAATTTCACAATTTCCATACTCTTCAATAAAATGTATTAATATTATAGGTCAATCCATTCGTCTCTAATCAACACACCTTTTCTGTTTTTGCATCTACTTTAAATTATGTTAATGAAAAAAGTTTTACTATAAAAAACCGATTTTCAAAATATATAAATTACCATAACTTCCCTACTCTTGGATAAAATGCATTATTATTACAGGTCAATCGATTCGTTTCGAACCAAGGAATCTTTTATATTCTTGCATCAACTCTGAATTATGCTAGTGACAAAAGTTTTACTATAAAAAACCGATTTTCAAAATATATAAATTACCATAACTTCCCTACTCTTCAATAAAATGTATTAATATTATAGGTCAATCGATTCGTACCGAACCAAGGAATCTTTTATATTCTTGCATCAACTTTGAATTATTCGAATGAAAAAAGTTTTACTATAAAAAACCGATTTTTAAAAAATTATTGAGTGCTAGAAAAAAATGCAATAAATATTTTCAGAAATCCTTCGGTCAGTTTCAAGATATTAGTGAGGAAAATAATCTCTCCAAATTTCATCAATTTATCTGCAACCGTTTTCTAGTTGTCGTGTTCACAAAAAAGCGTGACATCCACACACACATCCACACATCCACACACACACATCCGGACAATTGCTTAGAACATTGTATTAGACATTTTTAAATTAGGGAGGGTTTAATTGAATGCATTTAAAAATTTTGAAAAATGTTACCATCACAAAGCTTCCTCTATGAGGAAGCAAAATTATTTGAAAATGTCTCAATCGAAATTATAAACTAATGTTGAAATGAGTATCTCAATTTAATTTTCAAAGTCACTATGACTAAAACCTATGTTTAAATTTTTTCGAAAATTAGTATAAAAAGTTATTAATAATTCAAATTTTCAGTAATGAAATTTCATTTCCTTTGAAATATGAAGTAAAAATTATTTGAATGTTTGAATGAAAATAATAGTTTCATGCTTTTCGTGATGTAAACAGTTACATTAATTATTTATTGGTGTAATGCTTTTTATGTTGTAAACTGATTACTTAATTATTAACTGATTCTGTTGACAATTACATTTTCTGGAATTAGTTTAAGAGGTTATTAATAAAGCAAATATTCAAAAATGAAAGTTCAAACTTAAAAAATATATATATATATATATATATATATGTATATATATATATATATATAAAGTAAAAATTATGTGAATGTTTTAATGAAACTTATATTTTAATACCTCATTTTTGAACTGATTGATTATTTTTCATCTGATTAATTTTCTTTCAGAATATTAAATTACATGAACATTAATTCTCATTTGTTTCAATTACGTACATGAATTTATTATTCACTTTAAGGTTATTTAACTGAATATTGATTATAATTTGTATAATAAAAGTTTATTTGCATTCGAAATGCCTCTATTTCAATTACGTTATTTCTCTCAATGTTGGCGATGTTGCGAAATGATTATATGAATTTAATTTTGAAAATTATATGTAAATATGTTTCAATTTTTTCTCAAGTTACTGAAAAAGGTCACAAATAAATAAAATGTTCAGACATGAAAGTGAAAATTAAAAAAAATTGTAAAGTAAAAATGGTTTGGATGCCTGAATGAAAATTTATTATAGTTTAATGTTTTTTATGTTGTGAAAAGATTAATTAATTATTAGCTGATTAATTCTCTTCGAAATAATAAATTGAGTAAATATTAAATTTTGATTTGTTTGAATTAGGTGCATAAATTGATTATTTACTTAAAGGCTATGTAACTGAATATTGGCTATAATTTTTATTATAAAAGATTATTTATTTTCAAAATACCTCTATTCCAATTGTATGACTTTTGTACATTTTTGTCTTGTTGTGAAATACGTACCTGGATTATGCTTTCCATATTATATGTAAATATATTTTAATTTTTTCTGTAGTTAGTTTTGAAGGTCATTAATAAATTAAATGTGGAGAAATGAAATTTCAAACGAAAAAAATATATAGAATGTAAAACTTGTTTGAATTTTTCAATGTAAATAATTCTTTGATACTTCTCATGTTGTGAACTGATTAACTAATTTATTATCAATTGATTCTGTTCAAACTTACATTTTCTGTAAATAGTTTGAAAGGCTATTGATAAATTGAATTTTCAGAAGTGAAAGTTAAGAAAAAAAATTAGGTAAATTAAAAATTATTTGAATGTTTTAATAAAAATCATAGTCGAATGCTTCTTATTCTGTCAACTGATTAATTAATTATTAGCTGATTAATTTTTTATGCGTGTGAACTTAGCCCCCCACTTTCAAAATTTAGAATTTTTTTCTAGAGTTCTGACATCCTGTTGAATAGTTCTACAGTTCCTGATAACTTTTGGAAATAGTTCCGGCGTATAAATACTCTAAGAATGGATTTTTCAAAATTGGGGGCTGAGTTCACGTTCCCCCGCTCTATTCGAAAAAAAAAAGTTTTTTTTTAAGTTCTGGGTATATTTAGCATAGTTCTGGAGTTCCTGGTACTTATTAGAAATAGTTACCAAAAATTAGACAAAACAAAAATTTCAAAAAATAGAGCCAGCCCCCCACTTTTAAAAAAATCATCTTTTTCTTTAATATTCCTGTATTTCCAAAAGAGTTCTAGAGTTCTCTCACAAAATAATTTCGAAAAATTTGAAAACTCGAAAGTTACACAATTTCGAAAATCCCAAAATTACAGAGAAATCTTTAGAAAGAGTTCCAGGAGTTCTGATCAGAGTTCTGGTAGCCCCCTGAATAGAACTACAAAAAAGTCCAATAAAATTTTTCGGTAAACTCAAAATCGAAAAACCTACAACACTTTACACATACCCAACAAATTATTTTTTCTGAAATTAGTGTGAAAGGTTACGAATAATTTGAATTTTTAGAAATGAAAGTACAGATGAACAAAAAATGTAAAATAAAGATTAATTGAATGTTTTAATGAAAGTCATATTTTAATGCTTCTTATTTTTTAAACTGATGTAAAGATTATTATCTGATTAATTCTTTTCACAATATTAAATTTCATAAAGATTGAATTTTCATTTGTTTCAATTAAGTTTATGTAAATGAATACTGGCTATAATTCGTACAATAACAGTTTATTAACTTTTAAAATACCTCTATTCCAATTACGTAATTTCCGCCAATGTTTGTGATGTTGTGAAATAACCATTTAAATTTAATTTTCAAAATTATATATATATATATATATATATGTGTTTTAATTTTTTCTAAAATTACTATAGAAGATTACTAAGAAATCAAATTTTCACAAATTAAAGTGAAAATTTAAAAAAAAAAAGAAAAGTAAAAATTGTTTGAATGCCTGACTGAAAATTATAGTTGAATGCTTTTTATATTGTCAACAGATTAATTAAACATTGGCTGATTGTTTTTTTGCTTCCTCATAGAGGAAGCTTTGTAATGGTAACATTTTTCAAAATTTTTAAATGCATTCAATTAAACCCTCCCTAATTTAAAAATGTCTAATACAATGTTCTAAGCAATTGTCCGGATGTTTGTGTGTGTGGATGTGTGGATGTCACGCTTTTTTTTTGAACACGATAACTAGAAAACGGTTGCAGATAAATGGATGAAATTTAGAGAGATTATTTTCCTCACTAATATCTTGAAACTGACCGAAGGATTTCTGAAAATATTTATTGCATTTTTTTCTAGCACTCAATAATATTTTAAAAATCGGTGTTTTACAGTAAAACTTTTTTCATTCGCATAATTCAAAGTTGATGCAAGAAATAAAAGATTCCTTGGTTCGGGGCGAAACGATTGACCTATAATAATAATGCATTTTATCCAAGACCTATAATATTAATACATTTTATTGAAGAGTATGGAAATTGTGAAATTGCATTATATTTGAAAACACGGTTTTTCATAGTAAAACTTTTTACAGTAACATAATTCAAAATTGATGCAAGAACCGAAAAAATCTCTTGATTCGAGGCAAATCGATTGATCTATAATAATAATACACTTTATTGAAGATTAGGGAAGTTTTGCTCATTTATAATATCTGAATCATCAGTTTCAAACAGAACAACTTTTTTCGTCGACATAATTTAAAGTTGATGCATGAATAGAAAATAATTTTTTATCATAAATTTTCAAATAGAGTTATATTATGACAATTTTTGTGAAGAAATCATAAAGCTGGGAAAGGGATAGGGTGCGACAGAACTTTTCCTTTCCCTTTTCCAGCTCAAAAACCTTTTATTTCGAACGCAAGATTTGATTTGTCTGATTTGTCTTTGTATTTCAAACATTTTTTGTATTATCTTGTGATTTTTCATTTTTGGTAAATATCTATTTTTAAATTGAGCAAAATGAAGACTTTGGTTTGTCTATTATTGAAAAAAATAACTAATGCTTCCTCTATGAGGAAGCAAATACATTTGCTAACGGGAAGCAAAGTGCTCCTGAAATGAGCACCATATAATAAATTATAATTACAAACAAAGTGGAAACACTCGAGATCGAATTCACAGCTAGTTTTCAATATTAAATTACATAAAGATTTAATTTCAATTTGTTTAAATTAAGTAAATAAATTGATTATTTAAGTGAAGGCCATGTAATTGAATGTTGACTACAGTTTTTATAATAAAAGATTATTTATGTTTGAAATACCTCTATTCCAATTGTATAATTTTTGTACATTTTTTGATGTTCAGAAATAAGTATCAGAATTCTGCTTGCAAAATTATATGTACATATTTCTTACTTTTCTATGGAATTAGTCTAAAAGGTTATTATTAATTCAAATATTCAGAAAAATATCAAGTGAAAACTATTTGAATGTTTTTATTAAAAGAAATGTTTCTTTTTCTTATGTTGTAAAATGATTAATTAATATACATTTACATATATTTTTAATTTTTCTGGAATTAGCTTTAAAAGTCTTTAAGAAATTAAATGTATACAAATGCAATTTCGAATGAAAAAATCTGCCCGCTTCGCGGACACATTTCCTTTGCTCGCTTCGCTCGCAAGTTTGAGCGGGCCTAGGCCGCGCACCTGTTAAATCTCGCGCTTCGCGCTCGATAATATATTCACTTCGCGCTAAGCGCTCGAACACGTTTGCCTGACGCTTTAAGCTCGGTTCCTCTGGGTTTTCGTACTTCGTGTGCTCGCTGTTGCGCGCTTCGCAGGCTAATACTCTCTTATTTAGCTTCATCGTTATGACCTGCTTTTGTCTTAATTATGTACGTTTTACATAGAAAGAGGAACTAATTTACTTAAGTTTCTATTGACCTTAAGGAACACATTCTCATCAAGACACTCTCGCTTCGCGCTAGATATTTAGTTTAAAATTGATGTAAACCCTTCGCAACGACAATATGTTATGTTCTATGTTCTTCAGATAAAAATGACTAAATTTGTATTTGATCTAAAATGAAGAAGGAAATTTCTTCACTTTAGCGTACATTTCCGTATCTTTCTAATGAATCATACAATCAGAAAGATTTCTTCCAACTATCTGAAAATGGGCGCAAGAAAGTCTCTAAGTTGTTTTTGGAACATATACATGATAAATTTTTAAATGATTATTGAAAAATGGACATTTGACAAACACCGCGGGGGGGGGGGGGG
>CAKNXH010001122.1:121574-159594 GCA_932178445.1 Andricus quercusramuli | reverse complement strand
CAAATCTAATACCTTCTCTGGATATGAATGTAAAAATAGAATAATCTGTTAGAATTTTTAAGTATTACGAGCATTAATTATTATCATACCATTAGGACATTTCCCTTTAGGGGTAGGCGTGACTCGCTCGGTTGGAAAAAGGAGTAATGTGAGGAAGGAGGTATAGATTTTTTAGATTGATCTAGAATTTTCCTGTTATTTATTTAAATAACACGTTCGTCCCGCAACACTGCTCCGACCCAGGTGGTCGATCAATCTCTCTAGCGATTACCCCAAGTGAAGAGCCTCACAAAATTGTTATGTCACTCTGTTTACAAACTATTTGTCGCCACACTTTTCTGTCCTAGCATTCTTCTCTAGCTTCCTTCACGTCCATGCATTTTTTCATGCAAGCTCTCGTGTTTATATGGCTTCTTATGATGCTGTCTTGCTTCTTTATTCATAATCTAACCGACCCCTTGATTACAATGTGATTCACTATCAACTCCTGACCTTATTTTAAAACCGCCTCTCAACACCCCATTTTCTATATTTCTACTTTCACAACCCTTTTTCTTTGTCTCTGATACACATAGAATATCTAGTTTCCTTATATGCATAGTTTCTCGTAGTCCTCTTACCTTAAGATTACAGGGGGGGGGGGGGGGCCCAAGGAATGGAAATCGAGAGAGTCGCAATTGGTTGACGTTTTATGCTGAAAAGGTCCCCATTCTTCAGCAGCGTTGTATTAAATAGGAGCTCCCATGTTCCGATCTGCCAATTCCCGGCCTACCTCTAAACGAGGATCCAACAACTCTTTTTTTTACGCACAAACTTTTTTCAATCATCATTTGTCGTATCTTGCATATTTTGGCCGTAAAATTGAATTTTTGGAATTTTAATTTTTTTCTTGCAATAAAAATGTGAAATTTAGATTTTTCAAGAAAATTCATAAAGTCGTTATGATAACCTTGTAGGGCGTACAAAAAGAAACACTTTTCTTGTCTAGACTTTTTTTCATATCGTGCGTTGTTTGGCTGAAAATGTTAATTTTCGTTTCTTTTTTTGGATTTTGAAAATGCTGTAAGTCTGAAAATTTTCATTTTATCGACAAATGTTATGAGAATAAATTATTCGAATTTCCGACTACTATGAACAGCCGTACATATAATTTTCAAATTTTGAAAAAAATGGTCTCACAATTTTTCGAAATGCTCCCACTTTTTGAATTTTTATCCAAAATGGCTGGCTAACAAACTTGACCCTTAGTTTAGGAGACGAAAAGAGTATATCAAAGGAAAATCGAATCGACCAATTCTTTCGAGAGTTATAGTGCTAACAAACTAAAAATCTACAGACTAATGTCCAAGAAGTTGACACCGCCATTTTGTTTTTTCGAGGGAAAAAAATTGTGCTGAATTGTGCTAGACTTGTGCTCAATCGTGCCGCAAAATTTTTTTGAGAAAAATAAAAATTTAAGCCAAAATTAAAAAAAAAACTTTTCCGGGCCAGCACCGCCAATTTGTTTTTTCAACAAAAAGAAAACGTTGTGCTGGATTATGTTCAATCGTGCCGTAAATAATTTTTCAAAAAAATCAAAATTGGAGCCAAAATTCAAAAAAAAACTTTTCCGGGCCAGCACCGCCATTTTGTTTTTTCTAAAAAAAAAGTTGTTCTGAATTGTGCTAGGTTTGTGCTCAATTGTGCCGTGAAAGATTTTCCCAAAAAGTCCAAATTTGACCCGAAATTCTCAAAAAACATGTTTTCATACACTACGTGCAAAGCAATTATTGTCCTATACACTTTTTACTTAGCTTTTTGAATCCAAATTTTTTCAAAATGCGAAATTCTAAAATCTAAAAGTTGTGCTGGGTTGTGCTAGGCGTGAAAAACAATAATTGTCCTATACACTTTTATCTCAGGTCTATATTTTTTCATGAAAAAATAGTTTATTTTTCTCAACATGATTGTTGAAATTCAAAAAATTTTCAAAATGTGAATTTCAAAAATCCGAAAGTTGTGCTGGGTTGTGCTAGGCGTGAAAAACAATTATTGTTCCATACACTTTTATCTCAGGTCTATACTTTTCATGAAAATCTAGTTTATTTTTCTCAAAATGATTTTTGAAAGTCACACAACCCAGCACAACTTTTAGATTTTTGAAATTCGCATTTTGAAAATTTTTTGAATTTCAAAAATCATTTGGAGAAACATAAACTAGTTTTTCATGAAAAAATATGGACCTGAGTTAAAAGTGTATGGGACAATAATTGTTTTTCACGCCTAGCACAACCCAGCACAACTTTCAGATTTTGAAAATTTTTTGAATTTCAAAAATCATTTTGAGAAAAATAAACTAGTTTTTCATGAAAAAATATAGACCTGAGTTAAAAAAGTATAGGACAATAATTGTTTTTCACGTCCAGCACAACCCAGCAAAACTTTCAGATTTTTGAAATTCACATTTTGAAAATTTTTTGAATTTCAAAAATCATTTTGAGAAAAATACACTATTTTTTCATGAAAAAATATAGACCTGAGATAAAAGTGTATAGGACAATAATTGTTTTTAACGCCTAGCACAACCCAGCAAAACTTTTAGATTTTTGAATTTCGCAATTTTGAAAATTTTCGAATTTCCAAAATCATTTTGAGAAAAATAAACTAGATTTTCATGAAAAAATATAGACTTTTGTTAAAAGTGTATGGGACAATAATTGTTTTTCACGCCTAGCACAACCCAGCACAACTTTCAGATTTTGAAAATTTTTTGAATTTCAAAAATCATTTTGAGAAAAATAAACTAGTTTTTCATGAAAAAATATAGACCTGAGTTAAAAGTGTATGGAACAATAATTGTTTTTCACGCCTAGCACAACCCAGCACAACTTTTAGATTTTTGAATTTCGCAATTTTGAAAATTTTCGAATTTCAAAAATCATTTTGAGAAAAATAAACTAGTTTTTCATGAAAAAATATAGACCTGAGTTAAAAAATTATAGGACAATTTGAAAATTTTTTGAATTTCAGAAATCATTTTGAGAAAAATAAACTATTTTTTCATGAAAAAATATAGACCTGAGATAGAAGTGTATAGGACAATAATTGTTTTTCACGCCTAGCACAACCCAGCAAAACTTTTAGATTTTTGAATTTCGCAATTTTGAAAATTTTCGAATTTCCAAAATCATTTTGAGAAAAATAAACTAGTTTTTCATGAAAAAATATAGACCTGAGATAAAAGTGTATAGGACAATAATTGTTTTTCACGCCTAGCACAACCCAGCAAAACTTTTAGATTTTTGAATTTCGCAATTTTGAAAATTTTCGAATTTCCAAAATCATTTTGAGAAAAATAAACTAGATTTTCATGAAAAAATATAAACCTGAGTTAAAAGAGTATAGGACAATATTGAAAACATAAAAACACTGAAATATTGTGAAAAAACACACACGAGATAAAAAAGAAATTAAATAAGCAAAGTTTTGATGAGAATGTGCCCACTTATCGGGCTGATTTTTTCACTGTTAATGTAATTTCCTATAAATAAAACAAAAACTACACATCCTATGAAAAAGTGATCAATAAAAAATTTGTACATCTTTTTTTTACAAACAAACCTTGTTTGATCATCATCTGTCGTATCTTGCATAGTTTGGCCGTAAATTTGAATTTTTAATTATTTTTTGTGCAATAAAAATGTGAAATTTCGATTTTTCATGAAAATTCAAAAAGTCGTTATGCTAACCTTGTAGGGCGTGCAAAAAGAAAATCTTTTCTTATCTTGACTTTTTCTCATATCGTGCGTTGTATTGCTGAAAATGTTAATTTTCGTTTGTTTTTTTGGATTTTGAAAATGCTGTAAGTCTGAAAATTTTCATTTTATCAAAAAATGTTATAAGAATAAATTGTTCGAATTTCCGACTACTATAAACAGCCTCACATATAAATTTCAAATTTTGAAAAAAATGGTCTTCAAAATTTTCAAAATGCTCTCACTTTCTGAATTTTTATCCAAAATGGCTGGCTAACGAACTTGACCCTTAGTTTAGGAGACGAAAAGAGTATACCAAAGGACAATCGAATCGACCAATTCTTTTAATAGTTATTGTGCTAACAATCTAAAAATTCACAGACTAACAGACATTCGTTAAAACCTGTTTTTTGGGTTCAGGGGGTCACAAAATGTGGACATTTGACAAAAAAAAAGGGGGGGGGGTCAAGTTTTAAACAAATCTAATACCTTCTCTAGATGAGAATGTAAAAACATATTTTGAATGTTACAATGACAATAATTGTTTAATGCTAATTATATATTAACTGATTCTATTTCATAAATGAATTAAGTTTTCAGAAATAAAAGTTCTAATCCTTTATATGAAAAAAGGTAACCTCCATCTTGTGTAACATTGTGGTATAGAAGGAATCGTGATGTAGTCGAATATTGGATATGATTTTCATAATAAAAGTTTATTTATATTCAAAATAATTCTATTCCAATTTCATAATTTCCTAAATGTTTACGATGTTGTGAGATAATGATTTGAATTCAATCTTCAACATTATACGTAAATGTGTTTTAAGTTTTTATGGAATTCATTAAAAAGATTATAAATAATGAAAAGGTTCAGAAAAATAAGAGATGAACATTATTTTGATGTTTCATGCAAATAATATCGTTGATTGATTTTTATGTTATGAACTGATGAATTAACTATTATTAACTATTGACTGATTCATTTTTTTCAAACAAGTGAATTATATAAGGATTAATTCAATTCTAAAAATTATATATGCATATATTTCAATTTCTACTGGTATTACTTTGAAAGGTTATTAATAATTGAAACTTTCAGATAAATATTAAATACAAGTTATTCTAATATTTCAATGATAATAATTATTAAATGCTTTCTATGATCTGAACTCATTAACTAAATATTAACTGTTTCTGTTAAAAATTGCATTTTCTAGGATTAGTTAAAAGATGATTGATAAATTAAATTCAATAGAAGAAAAATGAAAATTTGAAGCAAAATATGTATAAAATAAAAATTATTAGAAAGTTTCAATGAAAATAATTTTTTCATACTTTTTATTTTGTCAACTGATAAATTAAGAATTAGCTGATTTCATGTGGATTTTATGTGGATTTTGGTATCTTCATGCGCTATATCGAAACCCAATGCCATCATCAGTTCTGAATGGCATAAATTGAAAGGCCGGAAGCAATAACTACCTTAGCGCTCGAACAGGCGGAGAAGTATTGTCCGCGAAGCAAATTTTGAATTGTTCCAATTTGAGTATTGACAGTCTGCATTTATAGAGAATTTTATTGTGCATCTTTTTAGTGTAGCAAACAAATACAAAGGTTCTTTCGTTTTTGAGTTATTTAAGGAAAACGGAGTTTCTAGCCGAAAACGGCAATATATATAGTGAATTTGTGAATATATTTTCTTTGAAATATTGCATGCATATATACAAACGAAAAAGTTGTATGAGGAAGTTTCGAATTTTGACAACTTCCAGTGAGAAAAATGTTCCTTACAAATCAAAGAAGTTTTTCCAAAAAGTTATAGACCTTTAGTTATTAGCGGAACACAGCCCTCAAATATTTCCTAAAAATCATAAACACACTAGCAGTCGTATAATATGTTGAAGAATGTGACATAAAGCTTTTAAAAAAAATCAATTCCCCACCAATATCTGGCGAGTTGAACGCAAAAGGCTATTGCATTTTTTTCGGCTAAAAATCCGTTCTCCTTAAGTAACTAGAAAACGAAATCCTAATCCTTTGGCTAAATTTCAAGTTCAGTTTAGGTTTTCAGATGTATAACGTTCATTTTTACATAAAACCGATCAACCTGAACAGCAATTTCAAATTTTTAAATTTTGACTTCAGATTTGATGTTTTGAACATGATAACCCAAATTATTACAATTACAATTAACTAGTTTTCTTACGATTTCACTGACGTTTCAGTCCAACTGAATAACAGGTTCTTTAGGCGGCTTATATTCAGAAATAATTTTCGTTATGACATAATCAACATAACGTTATTGGAAACAAATTATTAATTTCAAATTAACTTCATTTTGGTTTCATGAATGCATTAAAAACATCAGTAGGTTGTACTTACCATTATATGCAACAATTTTAGCACTGCATCTGTAGCCACGAAGTGTCACATAATTACACAAATGACGTTCATAAACTTCTTGTTCGCGACAAACGTAATAAGTATCATCCGAAAGTCTTATTAATGCAAACATTTTTATACTTGTATCACTATATAAAACACTGCGCACTTTCACGATACAATCTATTTAAACATGTTTAACATAGGCTACAGTAAACCGAGATTTCCTACGATTACAAAAATCTGGTAAAGCTCAGATGGACCGCACGAAGGAATCAGGAAACTGAACTTTTCTGGTACGAGAGTTGAACCAGAACTGAACTGAATCTAATTTGGCTGTGATGATAGTAAGTACCTGAGTGCAGACATTTTCCGATGCAAACTGGAAAGCATAGGAGAGGGGGAACAGCTTCTTTTTCAGCCTATAGGCCCTCTAGTATTAAACAGCAAATTTAGAATATTCTGTGTAAAAGAGGAGGGGATGAATACTGAACTCCAGCGGTTAATCGAAAAAAGGAAAATGAATCAACAGAAGTATATGCAAAATCGTACTTTTCTATTGACATACTGGGTGTTTTTTCAAAACTTGAGACATCGAAATATCTCAAAAAATACGCATCCTATGAAAAAAATATCCGCAATAAAAACTTTTATTTTTGATGGGGAAAAGCGACTTTGATAAAATTTACCATACATGAGAATCTGAATCGGTGATAAAAAATTCGGGTTCCCATTTGAAATTACAAAGTAAGCACCATTCCTGCCTCCGGGGGGGGGGGGGGGGGTAAATTTTCCAAAGCCGCTTTACCCCCTAGAAAATAAAAAGTTTTTATTACGAATATTTTTTTCATAAAATGCGTATTTTTTTTAATATTTCGATGTATCAAGTTAAAAAAAATACCCAGTATATTAGGGTGAGCCGAAAAATAAATTTTTTTCGTTTCTGAATTAGGATAGCAAAAATTTAAGTCTATACGGATAAAAATAGATTTCTGTGATTTTTTACAGATTTTTAAACAAGTATCCTCCTTTACTAGAAATTATTTGAAGTTTGAAAATTCAATAAAAGTGATTTTTTTGACATATTTTAATGCTGCTTCCATAGTGATCTTCAAAGTCACTTCCCACAGTACAAATTCATTCATCACAATATGGAATATGATTTTACAAAACTATTTCTATAGAAAAAAAGTTTTCTGGTGAATAAATTTAGATAAAGTCACAACTTAACTCAATAATTAACATTTTTGTACACTAAAGAGTTAAAAAAAAAATTAAACTT
Source organism: Andricus quercusramuli (assembly GCA_932178445.1). Classification (NCBI taxonomy): domain Eukaryota; kingdom Metazoa; phylum Arthropoda; class Insecta; order Hymenoptera; family Cynipidae; genus Andricus; species Andricus quercusramuli. The sequence goes on along the minus strand of CAKNXH010001122.1, from coordinate 152,193 downwards.
TTTTTCATCTATAATTCGTACGTGTCTTAAATAACATAAAGTCACATAATACTCTAAGCCACATCAAATTATTTAAAAATTAATGTGACTTTGGTTACGGCTGTGTGTACTCGACAATCTGTCAGGGGTGGATCCGGGTAAGGATTTCGGGGGGGGGGGGATCTGGTTAGGAACATCGCTAAAAAATTTAATCAAAAAATTATTTGAAATGTAATTCTCAGTTTACGTTGGGGAAGGGGGGGGGGGGTCTGTGACAACCCCCTGTATCCGCGCCAGCAGTATTTAAATATGTTCATAAAACACGACCTGAATTTATTTCCGTTTAGTTAAGGCATTTTATTATAACAAGACGTTTCGTTAATAATTTGCTCGACAATAACGCTACTAATGCTTGTTTAATGATGCTGCTTCTATTAGTAATTATACATTATTTTCTATCTACTGTCATAGGGCAATATATATTATACAATTACGCAAGACTCGAACGAGTCTCAATGTAACTTTCACACGTTTTTCCCTATTTATAAATTATTTTCGTATGGAAATACTTAAGTGAAGAGTTGACGCTTTCCATACTATAAACTATTTTTCTTAATTTCCTTAAAAATAAAAATTTCGGTTATCTACTCTAGAATATTATTACCTACTGGGTTCTATTTTGTTATGGAAAAACAAATATTGCTAATAATTCACAATTACTAATCAAGGCATTATCATTAGTAGCGTTGCTTGGTAACACATTATTAGAGAAAAAGCATGTTGGAATAAAATTCCATAATTACACGGAAATAAATTGAGGAACGTTTTTTGTGCACATTTTTAAATATTGCAGGCGCGAATCCAGGGGTGTGCCACGGAGCCCTTTCCGAAGTTTTTTTTATGAACTTTTGTAGCGTTGTTCCCTACCAAATATGCCCCCCCCCCCCCCTCATGGTCATTACCTAGATCCGCCACTAAAATATTGTTGAGTACGCACGACCGTATCCTTACAAGTAGAAGGGTTACACCTATGACACACCCGACTAACAAGAGTATAAACTTGTGCCAAGTGTTTACTAATCTGGTATTATTGTAAATTAACAGAAAATATTGATTTGATTTACAAAAAAACTGTGGAGAAATCACTCAAAACACAATAATTCGTCAATCATAACAATATTTTTTTATTGTTTGACGCACCTAATCACAATTTTAAATACTCATATAAAAGTCATAAGAGACGTATAGAGAGGATAAATAAATAAAATTTAATATGCCAAGATCTTTAGTTTACAAAAAATGTTTGTTTTTATGTCGAAAGAATCACTTTTTTCAAACTTTCAAATTTAAAATAATTTATGTAACTCCGGCGCATTCACGCGTTTTTATGCGACAGCGTAGAGTATCGTAATTACGATAAAGCGCAGATCACTTCACACAACACTCCACTGTATCGTAATGTACAATATTACGATACTCTACGCTTCCGCATAAAAACGCGTGATAGGGATGTGCAGTAGTGGAGCATATTTAAACTAAATGCGCATACACGGTGTTAGTGCATGAGTATAACATAGCGTTATCCTTTACATGACAGCCAACGCAAAAAAACTTGTAAATGCACCGGAGTCACAGACAATAGTGCATGTGCCAATGCGCACACTTCGGATCTTCACGCGACTCCCTCACAATGCTCGCAGGACGACCGAAGCCGAGGCGAGGCCAAGTATTTTATATAGTATATTATATATTACATATTATACATATATTATATACTATTCTGCTAACGGAATATATTATTTTAAGAATCTGTAAAAAATCACAACCATCTATTTTTATGTATAGGAAGAGATTTTTTTTTATACTGATTGAATAAATAAAAAATTTATTTTTTCGGACCACTCTAATATATACGGTTTATAAACGTAACTGAAAAAGTCTGACCTGTGCCGATCACTCTCGTGTGCTTGAGCGCGCCTAGGCAGGGCGCGAAGATTATTGGCTCTCGCGTTAAGCGCTTGTTAAAATATTTACCTCGCGCTTGGCCTGTGTACTTCTCTCATATTTGTGCCCAGACCTTTTAAAATTAAACGACAAAGCATCGACAACTGTAATATGGTAATTGTGAATTATCTTTTGCTAAAGCTCCTTCGGCCTCAACAAATACATTCTTATCAGGTATCTCGTGCTTTGCACGAACTGCACATTTCAACGATCGGAATTTGATGCATTTTTTAAAATAAACTCGCCGTAATTTTTTTTTCATTTCAACAAAATGGCTTAAAATTTGAACCCCATGCGTATTATACACTGTCGCTGACTACGAATTTTGATTTGTGCATACAAAAGTCAATTGTTTAACAATATGTCGATGTTTGTCAATAGTTATGTAATACCATGCTTTTTCACGTTCGGCGGGAAAAAGTATCGAGTGAATTTTGGAGTTCAAAAAACTTTCCGCGGAGAAGTTCTTTATAAGGGTCTAAAAAAGTTTTTTGGAAAGTTTCAGATTTTTTAAGCGAAAAATGAGCGAACCAGCGTAGGTTTCAGTGAACGCGCGAAATCTGGACCGTCTTCCGTTCCATCTCGATCGTGAGCGTTTGCGAGTGCAAAAAGGGGTCTGGATCAAAAAACTCGTCCAGCGTTCGAGATCGTATAAAAATATTGACCAAACGTGTCGTTGATCTATCTTTATTATTTATTTTCTAAGTTGTTACTTTAAGGGCAAATTAATTTTATAAATATTGCATTTTGTATTATCTCCATTCTATCCATTTTCAATCAACCTTTCAGATGAGTAATCATTATAAATGTTTTGAATTAGCCATTTATTATTTAATATTCTCGAAAAGTTCCAGTAATAGTAGAGTATCTTCAACTTGAAAAAAACTTGAAGGCACATTGGAATGAACTAAAACTCACGAATTGTCTTATGGCTCTTTCGGGATAAAATTCTCAGAAAAAAGTTCATGAAAATAAAATAAGTCGTCCTCTTGCCTTGCTATTCATTTTTTTGACTGTTTCCAGTTTTTTTAAACTGACCCATGTAGAGATTTCCTCTTGCAAACTATAAACTGAGCAAAACTCCTGGTAAATCGTCAACTAAGTTTACGTAGTTCGAAAATAATTAATCCAACTGCTTCCTTATTTATATTGGTAACTAAATTCTTAGTCAAGTTGACTGCTTAAACCATTAAAGTTAGTTAATAAAAATACATTAGGGCCTTGAGGAATTTAGAAGAGTAGTTCTAATGACAGTTTTCATTTTTAGTAGTTTTCTCAGTTAGATTAACTAAAATTTTGGTAGAAAAAACTCGTGTCTTAGTTGACGCAACTGAGAAAAGTGGTTGAAAGTTATTCCAAGTCATTACAGTTAATTCAGCTACTCATCTTAGTTCCCTTAGACCTCAGTATATAGTTTTTACTTAACTTAAACGGTTTAGGTAGTCAACCTATATCTAAGAATTTAGTTACCCACAAATAAGAAAGCAGTTGGATTAACTATATTCTCCAACTAAGCAAACTTATTTTTAGTTAAAAAAATCCTCATTATTCAAAGAAGTATTGGTTTATTGAAAATTCATCTTTTTAATGAATTCTTTGTATTTAAAAAGTCTACTATTAAATTTTTCGTCCAGAATGCATCTATTTTAGTTAAAAATTATACTATTTAACTATTTTGTTAAGCATTTGCCTTTTGGATAGAAAATCTACCCTTTTCAATTGAGAATATATCTTTTGGTGGAAAAGTAATCTTTTTTGGTTAAAAATTTAACCTCAATTGTTAAGAGTAAATTATTCTTAATTAAAAAGTCTATTCTTATATTTTTGGTCCAGAATATTGTTGGTTAAAAATTTTACTATCTGGTTGGAAATGTAATTCTTTTGTTGAAAATTCATCAATTTTTGTCAAGTCTTTTTCAGCCGAAACTTAAACATTATGTTGATATTCGTCTTTTTGGATGGAAAATTCATCCTTTGCAGTTGAAAATTCTTGTTTGGCCGAAAGTCAGCATTTTTTGTTAGAAATTCATCTTTCTTGGTTGAAAATGCAACTGTATTCTAAAAGATTCGTCATTACTTTTCTGTTGAAAATGCATCTCTTTTGCTTAAAAGTTCAACGACTTGGTTTTAAATGCAACTGTTTGGTTTAAAATTAATTTTCCTAGTTGAAAATTCAACTATTTGGTGGAAAAGTCGGCTTTTTGTTAAAATATCGTGTTTTTGGTTTGAAAATGAATCTTTTTTGTTGAAAATTAGACTATTTTGTTGAAAACGCAGTATTTTTCGATTATAAAACTCATTTTCTAGAAAAATCACCCTCTTTCTCCTGGTTTGAGAGTATTTAAGACTGTGAAGTCTGAAATCATGTTTGCAATAGTTCACATTATACTTTTACCTTAGGGTTCTGATATGTTTCATTATTTCAAAAATGTGCGTACAAGATATAACGTCCGAATCCGAGCCAAGAATCATTTATTGTCAATAGAAAGACTGAAGGAGGTATTATGTTCCTGTAATCTGTGATGTTTTCTCGCTTAATTACATTATCACATAAATAATCAATTCGTTAGGCTTGATTATCATTTGCGCAATCAATGAATAATTAAAATAAATTAAATATTGATTTTCTGGATTATTATAAATATAATACAAAGCATTGCAAATATCATAATCATTATTAATTGAATATAAATTTATTATATCTCTACTATATAATTCAAACAAAAGAAAAGGTTTTTAAACATTCTGTAAACAAAATCGTTGTTAAGAATACAGTTAGCATATTGAGATTTCAATCACCTTTGATAATTATTATTTATTATATTGAATATGCAAAATTGTACATCTAATTATTACTTGAGCATTTATGCAATTATGTATTGTAATTTTCTAAATCTTTTATTCAAAAATTATTATTTTCTGAACACACTTCTGTAATTTTTGTGCAAGTCCAAACCGTGATTCTGTCTAGAAACTAGGACAAATCTTTACAGTCTTCATATATTCAAAATCGTTACGAACTCCTAGATAGCGCCAAGACTAGGACTAGACAGCAGACGGGTTTGAATCAAATACGTAGTAAAACTGCACAGAGCCAGTGTAGCGCCAGGCTAGAGCTGAGTGAATAGACAGGCTTGAGAAAAACTGTACCGGCTTTAGCATGATTCAAGACTGCCACAAACATTTTCCACACGGAAATTAATCTGAATCTGCATTAAACATCCAAATAAAGAAGACGATCTTACAACTGCTCAATTATATCGATTCAAAAGCGAATTATATACTTTTCAAATTATGCTACACGCGGAAATTGAAAATATCGGAATCTTCCTTTTAGAGAAACATATTATGCTGTATATAAAATGGATAAGTAAAATATTCAACTTTAAAAAATTCATTAAATCAAAATACCTACTTTTTGTATGTATTTGGATGTATACACAGAAAAATAAAATGTAATCTTTACAGCGATTTCACATTAATCTTTACCTGTAACAAAAATTAACTTCACGTGTTAACCCACCACATATGAAATTATTACCATGTCAATTCTATTAAATCTTGTTTTGTTTCGATGCGGAACAATTCAATTTTATCTACTTGAAAATTACCGGCAACAAAAATTCACTCCTATTTTTTCTGTGTAACATATTTTTGATTGCACAATAAATAAAATAAAAGTTTGATGTTTTTAAGTAAAAAAACGTTGTATTCTTCCCACGTGTATTACACTGGAATTTTTTCATAAAAATCAATAATATTGTGCGGGCTATCTCGAGAATCATATGAAAAGAATGGATGAGTTTTCATTTTTGTTTGCGCGCCCGTTCTCGACATGGGCTCATTCGCAAACGCTCACACCGCAGGCGAAAGACCATCAAGTTTTTTACGCGCTCACTTCAACCTACGCTGGCTCGCTGATTTTTCGCTTAAAAAATCTGAAACTTTCCAAAAAACTTGTTTAAACCCTTATGAAGAACTTTTCCGCGGAAAATTGTTTAAACTCCAAAATTCCCTCGACACTTTTTCCAGCCGAACGTAAAAAAGCATGGTATTCAGTAGCTATTGACAAACATCGACATATTTTTAAACAGTTGACTTTTTTATTCATGAATCAAATTCCGCAGGCAGCGACAGAGTATAATACGCTAGGGGTTCAAATTTTAAGTCATTTTGTTGAAACGAAAAAAAGTTACGACACTAAAAAGTTTTTCGCGTCATTTTATCTCGAATGGGAGGCAAGGAATACAAAGCCAAGCTTACTGTCGGTTATTGCATCCGGACCCTCAATTAATAATGTTGCCGTATCACGAATAGTTTGCAAATTTAATACAAGATAGTGACTTGAGTTTTCAATTACTCACTCAACTTTGCAAAATGTTTGGAATTTTCATGGAGCAATGGGGGGGGGGGGGCAAATTTTGTAAATTAATTTTTTTTAACAAATTGCCGACCTGATCACGTTTTGAAAAATTTTATTTTATGTTCAACATATAATCTCTGATAATCTTCTTTTTATCGAAAAAAGCTATAAGGATAAATTATTCGAGTTTTCGAGTATTATGAACAGCCGTACACAGAACTTATGAATCTTGAAAAAAATGGTCTCAAAAAATTTCAAAATTCTCTTAACTTTTTCAATTTGTTTCCAAAATAGTTGCCAGCACTACAAGTGTTTAAAAAGTTATTCGGTATAGAAGCGACAACGAGAGACACACCGTCCTACAACGGTTTTTTCGTAAATACTAACAAAAATATGTATGTCTCTGCGCATTTTTCAATGAATGTATATCCATAAAAACAAAACTCGAAGGAAAACCTTTATAAGAAAAATAATAGTTGTAAAAGTGATATTTGAAGATTGGTGTTTTTTTAAACATTCTTGATAATTAACACAACTAAAAAGACCATTTTCAGTTAAGCAGAAATAAAAAAATATTAGCTTCAGGTCATTAATGGGCGACTCCATATGCCTATACATTGACTGCAAAGGAATGGCAAGTAAAACAAATAATAAATGTGAAATCTCCAATATTTTTCTCGGAGGCCGGTTCATGAGTGTTGTCCTGTATCCAGAAAAATATGAGAGGTATGAAAAGTCAAATATAATGTCAGTAATCCAAATACGGACTGCAATCAACATTTTGGATCAGGATTAGGAAATAAAATGTATTGAGGGTTCACTTCTTGTGTCAGTTTATGACGACAATCCAAAGCGGCCGGATCATTATCATACTTTCAAGTCCTCAAAGAGGCGTTTCTATATTTCTAACCGGGACTCAGATCTCCCTTCACCTTTGTTTACCAGGATATTCTGCGACTGGAATAATAAATACCAGTGGACACGAATTGCTTTTACGCTTCCCATTTTGTCTTTCAGAAATAACTATTTTCATGAGGGTTGCGGAAAATTTCTATTGGGGCGACTTCAGAAAAGATAACTATATTGTCCCTAATCCAAAAAGGACTGCAAGGAAACTTTTGAATCAGGATTAAGAGATAATATTTATTGAGGGTGCACTTCTTGTGACAGTTTATGACGACAAACCAAGGCGGCAGGATGCATAATTATATTGTTAACTCTTCAAAGGACTCCTATAGGAGTCCTATAGGAGACACCAATCTCCCCTTACACCTTTTGTTTATCAGGATGTTGCGTGTCTGGAATAGTAATACCGGTGCACTCAAATTGCTTTTATGCTTTACATTTTATCTTTCAGAAATCAAAAGTTTTATGAGGGTTACGGAAAATTTATATTGGGGCGACTGCTCATTACCACTGACAGTGGGCGGAGAAGTAGTTCGGAAAGGCATACAATGCATCTGATTGAACGGAGAAGTGAGACAGTTCGGACAAAGGAAGCAAAATCCCTGCCCCCTTTCCCTTGGCCCTGCTACTGAGTGAAGTGGAATCTCATGTTGCATCTTACGATAAGTTAAGATGCAAGATGATGAATCTTCTACTTTTGGCTACCAAAATGTATATTGCATTACTAAATATTTGGTTTTCAATACTGCATACTATTTATTTGTTAACTTGATGCAAATTTAAACAGTAGGATTTGACTTCATGATGTTTGGAAACTTGTAGGAAAGCTTTTCTAGATTTTGCAGAGTTGAACTCAAGATTTCAATGTTCACTTTGCTAAAAAACATCTTTGACGTTAAATATAAATTTCTTTCGACTTGTATATTAAAATAATTTTCACGATTCTACTGGCAAAATGGTACATTTCGTTTCTGCATGGATATTAAACCTTTGAATGGAAGTATCAATTTAAAAAGGGTAAAACAAAAATTACCCACATTTTCTGTCAGTAGTGTGAACCCTGAAAGTATCTTGCAATTCTAATGTACTTAAAACTTTCCATTCTTGTAGATAAACTACCGTCGTGAATTATGTGAACATCAGATTTACGAAAAAACGCATTCGACGCTGTTATAAACAATCTAATTGACGGAGGCATGGCATGAGGGATGTACATAAATAGCTTGATGGTATTTTTAAGAGACAATAAACTTCCTGTAAAATCTAATTTTCAGTTGAAAAAAAAGTTTGTTCCTCGGATATTGTAATTTTTAATTAAATGAGAAGAGTGAATCTGCCCCAAAAAATTAAGCGATTAATTGACAAATAGAAGTAAAAAAAGTCTGAATACAAAAAGTGACCCACTGCTCATAAAATGGAAGGTGCCGTTTTCGACCAAATCAGAGTTTCTGACTATTTTTTAAATACTTGAAATAGGGCTCAAATTGAAAGTGAAACAAACCATGTGCTTTAACTTCTTAACGCACACAAAAAGAAACATATGGTCGCTGCGCGATCACATTCTCGTTGCGCGCGGTGCTTTACTCTCGTTTTCTTACGTTTAATGCATGCATATCATTATATATTTTTTAATATTATAAATATTGTAACTTAAAACCCATTAGCGCCTAGCGACGCCATATGGCATCACTTTGACGTTGCTTGAAATTTGCACATCAATTATCGCCTGTGTGGCGCAACCGCACGAGCTAACCTAAAGCTTGTCAAACAAGCTCAGGGGGATTCCCTACAATCGTTTTTGACACTGCGTGACGTTTTCTCTACTGGCACGATCGCTGTCTCTGTCATATAAAAAAGTGTAAATTGACCCGCCGGATGCAAGAACCAGCCCGACGCTTGAAAACGCGTAAAAGTATTGTCCAAACGTCTCAACAAATGAAAATTTTCAAATTCGAAAAATCAATTTTTTGAAAATGTAGTATTGTAGAGAATAAGGAAATGAAACTTTTTCCCATTAGAATTTTCTTCGCCAAACGTTTATTTTTAATAATAAAAACTAAATATCGAAAAAAAGTTTCTCCCTGATTGAATTAAGTTTTAAAACTTAAATCGTTCTAACTCGGCCAAATATTATTGAAATGAGTTCATATTTGTGGGATGCATTCAAAATACTCTAGCGATGTCTAGGAAATCATGAAAAGGTTAACAATCGATTATTCTTTAATAATTTGTAATTCTAAAATGAGCTCAATCGATAATTGTGTTTTCTTAGTTTCGCCGGTAAAAAGTATCTAGGCAACTTCGACTTTCAAACAACTTCCAGTTAGTGATTTGTTCAGCAATGTTGAATGAAGTTTGTTGGAAAATGCCATATCAATTCGTTAAAAATTTACAGTTATATTCAGATTTGGAAAAAGTACTCTACGTCTGCCCGCGCCGTCAGCTAATGCGTAGCGAGGACTGCTCTGTCAGGTAGCATTCTCGAAGTTCTGTCTGCGCGGGCAGACGTCGAGTACTTTCTTGAAATGTGAATATCTCAGTGAATTTTCAACGAATAGATATGAGATTTTCCAAAAAACTTTATTTAACATTGCTGAACATATCTCTCACTGCAAGTTGTTTGAAAGTCGAAGTTACCTAGATACTTTTTACCGGCGAAACCAAGAAAAAACAATTATCGATTTAGCTCATTTTACAATTAAATATTATTAAACAATAAGCGATTGTTAACTTTTCCATGATTTCCCAGGCATTGCTAGAGTATTTTGAATACGTCCCACAAATATGAACTCATTTCAATAATATTTGGCCGAGTTAGAATGATTTAAGTTTTAAAGCTCAAGTGAATTAGGAGAAACTTTTTTTCAATATTTCGTTTTTATTATTACAAATAAACGTTTGGCGAAAAAAATTCGAATGGGAAAAATTGACTAATTTTTTTCATACTTGGCATTTTGCAACAAAAAAAATGCGTTTTAAGGTATTAGCAGCCTGTTATTCATTAATGGCTGCTAATACCTTAAAACGCATTTTTTGTTGTTGCAAAATGCCTAGTATGAAAAAAATTTGTTTAAACAATTGTTATTAACAATAGAAATTGTTGAATGTCATGTAAGCTACAAGAATATCTAGAAACTAGCTATTTACACTTTAATACGAAGAAAAAACCAAGTCTTTACCTATAAAAATAGCCTAACAGTGCATTTGTTAATTAACTTTGTTTAAACAATCATAAATTGCTATTGAATGACTAAATATGATCAGTAAGTGAAATTTTTGTATAATTTTTGGCAGATTTAGAAGAAAAAATTGGATTTATTTCATCATAAATACCTGCTGTGGATAATTGTTTATAAAATGAAAAATTATTTATTATTTTTAATAAAATTAATTAAAAAACGGTTTATTTCTCTAAATTGTTCAAAAATAGTGCGAATCAATTGAAGGCCAGGATGCAAGAACCGGGCGAGCGCTCGAAAACGTGAAAAAGTATTGTCCAAGTGCCTTGTGACATCCAAATTTTAAAGTTCTAAAAATGAAATTAAGAAAAATATAGACTTGCAGAGAATATTAAAATGGAACTTTTTTCAATTTAAAGTTTTTCTTCCCGATGTATATTTTTAATAATAAAATTGAAAAAGTGGGAAAATTTTTTTCCCAAATTCAATTATTTTTTAAAACATAAATCGTCTTTACTCAGACAAATATGATTGAAACTGTTTGAAATTTGGTATACACATGCATTATACCCTAGCGACGCCTACAAGATGAAGAAACATGTCAAAACTGCAAATTGTTTAATAATAATTAATTGCAAATGGAGTCCTGACGGTAAGCACGTTTTCTTAACATCGGCGAAGAAAAGTATCGAGTGAACTTTAAAGTTGAAAAAACTTCCAGCGAGACATTTGTTCCTCACTATTAAAGGAAGATTTCTGGAAAATTTTAGAACAATTCATCAAAAATTGGAGGAAATATCCATTTTGTAAGAAAGAACGGGACGCCGTCTACGACTCTCGTTAGCAGATTCAAACGCTTCACAACGTTAATAGTCTCGTATGTACTCTCCTATAAACATAAAAGACTCGTCTTTTCAATAGTTAAACATTCGAAAACCTGCAATTTCCCCAATTAATATAAAATCGACTGCTCTATATTTTTGGACATTCCGTTGTTTTCAGTGAATTAGAAAATATGTAAGTAAAAATAGAAAAATTTGTGCTTGGCAAGTTGTTCCACCCTTTGCTTTGTTTTCTTTTTTTTTTTGTAATAAGGAATGTAAACAAACCTTCTAGTATCTTCGTTTTGAACTGTTTCGGAAGGTGCCTAACGCTCTCTGATTTTTTACATAAAATTGAATGTATATTTTTTGTTCTGTTAATGTAAAACAATATAATTAAACATTTCTAGTTATTTTTGAGTCTGTGAATTTCTGATACAGAAAATATTAATTTACACTGATAATTAGTCTCAATTACGTTATTTCAAATTATGCTATGAAATTTCGATTTTTTACCAAAAACTTTTGTTTCTTTGTTTGTATTCGAATGTCGTGCGAAGAAGCGGAAAAATTCAGAAAAACCGCGACTTTTTAACTCTTTTTTAAAAGAAAATGGCTATAAACAATAATACATTTTTTAAGCAATTCATTCAAACATGTAATTATCAGTGTAAATTAATATTTTCTGTATCAGAAATTCACACTCAGAAATAACTAGAAATGTCTAATTATATTATTTTACAGTAACAGAACAAAAAATATACATTCAATTTCATGTAAAAAATCAGAGAGCGTTAGGCACCTTCCGAAACAGTTTGAGACACTGAGTCCTTTTCATACTAAAAATTTCAAAACAAAGACACTAGACGGTTTGTTTACATTCCTTATTACAAAAAAAAAGAAAACAAAGCAAAGGGTGGAACAACTTGCGAAGCACAGATTTTTCTATTTTTAGTTACATATTTTCTGATTCACTGAAAACAACGGAATGTCCAAAAATATAGAGCAGTCGATTTTATATTAATTGGGGAAAATGCAGGTTTTTGAATTTTTAATTATTGAAAAGACGAGTCTTTTATGTTTATAGGAGAGTACAGACGAGACTATTAACGTTGTGAAGCGTTTGAATCTGCTAACGAGAGTCGTAGACGGCGTCCCGTTCTTTCTTACAAAATGGATATTTCCGCCAATTTTTTATGAATTGTTCTAAAATTTTCCATAAATCTTCCTTCAATAGTGAGGAACAAATGTCTCACTGGAAGTTTTTTCAACTTTGAAGTTCACTCGATACTTTTCTTCGCCGAAGTTAAAAGAACGTGCTTACCTTCAGGACTCCATTTGCAATTAATTATTATTAAATAATTTCAGTCATATTTGGCTGAGTAAAGACGATTTATGTTTTAAAAAATAATTGAATTTGGGAAACAAATTTCCCCACTTTTTCAATTTTATTATTAAAAATATACATCTGGAAGAAAAACTTTGAATAGAAAAAAGTTCCATTTTAATATTCTCTACAAGTCTATATTTTTCTTAATTTAATTTTTTGAACTTTAAAATTTGGATATCACAAGGCACTTGGACAATAGTATTTCACGTTTTCGAGCGCTCGCCCGGTTCTTGCATCCTGGCCTTCAATTGACGAATCGCTGCCAATCCCCATGAATCCATTTTCACCCACCTATTTGTTTATAACAAATTCAATAAATTTTTTAACAATTGCTAATTTATCAGATAACTTTTATGAATAGTTGCTTTATTGATTCTAGGTATTTCGAATTGAATCCAAGTATTTCTCGAAAACCGATACTGTTTTGAAATTTTTTTTTGTTTTTTCCCATTTTTGTTATAAAATAAAAAAATAAAAAATAAACTTTCTCCAAAATTCGCCATGACAGATTTATGCAAAATTTTATTAGCTTTAATTTGAAGGACAAAAACGTTTAAATCGGTTAAAAAATGGCTTCTGAATATCAATTTGTCCACAGAAACTTTTTTTGCCCCACTGTGCGTCGGGCTGATTCTTGCATCCGGCGGCTCTCAATCATCACCATCACCACTAATTTAAATCACTTACTTGGACAAAATTTATAAATTAAAATGGGCTCAAACTATCACTCAAATTTCCTTCTAAGAGACTTGAAGAATTTTAATTTTCACAAAATTTACCATTTTGTAAAGTTTTATACTTGAAATTTGCAAGTAATGACAAAATAAAGAGAATAATACTACGCCATCTATCGTCAATTTTAGGAACTTTGACACTAGCTGGGCCCAGGCTCGAGCCAATGCAAAACTCAAGCTAGACCCAAGCTAGGGGCCCCAGCCTGGACAAGTATGGAACCGGGAACTAAAAGCATCTGCGTCTTTTGAAACTGATTGAAACTATGATCAACACACGAAATATACCCTAACGATGCCTAAACACTTTAGAACAAATTGAAAACCGCCTATTGTTTAATAATTTTCTATTTCAAATAGAGACAAATCGGTAACACCGTTTTTTCAGTTTCGCCGACAAAAAATATCCACGGAACTTTGGAATTGAAACAACTTCCAGCCAGACAATTGTTCCTCACTATTGAAGGGAAATTTTTGGGAATCTTCAGATCGATCAATTGAAAATTGGAGAAAATATCCATTTTACAACAAAGCCTGCGACGCTGCTAACGATAGCTCCGCGTGCACTCAGCAGCATGGGGAAGTGTGCTCTCACTGATCACAGTTGGCAGCGTCGCAGTCTTTCTTATAAAATGAGTATTTCCTCCGATTTTCAATGAATTGATCTGAAAATTTCCAAGAATCTCGTTTAATAGTGAAGAAGAAATGTCTTGCTGCAAGTTGTTTCAATTCTAAAGTTCCCTCGGTACTTTTTGTCGGCGAAACTGAAAAAACAGGGTTACTGATCTGTCTCAATTTACAATTGAAAATAATTATACAATAGACAGTTTTTAATTCTGTATCAAGCTTTCAGCATCTTTTGGATATATTTCGTATGTTAATCGAAGTTTATAACAGTTGCAATAACATTTGCCTAATTGACGAGGATTTATTTCATAAAAAGTAATTAACTTCAGGGAATATTTTGTTTCCGGTTTCCATGTTTATTATTAAAAATACTTATCTGATAAAAAACAGATAGTAGAAACAATTTTCGTCTCGCCATTTTCTACAAGGTTATATTAATGAAAAATTAATTTTGTGATTTAAGGCCATGTGACGAGTGGGTCACGTGACCGGATTCCTACCTTACCGACACTTTTTTTATTTGTAAACTTATGTTCACACGAATAGCCACACCGAGTTGAAATTTTGGGATAATAAATAAGAAGCACTAAGAAATGCGGCTCTGATCCTAAATTTTTTTAATGATGAAAAAAGTTTTTTTTGTAAATAATTTTTTTTTTCTTTTTTCAAAATTATTAAAATTTAGGACCAGAGCCGCATTCCTCGGTGCTTCTTATTTATTATCCCAAATTTTCAACTCGATTTGGCTATTCATGTGAACATAAATTTACAACTAGAAAAGTGTCGGTAAGGTAGGAATCCGATCACGTGGCCTACTCGTCACATGGCCTCAAGATTGCCGTCAAATGAGACGTTTGGCCAATAATTTTCCACGTTTTCGAGCGCGCGACCCATTCTTTGATCTGGACCCTCAATTAATCTAGAACATGTTCAATTTTTTTTCAATTGAAAAATTCCATCGAGATAATTTGTAAATCCTGTTAAAATCTACTAAAAATAATGATTTAGACTTGAGGATCTTTTACAGTCCACAATTGCATATTTTTCAAAATGATCTAGCTTTTTGAATTTTGATCTAATTGGAAATTTGTATAGGTATAGTTACGAAAGATATTCTATAACTGGTAAAAATTTGAACTAACATTTTCTTAAACTGTCTAGAAACATTTTTTTCTACTTTTCTTCCTCATAAAAGAAGCTTTGTAATGGTAACATTTTCTTCGAACATTTTTTCATTCATTTCGTTACGCGTCCTTCGATTTAAAAATGTCTGATACAATGTTGTAATCAATTGTTCGGAAATGCGTGTGCGGATATGTCTGTTGGTGGGTGTGTGGATGTCACACTTTGTTTGCAATCACGGTAACTGGAAAACTGTGATTTTTCACAACTAATATCTTGGAACTGACCGAAAGATTTCTAAAAATATTTATTGCACTTTTTTAGCGCTTCATAATATTTGTATTATTCCTTGATATATTTCAAAATTGATACAAGAATATAACAGATTCCTTGATTCGAGACGAATGGATTGACGTACAATATTCATACATTTTCTTAAAGAGTAGGGAAGTTATGGCCATTCTTATATTTTCAAAATCGAATTTCATAGGAAAACAATGTTCATTAACAGAACTCAAAATTGTTGCAAGAACAGAAAAGATTGATTGATTCGACACAAATCGATTGACCTATAATATGAATACATTTTATTGAAGACTGAGGAAGCTATGACAATGCATATTATTTGGAAAAACGGGTTTTTATAGTAAAAATTGTTTAACTTACATAATTCAAAATTTATGCAAAAACGGAAAAGAATCCTTGATTCGGGACAAATCGATCGATCTGTTATATCAATACACTTTGATGAATAGTAAGGAAGTCATGCTCATTTATAATAACCGAAACTTCTGTTTCAAACAGAAAAACTTTATTAATAAACATAATTCAAAGTTGATGCATAAATAGAAAGGACTTTTTGATAATAAATTTTCGGGGAAAAAAAATTATTCAGAAATAGTTTGGAAAAAATCATAAAGCTGGCTAAGGGATAGGTTGCGACGTAACTTCCCCCTTTCCTTTTCCAGCTCAACAAATTACCATTTCAAATACCAAATTTGATTTGTCTTTGTATTTAAAACTTGTATATTATATTATTTTGTAATTTTGTATTTTTTGTCAATTTCTATTTTTAAATTGATCAAAATGAAAACTTTAGTTTGTCTTATATGTACAAAATCGATAATTAATTCTCTATGCGGAAGCAAATACATTTTCTAACGGGAAGCAACATGCTCGTGAAATGAGCACCATATAATTAAAAACACACACAAAGTGGATACACTCGAGATTGAATTCACAGCTAATTTTGAAAATGTTGAAAAGCATATAACTTTTCAGTTTTTATTATAATTAAAAATAGGTTCAGGAAAATTTGCAAGTTTTATTGTCGTATACCAGCAACTTTCACGAAAATTTCTAAAAAATGTTACGAAATTTTCATTTCAAATGTTTAAAAAATGCTCAACTTTGTCAATTTTGGTCTAATCGAAAAATTTAATTGGAATGATTTCAAATTATATTTTATATCTAGTGCACATTTTAAATGCAATTTCTTAATCTATCAGAAAACTGCTTTTGTCTATTTTTTGAAAATTTATAAAAGTATATAACTTTTTTAATTTGGATAGAAATTAAAAATTACATTAGGATAATTTTCAAGTTATGTTTTTCTGAACCATAGTCTGAAAAAATTTCTAAAATTAAAAAAAAATTTTCGTATTTTGAAATTGCTTTACATTTTTTTCTTCTGTTCGGTAATATGTGGTTAAAAAACTTGACCTTCATTTTTGGTCCGTAAAAAAATGCATCAAAGACTGGTTCGATTGTACAAATCCTTCAAAAGTTAGCGATGCTACAAAATCCAGCTACAACGCTTCTTTTTGGTTTTAATCGTAAAAAAATATTGAAAATAAATAGATTCAATATATGAAAAAGACACATTATGCAATGAAATGTTTAATGACAAAATTTTTCACCTAAATTAGATGTAGAAATTTGCATTCTACAGTTTTGAATTATCATTCATGAGAGTGGAATGTAATTGTTCAATTTTTCGATCTCCAGTTTTTAGAGGATGTTCACGTTTCGGCACTCACAGAGTTATCTGAATGTTGTGGTCACGCTAACTTTTAAAGGATTCTCTAGATTTTTGAACTTCGTGTTCGACTTTGATGGAAAAAAAAGCTTATTTGCAAATATTATAAAATTATCAAAACCTCTACATGTGAAGTGATTGTTAAATTTGTTTTTATTTTAGAATGAAATGGAAATTTATTTACTCAAGGTTCTATCGACCTTAAGGAAAACATTCTCATCCAGACACTCGCGCTTCGCGCTCGATATGTGATTTGGAAATAATTTGAACCTTGCGTTCCACGCTCGGTTCTGTGCACCGTATGATAGAAATGAAAAAGTCACGAATAAAACAAAAACTACGCATCCTATCAGAACATGATTTATAACAAATTTGTACCTCTTCTTTGGATGAACAAATTTTGTCTCTGTCATTTTTCTCGTAGCTTGCGTTATTCGTCTAAAAATTCAATTTTACTATTTCCAATGCTGTCTTTTACGAATAAAACAAAAACTACGCATTATATCAAAAGCTGAATAATATCAAATTTGGAGATATTTTTCGGGTGCATAATTTTGTTCCATTCATCTTTGGTCGTATCTTGCATAGTTTGACAGCAAAATGAAATTATTGATTTTTCATTATTTTTTTTGTGTGATCAAAATTTGGATTTTTGATTTTTCAAAAAATTCAAAAAGTTGTTACAAAAATATTGTAGGGTGTTCAAAAAGACAAATTTTTCTCCTCTCGACTTTTTTTTATATCGTGCATTTTTCGGCATAAAATGTTCATTTACGTTTGTTTTTTGTAATTTTGAAAATGCTATAACTCCGGTAATTTTTTTTTTATCCGAAAAAGTCATTGAGATAAATTGTTTGAGTTTTGGAGTACTATGAATAACCGTACATAGAATTTTTGAATTTTGAAAAAAAATGGTCTCAAAAATTTTCAAAATGCGCTCAATTTTTGAATTTCGATCAAAATTAGCTGGTTAACGAACTTGTTCTTTCTTTTTAGACCCTAAAGAAGTGTGCCAAAGCACAACCCAATCTGATTATTTTTTCGAAAGTTATCGTGCCTACAGACAGACAGACAGACTACAGACAGACACCTTGGTAAAAACCTTTTTTTCTAGCTCAGGGGGTCTCAAAACGTGGAGATTTGATGAAAACCGACCAAGTCAAATTTTACATAAAACCAATACCTTCTCATTAGAATGAGAATGTAAAAAGTTGAAGTATTTTCAAAATTTGAAAGAAATTCTTCTAAAGAGTTTTACATTTTTTTTCAAAGTTTCTGGTATACAACAAAAAGACTTGGAAATGATCATGATTCCATTTTAAATTTTGATGAAAATGTAAAAAGTTCTATGCTTTTCAGCATTTGGAAAATTTTTGAAATTTTCAAATGTAATGCTCAAAGATTGACTAAAGAGTAATAAATGAAGAAACAAATATGGGAGCGTTCAAAATTGACGCAAGGTGATTCCTCCCTCCCCACACATACATACAATATATAAGGTGTCATCAGATTTTCTGGGACCCGGAAAAAATGTTAATAAGTTTTTTTAACCTTTAGGAACGGCTATAAATATAAAGAAAATTCTTTGCTGAAAGTTGAACTTTACCCGTGTGGAAAAATTTCTTGGCAGTCTTGAATCATGCTAAGGCCAGTACAGTAGCCTGGCGCTACACTGGCGCTGTCTAGTTTTACTACGTGTTCGATTCATACCTTTCTGCTGTCTAGGCCCAGTCTTGGCGCTATCTAGGAGTTCTTTACGAATTTAAATATATGAAAATTGTCCGGATTTTACCTAGTTTATAGACAGAATCACGTTTTGGACTTGAAAAAAAAAATTACAGAAGTGAATTCAGAAAATAATAATTTTTGAATAAAATATTCAGGAAATTACAATACACAATTGCACAAATACTCAAGCAATAGTTAATTATACACTATTACATATTTTAGATAGTAAACAATAATTGTTGAAGGTGAAAGAAATCTTAATACGAGAACTGCATTCTGAAGAACGATTTTTTTTCAAGAATGTTTAAAAACATTTTCTTTTAATTGAATTATATAGTGAAGTTATAATACATTTATATTTAATTCATAATAATCATAATATGTATAATGCTATTTATAATATTAATGATATTCCAGAAAATCGAATATTATTATAAATAATTTATTTAATTTATTTTAATTATTTATTGGTTGCGTGAATGATAATGAAGCCTCACGTATTAATTATCATTTGAAATAATAAACAATCATTATTTCGTAGACTAATCGCAAGTAAAATCATACAAACTTTATTTTTTTCAATGATTTATTCACATATCCAGCACTTTTATTGTTTAAAAATTATTCATGTTTTATTGAAATAAATATTAGGATGTACTGAATTGAAATTCATATCAGAGCAAAATGGAAAAAAATTTAACTTTTAGATGGCCGAGGTGTTAAGGCGACGGGACAAAGTTACAACAATATAATAGGAAGTTACATCAGAAGTTCGACATATCCGGCGTATGTACAAGTGATATGCGGAAACTTATTTCTTCGTGTTTTCGTGTACAAAAACTTTTTTTATATTTTTAATTAACTGCAAAATCTATATATTGGACTTTTATGGCATAAAAAATAATTATTTAATTTAATTATTCATTATTTTTTATCAAAATAGCTGATCTCTCTAGAAACTAGTCGATCCGAGCGTTACATCCCAGTCTAGCCACTGGACAGACAGCTTGTGGAGCGCCAATGTCGACTCAAGGCGGACTAGACAGAAAGAGTAAAGCGCCACGAAATTTTTCCACACGAGTATTTTTGGCTGAAGATTAATATAGTTCAGTTATAAATGTAACTATTTGCTTGAAAATTCATATATTTTGTTGAAATTAGTTCATTTACTAAGGTTCCAAGTCGCATATATACTGTTTGGGTTACAATTCTTAACATCTTTGTTGGGTACCTCGATTACTTTTGTGAATAACAATTTTTCACATAAAATGCTTCTTGCACATGAATAGGGTAGTTCAGAAATGAAGAAAAAATCTTTTTAAATTCTGATACTTGGTAAAGTTAAAATATTGATAGGTTCCAAGGGCCTACTTCAAGATTTAAAAGTAAAATTCAAATCAGGTGTGAGGGTGCAATGTGCACCTGCCACAAGGCTCCCATTGAGCAGGGTGGGTTCCTGAGCTCAGTTAAAGTGGACTGAACACACAGGGCGAGGTTGTAAATAGTCTTAAGTAATCATGGAAGCAATAAAGTTTCAAAGCGGGATTTGTCTTCCAGAATTTTCAAACGACCGAAACTTTCGTCAGGGACCATTCCTATTGTGTAATAAATTATTTCTAGTTTCTACACTAGCCCTAGAGCTATACTTTACTACTTTATTTTACGGAAAATTACACGATAAATACTAGGCAGTGTCAAACTTTAATTTGAGGTTCTGAAAAAATCTATTCATATTCTTCCAACACGAGAGTGTATGAAATGGACAAATAATTTATGGAAATTATAAAATAAAACTAAAAACTAGGTTTAATACCTTCTGTTAAATTATTTTTACTCGATAAATTTATGAATTCCGAAAGTTAGGCTGACTGAAGTATGGCTTCATGGGAAAATGAGGCTTATCCCCCTTCTCACACCCCTCAACCTCTGATTTTCCCCACATACAATACAATTTAACTGAGGGTGGGTTAATTAAAGACAAGGGTTGCTAAAAAATATTATTGTTTGAACTTCTCTGACTTTCCTTGACATTTTGCTGAAAAATTTTTCAATTTCCCTGGCAATTCCACATTTTTGTTTCAGGTTAACTTTTTAACAAGCCAAATTAATGTTAATTCAAAAAGATACATTTTCAACCAATAAGATTGATTTTCTATGAAGAAGAGAAGTTTCTAACAAAATGCATGAATATTAAACAAAATATTGAAACTTTTAAAACATCGCAAAAATTTATTTACTGTAATGGTGAATCATTATAAAAAAAAATGAATTATGCACAAAGAAATTTAACTTTAAACCAAATATGTATTTCAAATTTTAACCAATAAATATGAATTCTAAGTGAAAAATGTAACATATGGTATTTCAGATACAAATTTTTTTAAATTTTAATAAGTAACAGTACGATTCAAACAAAAAATAAGAATTTATTAATGAAATAGTCGAATATTCCACAAAATAGTTGAATTTTTAACTTTTAAAAATCAATTCCCACCAAAAAATTAAATCAGTAATTTTCTGTGACGTAAAGTTAATTTTCTGCCAATAATGTCGAATTATAAAGAAAATACATAAATTTTCAACCTAGAATGAAACAGAAATATTTAGAGTTCCGGAAAAAAAACAAATTTTTAACCATAAAAAAGGACTTTTTAACCAAGAGATTTTTCATTCAGTACAGGAATAATGGTCAAACAATGTATAGAATTTTAATGCCAAAAACGCGGATTTCATACAAAATAATTGAATTTTTAACAAAAAAGTTAATATTCCACCAAACAGTTGGATTTTCAACAAGAAAGTCAAAGTTCGACCAAAACAGGCATAATGACATTGTCCCTCAGAAATTGAGCCACCGGATGCAAGATTAGAAGAACAAGAAGAAGTATTGTCCAATCGTCTTAACAAATGAAAATTTTCAAAATCGAAAAATAAATTTTTTGAAAATGTAGTATTGTAGAGAATAAGTAAATTAAACTTTTTAACATTAGAATTTTTTTTGCCAAACGTTTATTTTTAATAATAAAAACGAAAAATTAAAAAAAACAATTCTCCCTAATTTAATTTAGTTTCAAAACTTAAATCGTTCAAACTCGGCTAAATATTATTGGAATGAGTTCATATTTGCAGGACATATTCAAAATACTCTAGCGATACCTAGGAAATCATGAAAAGGTTAACAATCGCTTATTGTTTAATAATTTTCAATTGCAAAATGAGGTCAACCGATAATTGTGTTTTCTTGGTTTCGCCGGTGAAAAGTATCTAAGTAACTTCGACTTTCAAACAACTTATAGTGAGTGATTTGATCAGCAATGTTGAATAAAGTTTTTTGGAACATCTCATATCGATTCGTTAAAAATTTACGGAGATATTCAGATTTGGAAAAAGTACTCGACGTCTGCCCGCGCTGTTAGCTAATGCGTAGCGAGGACTGCTCTGTCAGGCAGCTTTCTCGAAGTTCAGTCTGAGCGGGCAGACGTCGAGTACTTTTCCCAAATGTGAATATCTCAGTGAATTTTCAACGAATAGATATGAGATTTTCCAAAAAACTTTATTTAACATTGCTGAACATATCTCTCACTGGAAGTTGTTTGAAAGTCGAAGTTACCTAGATACTTTTTACCGGCGAAACCAAGAAAACACAATTATCGATTGAGCTCATTTTACAATTAAATATTATTGAACAATAACCGATGGTCAATTTTTTAATGATTTCACAGACATTGCTAGAGTATTGTAAATACGTCCTACCAATATGAACTCATTTAAATAATATTTGGCCGAGTTAGAACGATTTAAGTTTTAAAACTTAATTAAATCAGGGAGAACCTTTTTTTTCAATATTTAGTTTTTATCATTAAAAATAAACGTTTGGCGACAAAAATTCTAATAAGAGAAAGTTTCATTTCCTTATTCTCTATAATACTACATTTTCAACAAATTCATTTTTCGATTTTGAAAATTTCCTTTCTTTGAGACGATTGGACAATTCTTTTACGCGTTTTCGAGCGTCGAGCTGGTTCTCGCACCCGGCGGGTCAATAGTGCATAAAAAGGTCAGCGCACTACAAATCGCGAATTTTCATATTCGGATATGAAAAACAAAGAATAAAAAAATCAGGTTATGTTCTGGTCGAATTCTTCAATTGTTAAAAACAATTGTTATGGTCACTCCACCAGAATTTCTTGTATACACACATAAAATCTTGTGCTCGAGTCACTCAAAGTCCGATTGAATCAATGCATAAGTAGGTTAATACACTGATATTCAGAAAAACAAGGTTTTAGATTTATCCACACATTTGAATATATGGGTGATTTCCAAGAAGGTGACCATCTAATGTGCCAGTGATTTTCTACTTTTTGTGTGCATACTAATTTTTTGTTTAATTGTGTCCGTACATTATATGCATATGAAAACACAGTTTAGTAAGGTTAAAAAATTGTAGACGACATCGTTTAAAAATCATAAAGAAAAAAAGTTCGCAAAATATCTTGTCATATACCTGTCCCGAACTACAAATTTAAAAAGAAAAGTTGATAAATAATATCAAAAACATTTTTTTTAAATTTAAGATTTACAGCTATCACTTATATTGACTTTGAAAATACAAAATTGAAGAGTAGAGTTGAATATATATTTTAGAGTTGAGTGTTTGAAAGCACTTCAAAGTCTGTTCCACAAGTTTTTTGTTTGATCCCAAGGACTTGCTATTATAGGATAAACCTCGAAAGTAAAGATTCAAAACCTTCATAAATTGGGCTGAAATCGTTAATATTATATGTACATACGAAGATTTTTGTATATTTGAAAATGTGACTGTTATGTAACCAATATGAGATTTACATACATAACAGATCTGTAACGGTCATACAAAACTACTGTATCACACAAAAAATAAATCCCACAGAATTAAATTATTTATCTGAATTATAAATGAACGAAATTAGAGCACAGCATATTCTTATCAGACATTATATTATATTCTAAACTGAGACAAAAAAAATCGGATTATACATGATCCATGTGGTTATAAGATAAAGTTATTAGGATTTGAAATTACAAACTACGAATGATTTGAAATTAATTTAATAAGTCATATTTAAAGCTTGCTGCGCACGGCTAGCTTGACTCACTTTTGAATTAAAAGTATTCTAGGGTTATTCGCCTATCCTAAGTTTCTTTATGTATCCCTTTTAGGAAGGCCTCGCGAGTATTTTAAGGCCTGGATGAAAAGAATTGTTGGTAGTCCAGATGCCATACCCAATCATATCGGATCTTCGGAGTCGCTGAAATATTTTTAATGATTTTTATGCAGAATGATCTTCTGATTCCGATTTTGCCTTGTATGACTTGTGCAGATTGTGTGCTTTCGAGATATTCGCCAATAATAAATTATTCAATTACTCCCGATTAATTCTTTTTCATTGAAAGTATTTCGATTTTCTTGAGGACAAATAAAAACTGTCTAAACATATTTACCCTCCGTTGAATATTTGTTGCACAAAAGCAACTAAAAGGTCCAAAAATTGGAGAAAAATTGTGTCTGCAATATCTTCAAAAACATTTTCTTAAAGAGAAATTTTTTTATATTCTGAAAGAAATATCCGTAATAAAAACTTTTTTCATCGAGGAGGAAAAGCGTCTTTGAAAAAAATACCCCCCCCCCCCCCACCGAGGCAGGGTGACGGGGTTTTTTTACGAAACGAAAAAAAATGTTCTCATAAAACTTGCGTATTTCATAAAGGAGAATATGAATCTGTGATAAAGAATTGGGGCTCCTATTCGAAATTACAAACTTTACCCACTCCTGCCTCCTGTGGGTGGGGAGGGGTTCATTTTTCAAAGTTGCTTTTCCCCCTCAAAAATAAAAAGTTTTCATGACGGATATTTTTTTTCAGAGGATGCATATTTTTTTCTAAATATTTCGATGTCTCAAGTTAAAAAAAAAACACCAAGTATAGTTGCCCCTCCGAGAGGAACAGTTGAAAACGGCAATTTTTTTATAATCTTTAATTTTCACTGCATTTCACACGTAAATATTAGGAACAAAAATTTAAGTGCACAAAATTCTCTATTAAATTAAAAAAATGTAATGTTTTATCTTGAATAGCTTGACACCTATGACTTCCAGAAGTGATTTTTAATGAAAAATTGGCCTGTTAATAAATTTAACTTTAATTTCCGTTAAATATCGCTTGTCTGGTACATTTTCCATAAACGTTGTACTTATATTAGTTAAAGCAGACTAAATTTGGTCAAAGATCTACAAACAATGCTCTAGCTCTGATATGTATCAAGTTATTGCGTCTTGAAAATCGCCCTTTTTATTGAGTTTTACTATGCATTAAGTTTTTCTGAAATGGCCTCGTTCTGTTCAATTTCACGTATAAAATATTTCTATATGAATACAAGCCCATAAGTTTTTCAGCAAAATATTGAATGTCCTATCTTTAATATTCCGTAAAATGTTGCTACGAAAAGCGTGCTCTTCAAAACAAATTTATAAAATTTTGCTAAAAGGATAATCCAGTGGCGTAGCCAGGAATTTTTTTCGGGGGAGGGGGGTGACCTTGGGGAAGAAGGGCAAGAAAGGGTATTTGAACGATAAAATGTATAAATATTGAGGTTAACAAACATAATTGTATAACCAATTTGTTATTGTTTTTAATAATATTCTCTTTGAATAATGTTAGAAATTTGCGCTTTTTCTGCAATTTTCAACTTTTTATCTACTTTTTCTTAGAGTGTGGTAATAATTGATGAAATTCAACAAACAAATCTATTTGTTTCAATGATATGTACGTCTGCGAGACGTATATTTAGTAACAAGCAATTTTTATTATGGTTAGTATTCTAGGGTTTTAATTGATCATTGGCTCGCTCTAATTGAAAAGTTGAAAATACGTATCTGCGACTCTTTAAATCTATTCGAAGAGAAAAATTGCTGAAAACAATAAATTGTTTAAAAAATTAATGTGAAGTTCTATTTATTAGTTTGAAGTAGGATTTTATGTATTATAAACAATTTGTATTTTAAAAAACCGCAAAAAATATAATTAGTGCCAGAAACTCGCGAAACATAATTGTTCACTTATGGGTTTTGGGGACCCTATAAAACAGACTTATGAAGGTGATATCTAAAACTTAAGTTTTTATTCGTATTATATTACTAACTTTGAAAAGAAATGTTGAGTTTCAACTCCATTCACCTAATATTGACGATTCTGAATAACATTTACAAAAAGGTCTTCTTTTCTAATGGGAAATACGTGTTAAACTTCATGGGGATTGCGGAATCTCAAAGTATAAAAAAAGCATTTTCTGAGGATAGGATTTGAAACAGTTTGGAGGCGATATGCATACAATTCATAAAAAAATATATTTTCAATGCATTCTGAGACCACTTTAGTTTATAATGAGGGCCTTCCTGAATTATGATCCACTTTCGAATTTCTACCTTTCAGGTAGTTATTCTAGATTAGGACAAAGCTTGTACTTATAATTGAATCTTACGTGTGCTGAAATCTTATTTTTCAGAACGCAATCATAAAAATGGCTTGTTTTCATGGCTCCATAGACAAACGCAAAAGTGCGCTTTTTGAGCTGCTCCTGGCGGTGCGTTGGATGGGTTACAAAATAAGGTTCAGTTAGCACGGCGTGACGTAGAGTTCAAAAAAGAGCTTTGATTGTGCATGCCCGAGTATTTTCGTAACGCTAGAGTTGGCTAGAGAGAGTTCGTGGTAGACAAAGATAGAAAGAGAATTCATGGCGGATTAGTGAGTCGATATTTCTAACGAAGAGTATAGCGTGTTCCTATCGCCTCGCACATTATACTTCGTTGTCTCATCCACGCTCGTTAGAACAATAATGCAGCAGAGCTCATGCGTACCTTCACCGACTCAAAACCTGATTTTGCATTTCTCCATGGAGACGATGAAATCACGCCATTTATGATTTTGTTCTGAAAAGTATCGTTCGTGACTCCTGCGGACTGACGGCTTTCCTTTTTGAAACTCGCGTCATGTTTTTGTAACTCGACTCCGGTTCGGGCGCCTATGGCGCCCTTACCTACGACTCGTTACAAAAACATTGCCCTCGTTTAAAAAAGGCCGTCAGTCCGCACTAGTTACGAAATGTACTATTATGGCGATGGCCTTTGTGTTCACTTAATTTTAAATGTGAAAATCTACAGTTTGCTGCTTTCATTTTCGCAAGTAACATGAGCCCCCCTGGCTACGCCATTGGGTAAATCCGTTCTTAATATAAAAGTCCCACAGCAAAGATACCATTATTTTAATGGAATACCGACGCGAAAACGAGAAAAACGTTCAACTTTGCGTACAAAATATTTACACTCGCTAATAAAAATATAACATTATTATTATCAATGGACGTGATTTTCATCGTATAGTTTGTCACATAAATATACGTACACATATAGCTTTCAAAAATATATTTTTTAATCTAATTCTTAAAAGAGTATCTCCATATCTATTTAAAAACGTTCACCTTGTAAATTTTCATTTTAATTATATATTTTACATCCATGCTATATTTACTCGGATGCACGGTCCACTCTCATGTGACGTAACAACTCTATTATTCTGTTATACTTTTGCTATATTGTTACATTCTGATAAGGCGGTAGCACCATCATGTAAAATCCGCATTGTAACTTCATTTTATGACGATTAACTATAAATTTCAACGATTCAAGGTATATGTAATTCGCCTGAAGAACATTACTATTTGACAAACAATAAATAGTGCTACTTATATTAAACGTATACAGTTTTGAACATTCTAAATAAAAGATTTAAATACATTTCAAACAAATTTTAAATAAAGGACCGATCATAGTCCATGTATATGTCATCGTTTATACCCGAAATCAGTTAACACTAGATAAATACGGAAATACGAGGAGTAATTCTAAAAACTAGTTAAATTCCATGAATTCCTTGAATTACCTAAACTCCTTACATTCTTTGAATTCTATGAATTGCGTACATTCTTTGAATTCTTTGAATTCCTTGCAATCCATGAATTTCTTGATTACCATGAATTCCACGAATTCGTCGAATTTCTTGAATTCGTGGGATTTCATGAATTCCTTGAATTAATCGAATTCCATGAATTCATTGAATTTATTGAATACCTTGAATTCCATGAATTAATTGAATTCATTGAATACCTAGACTTCCTTAAATTCTATAAATTCTTCGGATTTAATCAATTCTACGGGTTCCTTTAATTTAACGAATCCGTTGAATCCTATGAAGTCCTTCAATTCTATGAACTTCTTGAATTCCATTGAATTCCATGAATTCCTTCAATTCCATAAATTCGTTATATTCCATGAATTTCTTGTATGTACATGTATAATACCATTAAGCCATTTCCCTTTCGAGGTAGGCGTGACATTACCCGATTCGGGTAGTGTTTCTAGGTGGATAGTTTCTTGTAGTAAATAACTACAAGTGTGGGCTCACCACACCCACGACGAGCCAACAGCACGCAGTATTCCCGAACGGTCACCCATCCAAGTGCTAACCGCGAACAACACTGCTTAACTTCAGTGATCTAACGAGAACTGGTTTTGTCAGCGTGGTATGGCCGTTGGCCATTCTTAAATCCCATAAATTACATGAATTTCTAGAATTCCATGAATAACTTGAATTCCTTGAATTCCGTGAATGTCTTGATTACCATGAATTCAACGAATCCGTTGAATCTCATGAATTCCTTGAATTCTAGAGATTCCTTGAATTCCTTAAATTCTATGAATTCCTTGAATTCCTTGGATTCCATAAAGCCCTTCAATCCCACAAATTCGTTAAATTCAATGAATTTCTTGAATCCCATTGATTGCATAGATTTCTTGAATTCCAGGAATACCTTGAAATCCATGAATTCGTTGAATTTCAGGAATTCATTGAAATCCTTGAATTACACGAATTCCTTGCATCCCGCAAAATCGTTGAATTCCATGAATTTCTTGAATGTCATGAATTCCACGAATTCCATGAATTCGTTGAATTTCATGAATTCCACGAATTCTTTGAATTTCATGAATTCCACGAATTCCTTGAATTTCATGAATTCCACGAATTCGATGAATTTCATGAATTCTATGAATTCTTTTGATTTAATCAATTCCACATATTCGTTTAATTTAACGAATTCGTTGATTCCCATGGAGGGCGCTGGTTAGTTGCGCCAATTGCCCTTCCTCTAATCCCTAGATCGAAAAAGGTTCTCTAATCCTACCGGTTAGTTGCGCCAAGTCTATACCTGTCCGAAAATTAAATAATCTCATTTTCATCTTTTGAAATGTGCCTGAGAACTGGTGTAATGAATAATATGTATAACAGATCACTGGATCCTAATGAGAAATGGGCGGAAACTGTAGAATATTCAGATGTAATGCTTTCAGTTTAAAGTTTTCAACCCAGGACTCTGTAAATTGAATGGAAAATTCCAGACAGTGCCGGGTATATTTTTAAAATGAAATTTGGGAATTTGTAGGGGTGCAGTAGATTTGCGGTAAATAATTGATCTCGA
Organism: Andricus quercusramuli; assembly: GCA_932178445.1. Taxonomy (NCBI): domain Eukaryota; kingdom Metazoa; phylum Arthropoda; class Insecta; order Hymenoptera; family Cynipidae; genus Andricus; species Andricus quercusramuli. The sequence goes on along the minus strand of CAKNXH010001122.1, from coordinate 122,736 downwards.
AAATGCATAATTTTAAGAAATATATATATAGAAAAATGAAGTTATGTTTAGTAGAAATAGATAATAATCAAATCCGTGAAGAAAGGAATTATGAAACAGCCGTGACCTGACGTGCTGAAAAAGCAAGCTTTTGTTAAGCGAAAAGTTTTCGAATTAAACACGAGTGCAATTACACAAAAGGAGTTTGTAATTTCAGTATGTCACGGTTTTCTTCCCGTGCCAAAATAATATAATTCAAATGTTTGCAACATTGCTTAAAGTGAAGTAAAGTTGTTTATTTTTTAAGTACAGTATCGGAACAGCTTACAAGCGTACGATAGTATATTGAAATTTTATCAACTTTTCTTGCACTGTGATAGGATTTCTTTTTAGATATATTCTCATAAGCTGTGAAAAAGTTATATATTGTATATATAGTATATTATATAATAGTATGGATGAGACCAACAGAAATAAATATCTTATGTTATTATGTACATGTATTATTTTTCCGTCTTCCTAATAAGAGTCTGTATTTCGCTCCTTAATTTAACACCTCAGTCTATCTTAAAAGAGACCCCTCATTTTTGAACCTCTAATCCTCCTAATCCGTCCCTTGAAGAGTATTAGCGCAACTAACCTATGGCTCACGACCTACCTGAGGGGGATTAGCGCAACCAACCTCCTCCGCCCATGGATTCCTTAAATTCCATGAATTCCATGAATTCCTTGAATTACGTAAATTCCTCATCACAGAAATAATTTGAGGTAACACCCCCTGCCACTTTTCCAACGTCTTATGGGGGGCAGGAAGGCACCCCTGTGACTAGTCACAGAAATAATGTAAGTTCACACCCCCTGCCCCTTTTTCAACGTCTTATGGGGGGCGGGAAGACACCCCCGTGAGTAGTCACAGGAATAATGTAAGTTCACACCCCTACCCCTTTTCCAACTTCTTATGGGGGGGGGGGGGCACCCCTGCGACTGGCCACAGAAATAATGTGAATTCAAACCCCCTGCCCCTTTTCCAACGTCTCACTGGGGACAGGACGGCATCCCTGTGACTCGTCACAGAAATAATGTAAGTTCACACCCCCCACCCCTTTTGCAACGTCTTATGGGGGGCGGGAAGACACCCCCGTGAGTAGTCACAGAAATAATGTAAGTTCACACCCCGTGCCCC
>CAKNXH010001122.1:107984-121564 GCA_932178445.1 Andricus quercusramuli | reverse complement strand
GTGACTAGTCACAGAAATAATGTCAGGTCGCACCCCGTGCCCCTTTTCCAACGTCTTGTGGGGGGCGTGAAGGCACCCCTGTGACTAGTCACAGAAATAATGTAGGTTCACACCCCCGGCCCCATGTCCAATGTCTTATGGGGGGCGGGAAGGCACCTCTGTGACTCGTCACAGAAATAATGTAAGTTCACACCCTCTACCCCTTTTGCAACGTCTTATGGGGGGCTGGAAGACACCCCCGTGAGTAGTCACAGAAATAATGTAAGGTCACACCCCTTACACCTTTTCCAACACCTCATCCTGTACAGGTAGGCACCTTTGTCACGAGTCACAAAAATAATGAAAGATCACACCCCCTGCCTCTTTTCCAACGTCTCATGGGGGGCGGAAAGGCACACATTTGACTGGTCAGAGAAATAATGTGAGGTAAAACGCCCGCTCCTTTTTCAATGCCTTATTGGGGGGCGGAAAGGCAACCCTGTGACTGATCATGGAAATAATGCAAGGTCACACCCCCTACCTCTTTTCAAATCGTGAAAATAGTCTAGTCATATCTATAGTTATTTTTGTCTAGTTGAAAGCAGTAGAATTAATTAAGTGCATCATTTTCAGGACGACTAGGCAAATGGTGACAATAGGATCGTCAATTTTGGTAATTTTTGTGTAGTTAGAAAACAGTAAAATTAATAAAGTGCATTATTTTCGGGATGACTTACCAAACGGTAAAAATAGGCTAGTCGTCCCGAATTCCGGGATGACTAGCATTTATCTTGATTTCCGGCTAGTCGTCCCGAAATTCAGGATGACTAGCCCAGAATTAAGAAAAATTCTATTTTTCTTGAAATTTGGGACCACTAGACGCAGCCTTTAATTTAAAGAATCCGTTGAAACCCTTGAATTCTATGCATTTCTTGAATTCTATGAATTTCTTGAATTCTATGAATTCTATGAATTTCTTGAATTCTATGAATTCTATGAATTTCTTGAACTCTATGAATTTCTTGAATTCTATGAATTCTATGAATTTCTTGAATTCTATGAATTTCTTGAATTCTATGAATTTCTTGAATTCTATGAATTTCTTGAATTCTATGAATTTCTTGAATCCCAAGAATTCCTTAAATCCTATGAATTACATGAATTCCTTGAATTCTTTGAATTCGTTGAATTCCATGAATTTCGGAAATTCCTCGAATTCCATGAATTCCTTGAATTACACGAATTCCTTCAATTCCGCGAGTTCGTTGTATTTCATAAATTCCTTGAATTCCATTAATCTCTTGAATTCCATGAATTCCATGAATTTCTTGACTTCCTTTAATTTCATGAATTTCTTAAATTCCTTTGATTCAATGAATTTCTGGACTTCGTTGAATTTCATGAATTCATTGAATTACGTGAATTCCATGAGTTCCTTAAATTCTATGAATTCTTTTCATTCGATCAATTCCAGGAATTCTTTTAATCTAACCAATCCGTTGAAACCCTTGAATACTATGAATTTGTTGAATTCCGTGAATTCCTTTATTCCTTCGACCCCATGAATTCCTTCAATTTCATACATTCGTTGAATTCCATTTATTCCTTGAATCCCATGAATTCCTTGAATCCTATGAATACATGAATTCCTTGAATTCATTGAATTTTATGAATTTCTTAAATTCCTCGAATTCCATGAATTCCTTGAATTCCACGAATTCCTTCAATTCTGCGAGTTCGTTGTATTTCATGAATTCCTTGAATTCCATTAATCTCTTGCATTCCATTAATTCCATGAATTTATTGAATTCCTTTAATGCAAAGAATTCCTTGAACTCGTTGAATTTCACAAATTCATTTAATCCAATGAATTCCTTGAATTCTTTGAATTCGTTGAATTTAATGAATTCATTGAATTCCATGAATTCCTTGAATTCGTTGAATTGCGTGAATTCCATGAGGTCCTTAAATTCTATGGATACTTTTGATTTAATTAATTCTACGAATTCTTTTAATTTAAAGAATCCGTTGAAATCCTTGAATTCTTTGAATTTCTTGAATTCTACGAATTCCTTTATTCCTTGTACCCCATGAACTCTTTTAATTTTATAATTCCGTTGAATTCCATTAATTCCTTAAATCCCATGAATTCCTTGAATCCTATGAATTACATGAATTCTACACTACCCGATTCGGGTAGTGTTTCTACGTGGAAAGTTTCTTGTAGTAAATAACTACATGTGTGGGCTCACCACACCCAGGACACGCCAACAGCACGCAGTTAGTGGTATTCCCGAACAGTCACCCATCCAAGTACTAACCGCGCCCAACACTGCTTAACTTCAGTGATCTAACGAGAACAGGGTTTTTCAGCGTGGTATGGCCGTTGGTGGTATGGCCATGAATTCTATGAATTTCTGAAATTCCTCGAATTCCAAGAATTCCTTGAATTTCTTGAATTGCGCAAGTTCCTTGAATTTCATTAATCTCTTGAATTCCATGAATTCCATGAATTTCTTGAATTCCTCGGATTCAACAAATCTCATGAGTTCATCAATTTTACGAATTCATCAAATTCCGTAAATTCCTCGAACTCTGTGAATTTCTTCAAGTTATTTTGTCAGAATTAGCAATTTTTCCAGATGTTCTCCTCAAAGTATTCGATGTATATAACTGATAGCTTCAGGAGACTCCTCAAAGTATACAATATGTACATAAATGATACTTTGAGGAGATTCAAGAAAATATGAAAAAATATATATGAAATTCAACGCCTCAAAGTATCTAATATACATAAAGTTGATACTTTGAGGAGACTCCTCAAAGTATCTAATGTACCACGAAAACTTTGAGGAGTCTCCTCAAAGTATCAAAATCTCCTCAAAGTATCCAATGTACCACAAATGAGGTGGAAAAAACTCCTCAAAGTATCCAATGGACATACATATATGTATGTGTGTGTGTGTGTGTGTGTGTGTGTGGCCCTGTGACCACCCATCTCACGGACGTCAGAAATTATCATAGGTGTCATATACCGGGTGTCAAAAACGCGTCAAAGTATCCAATGGACATACATATATATATATATATATATATATATATATAAATAGATGTATATGTATATAATGTCTTTTTTCAGTTATTAGGTACATCATTGTATTTAATTAAGTTCAGTTGTTAACTTTTCAAATTATATTTGAGAGAGCTAAATTCAAAGTTTGACAATTACAATTTTAAATGTATTATTTGAAAAAAAATTATTTTAGAGTGAATTTTTGAAAATTTTATGTATAAATAAAAATTGAACACTTATTGGTTTAGACAAAATTTAAGTAGTTTCAAGAGGTACTCAAAATTATTCCAAAAATTGTGAAAGCTTCCATATGATTATCAAATTTTTCTTAAGATTCCTAGCAAAATTCAAAATAATTTTTTATTTAAAAAAATTAATTTTAGGAGAATATTCAAGAAGACTAATTAATTATTTCACAGTAAGTGTGACATCTGCATTAAGTTATTTTCATAACTTTGTTGAGAATTTGACAATTTTGCTAAAAAATAATTGCTTTTGTTCAAAAATTCAACTGTTTTGTTGAAGATTTGTCTTTTTTAGTTGTGAATTTATCTATTTGGGTAAAAATGTTATCTTTTTGGTTGAAAATCACAAATTTTTGGTTGGCAGTTGAACCACCTCATTGGAAATGGAACTACTTTACTAAAATTTTGTTGCTAATGATTCGTCATTTTGGTCGAAAAATTGGTTTGTTTTGTTCAATATTTCACTATTCATTAAATATATTTTTTTTATTAAATCTATTTTTTTATCTGAAAATTTAACTATTCCACTTTTGGTTGAAAACGAATCTTATTTAGTTAAAAATTCAACTTTCTGGTTGAAAAATATTTTTCTGTGGAAAACCCTTAATCTTCTTGGTGACTAATTCACCAAGAAGTAGATAATTAATCTTCTTGGTTAAAAATTTATCTTCATGTCTGAAAGTGATCAGTTTTTTATTGAAAAATTTAATTATTTAGTTTGAAACTTTGGTTTTAACTTGATTGAAAATTCATATGCGTAGTTAAAAATTTAAATATTTTGTTAAAAATGTATTCTTTTTCGATGAAAATGAATTTTTCCACTAAAAATTCAAGTATTCTATTTTAAGTTAAAAATTCATTTCTTTGGCTGAAAAAAGAATTATTTTGTTGAAAATTCGTTTTTGATTGGTAGAAAATTTCAATATTCTATTTTTATTTGAATTTTCTTTTTCTTAGTTAAAAATTAATGTATTTTGTTGAAAAATTGTCCTTTTTGTCAGAAAATTCACCTTTTTGATTGAAAATTTCACTATTTGGTCGAAAATTAATTTCTTGGTTAAAGATATATCGTTTTCGTCAAAAATTAAACTATTTTGTTAAAAATGAGATTTTTGAATTAAGAAAATCTATTGTCTTGATTAAAAATAGAACTATTCCATTTTCTATCGACAATGTATCTTTTTTGATAGAAATTCAAAATTCTGGTCGAAAATTCATCTGTTTGATTGAAAATTTACTTCTATATTAAAAATTGAAGTATTATATTTTTGTTTAACAATTGAAATTATTTCCAATTCATTTTTATTTTTGTTAAAAATTGATCTTTTTGTTGAAAACTCATGTAGTTTTGGTAGAAAATTCATCCTTTGATTAAATATCTCACTATTTGGTGAGGAATCATAATTTCTTAGTCAAAGATTCATTACTTCAATAAAGAGCATGTTTGATAACTCTGAAGAATTTTATCAGCTTTTTTAAATTTTGTTCTTTATTTTTATTATTTTGTAGTAATAACAATTTAAAAAGTTTGGGACTAATTTCCCCTCTTTTCTCTGCTGAAAAGGACATTTTCATGTGAAAATAATTTAAATAAAATAGTTTTTGGAGGACATGAAGAATGATAATTGTTTTACATTTTTAATTTTTTATCTTCTCAAAAAATCGCACACTTTGAAATGTTTTTGCGTCAACCAAATTTATTTTATGTCTTTGTTTAATTCATTTTGAAGTCTTTCGAACTAACATTAAATTCTTAGGCATCTAAACGAATTCTTTGTAATTGTCTTTTAATTTTTCTAAACTCATTTCAAATTTGATTTCATAAATTCTTCCATATTTTTGAATTGTTTCCAATTAACTTGATTGCTCTTTAAATTCAACTTGGCTTCTTATAAATTTCATCGAATTTTTATCATTTCCCATAAATTCCTCAAAATTCACTTAATTCTTCTTGCAATGAATGGATTTTTTCAATTTTAAAGAATTTTCCAATCTATTTGAATTTTTTTGAATTGTTTTGTAATCATAGTCAGTTGTTTTTTAAGAAATTAGTAGGATTTCACAGATTTCAAGATGTTTTTTTGTAAATCACCCTATATTCTTTTAAATTTTTTAGAATTCTCTTGAATTTCTTTAATTGACTTTAACTCATCTAACTCCACTCAATTCTATTTAATTCAGTGGATTTCAACAATTTTTCAACGTTTCAATTTAATTGATACACCTTTTATTCGTAGGAATTTCATCAAATTCTTTTGAATTCCCTTTCATTTTTCTAATCTAATTTCAAATTAACAGAATTCAATTAACTATTTTCATATTTTCAAATTGTTTACAATTCATTCGGTTTGTTTTGAATTGAACTTCAATTGTTTTGAAGCGCGAAAAAAGTATCCTATGATTTATCCTATATTTTATCCCAGAGGGACTGTGAAGCCTATGTTTGTTTTCAAGAAATTATATGAACATAATACTGATTTCTGTGAACAGCAGCTAAACACACTTGTTTTCACTTTTTTTCCTGGTGCTATACAAAGCCCTCGAGACACTTTATCTGGTTTGAAAAATAATTTATAAAGTAATTTTTAGAATTGGTATTTTTGAAACGATGATGTAATGAATAGCTTGGAAGAGTTAATGATATGCTGTGCTACTAATTCTAAAAGTTCTCTTTTCCAGGTCGATACAGAATTTCTGAACTGAAGGAGAGCTGTAGCTGTGATCTTCTCGAATGGATATAGCCAATATTTCGTTAATTCTTTGAAATATGTTTAAAAATATACACGGAGAAAACTAGATATTCGAAATTAGATAATGAAAACGAGGATATTCATTCGCAATATCTAGATATTGGCGCATATGATCTGAAAATTTGTGTTCAATATATGAGATATTGCCGGCCAACATCTTTGCATATTAGATTTTTAAGATCTGAGATATTCAAATGCAATATCTGGATAGTGAAGTCATAGAGGGCGCGTGTATCGACAAATGGCGTAAATGGCAATGGCGTCTTCTGAGATAGCCGTTAGGCTTGATTAGTTTGAATTTCACGCTGGCGTCTTTAGTCGTCGTTAACGCGATTTTTCCAGTTTGGACCTTGACACAGTGGTGAAAATCTAATATTTTTGCATTTTGATTGTGCAATTGAATAGTGTGTTCCCGTCCTTCATCTAACGAAACTTCAAGTGCAGTAAGTACAGCAATATTTATCAGCATGTTAACGATTTTACCAACTTTTGTGAAACATAACCTCACATATAGATTGATAATCAATAAAGTCTTTCAAATTCTTCAAAATCATTTTAATGTTTGTAAAATTCTCGAAGCCTTTCTGTAACATTATACAATCCTTTGAAATCTTTCCGAAATATTATAAAATCCCTCGAAATCTTTTAAAATCTTCAAAAATGTAGTAGAGCATTTTCAAATCGTTTGATATCTTTGGAAACACAACCTAAAATACAGAATGAAGATTGCAAAAGATTTTGAGAGATTTTATTATATTTCAGAAAGATTGGAAGGATTTTACAGATTTTTCATCAATTTTGGAGACTTTTAAAGATCTTGGAGATTATATATCAATATTTGAGGTTGTGTTTTTAAAGATATCAGGATTTTTCAAAATGCACCACCAGATTTTTGAATACTGTAAAAGATTTTGAAGGATTTTATAATATTTCGGAAAGATTTTAAAGATTTTACATCAATTTCAAAGACTTTCAAAGATCTTGGAGATTATATATCCATATTTGAGGTTGTGTTTTTAAAGATATCAAGATTTTTCAAAAAGCACCAGCAGATTTTTGATGACTGCAAAAGATTTTGAAGGATTTTATAATATTTCGGAAAGATTTCAAAGATTTAACAGATTTTACATCAATTTTAAAGATTTTTAAAGATCTTGGAGATTATATATCAAAATTTATCAAAATGCTCCACCAGATTTTTACAGACTGCAAAAGAATTTGAAGGATTTTATAATATTACAGGAAGATTTCAAACATTTGACAGATTTTACATCAATTTTAAAAACACAACCTCAAATATGGATATATAATCTTCAAGATCTTTAAAAAGCTTTAAATTGATGTAAAATCTGTCAAATTATTGAAATCTTCCTGAAATATTATAAAATCCTTTAAAATCTTTCGCAGTCTTCAAAAATTTGGTGGAGGAATTTGAAAAATTTCGATATCTTTGAAAACACAACCTGATATATAGATACATAATCTCCAAGATGTTTGAAAGTCTTTAAAATTGATGTAAAATCTGCAAAATCTTTGAAATCTTTCTGAAATATTATAAAATTCTTTAAAATCCTTTGCAGTATTCAAAAATCTGTTGTTGCATTTTGAAAAATTTTGATATCTTTAAAAACGCAACCTCAAAGATGGATATATAATCTCCGAGATCTTCAAAAGTCTTTAAAATTGATGTAAAATCTGTAAAATCTTTGAAATCTTCTCGAAATATTATAAAATCCTTTAAAATCTTTTGCAATCTTAAAAAATCTGGTGGAGAATTTTAAAATCGTTTGATATCTTTGGGAACACAACCTAAAATATAGTATTTTATTCAAATGTATACAAATTTTTCTTTTTTTTTAAGAGTGGCGTTCATCATCTCGATCATGAGATTGAAGCCTCAGAGCAGAGTAGCAGCTCGCAAAGGGCACAGAGTCCAGATAATTCAACAAGACTCATAGAAAAGGACGAATGTAAGATTTATAATATTTGATATTCATATTTTAAGTTTTGGAATCTTATATTTATTCACGCGTTCTCTTGTAACAAGGTCTCCGGCATATGTTTCCGCCACAGATGGATCATTAGTATTTGAAGACTGTGAAGACGAACGTAGCTTATTAGAGGAATTTGGAAATTGCGAAAATTCACCCGATGCAAACAAAAAAATTGTCATTGCAAATGAAGAAAAAGGATTCCATACAAATACGAAAGTAAGTTCAGGTGAAACACTGCCTGGTTTGTCAGCCGCGGGAAGATCAAGAACTTTCGTTTCTGAAGAAAACACCACTGCACAACTTGCAGTTAACAACCGAACTTGTAGATCGATTGGTGTGAAGAATAATAGTTTTGGGAACAAATTCAACAGACAGGAAACATCAATATTTCCTGACGTGAGTTAAATTCAAACTTCAAGTTTAAAATCAATCTTAATTTCAAAAAATATTTCTGGCTTCTTACGACATTATTATTATTTTTCAGGGATTAAAAGCACATCTTGCTGCTACTGTCAATGGCAAGATTGTATTGAGAAGTGGCGAAACTTTGAACAAGAATGCTAGACAAAATTTGGTTAGATGTATTATTCAAGTATTTAAGTTGAGCGTGTAGTACTTGAGATGGCACCAACAAAAAGTTTGCAATAAAATAATCTTCTATAACAATATTACAATTTGTTGTATTTTTTTTATAAATTCTTCCCAGTCGAAGATCTGGAATTATTCAAGATAATATCTAGGATACTCAAGTCCAATATCTTAGATATTAACAGCCGAAATCACCTTTGTGGACTAATATCTAGGATATTCAGGTCCAGTATCTTAGATGTTAACAGCCAGCATCTCATTTTCAGATTATTATCCAGGATATTCAAGTCCAATATCTTAGATATTAACAGCTGGCATCTACTTTTCAGATGAATATCCAGGATATTCAAGTCCAATATCTTAGATATTAACAGCCTTTTCGGACCAATATCTAGGATATTCAGGTCCAATATCTTAGATATTAACAGCTGATGTCACATTTTCAGATGAATATCTAGGATATTCAAGTTCAGTCGTAGCTGTGAGCTTATTTGGCATTCCTTTCAATAGTTTCTTAACTATTTCCTAAAAAATTTGCGATTTATATCCTAGATTACTATTTTTCACTGGTTTAGCGAGCTGGACATTATTTCTTTTATCTCTATTTTAAATGCGATTGAAATAGTTGACAAACACATTTACGCTCATTAAGTTCCGAAATTTATCTACACCTCAAGTGAATAATATCAATCCTCGTTTTTTTTTTCAGTTTGCAAATTACTTTCCATACGATGTATGTTGATTCTCTCATGAAGATTGTTAGTACTATGATTGTAAATATAACCTCAAATGTCATGATAAACACAACGATTTTTCACATTTTTTTGAATTTCAACCTTGAAGATGTCATTTGCTGACATTTTCAAGGTCATATTCATAAAAAAGGTAATAGCATGTAAGTACAGACGTAGTAGGTGGTATCACAGTCGATGAACTTAATTCCGGAATGCTTGTGCCTGCTTGATAAACTGACGTGCTGGCTTCAGCTCTAGATCGTATAAATTAGTGATGCCGATCTTCTCTGTATTTACAAAATGCCGCAACGTAACTGGCATCATGATTTTTCAAAGGTAGGCAATGAAAAAATGGTCGAAACAACAGTTTTCTTTTTGAATATCTGTACCATACCTTAAAGAAAAGAAAGAAATTTCGGAAATGAAAGTTGAGATTCGAACTCCTTTTTTTGGACACCCCTAAATTAACGTTTTCGATAGTCATTGCAAGTCATCTCAGCTGTCTTTAACTAAAACAGCTCAGAAATACTTCAATTATAAATGATTATGAATTGATTGTAATTTATAATTCTAATTAATTATAAATGACGTTGTTAGCCGATTTGTCAAACGTTTTTTCAAGTATTTTATCAAAAGAGCCTCTGCTAAAGAATGTATATTTCGTTCATCCAGAAAACTTTTTTTGGTCAAGACATGTGTGTTCGGCACTTGTGATAATGCTGCTTCTCCCGCTTGAAAGCTCTGGTCTATTGTAAATAGGTACCATTCAATTCTCTTTCTTGTATAATTTATAGGTTGGTCGGTTATCGATGTTTATCAAAATTACATTTTATATAACCTGATGTATTCTGTAATGTTCAACATTTTTTTAGATGCACATCTCGTGGATGAAGAATCAAAATATGCTTGTTAAGAAAACGATAAGAAACTAGCAGAAAAAAATGCAGGACTGGAAAATATATTATTTTAAAGTCGACTCTAAAGATCACAAAATTCAAGTCTACACTTCGGTTAACCTCCAACCTGATTCTATAGCAGTAAATTGGTGAATTCTTGAAATAAGTTAAAACGTTATCTGTTATTTAAAAATAATTTTTAACAAATTGTTAAGTACTATCATACAAAATGAATTACTTCTTTGATTGCAGAATATCACTCTCAAAAAACTAAAGAATTGCTTGATTTAAAAAATGAGCATTGTTAAACAGGATTCATAAAATCAGGGAGAATATTCCCGTTGTTAATTGTATTTAATTTGGGAAGGGAACTGAAGGTTCTCTAAAAACAGTTACTTACAGTTTTATGATTTTCTTTTTTCTTTAAGTAGAAGTTGCATTTCTAACATAATCCTAATGTTTTAGGGGTCATTTTATACCTTCAAAGATTTTCTGAAATTCTCTTTCGTATGTTTTGATTAAAAAGTTGTATTTGAGTAAAATATTATTCATAAAGTTAACAATTGTATAATTCCTAAATAATTAAAGGAAAATCAAACTGCACCAATGAGATTATGCTAGGGGTTGTTTTTTGGCGTTGTCAAATATGACTGTCCATATACGTACATACATACATACATACATACATACATACATACATGTACAAACAAGTTTTATGAAATTGTGCCGTAATGAGTTTAAATTTTAAAAGCAATTTCAAGGATGTGAAAATATAATCCTCATATATATGTTTATTGTAATTCTGAATACAAATTCATATAATAAACTATATAGAAATGAATAATAAAGCGAAAAAATAATAAAAGTATTACTAAAATTTTGTAATATCGCCGAAAGAGGTTAAGAAACATTTCTTAGTCTCTACAATCTTTAGAGGCATTTTGAATAATAAATATGATCGGAAAGATGCACATGACTCCAACACAGAAATTAAAAAAAATTATGAAATCGTTCTAAGACAATGAAATTTCTTTTAATTCATGGAAATGGTCTGCTATTTGAATTGACATTTTTCTTAAATTTAAAATTATTTTCTTCATTTTCAAATTATTATTGGTTAAATACGAGAATCACGTATAAGTCAGATTTTTAGCTTTATTGAAGCAATGATACGGCAATATTGTGAAACATGCAAACAGGCTACGATCTACCAAAATTACTTGCAAGTCATTCCTTCACTTGAGCACACAAATTTGAAACATTGAAATACTTTATTTATTTAACCTTGCTTTATTCAGGATGGAAATACGTAACGAAGTATGTATGGCTCAACGCAAATATTTGTGTTACAATCAATGAATTTCTGTCTACCTAATCGCACATAATGCCTTATAAAAATAAGCAGTTTTTATTCTTTATTCACCACTTCATTTCAATGCTGAATAGAAATTAATAGAATAGAATGATATAACGTCAGTATGATGAATAGATTCCTGAAACTTTTTAATATTTCCAGAAGAGTTTAGCAAAGATTTTGAAATTCATTATAGCAATTAAAAGTATTATCCAACTCACGAAGGTAGAAAGTAGCAATTTTTAAATACATGTTAATGAATAACATAATTTTTTATTCTTTTAATATTCATGTATCTTGATGCACTGATTATGTATAAGACCATGAACAATATCCGCGAACCTCAATCATTTTTATTAAAAAAAAAAAAATCTTTTACCAAGGGGAAGGGTTTATTGTCGGTATAGGTTAACACAGTCAAAAATTGTATCCAGGTTACACGACCAATCACAATGGTTTCTGGAGAACTAATTTAACCAGTCATGCATTAACATGTTCGGTATCTATGCCCTTGTACATTTAACAAACCCAGCCTCAGCTGCCATCAAATAAAACTGCTACAAAAATTTGCAAATCAAAAATTTACACCAGACACTTCAACAATACTCTAGATCATTTCCTCATCAAAATAGCAATAATCAGTTGCCGATCCCCTAGTACATTAAACTTACCCCATCTGATTTGCCTTGGACTTGGAAAGCCAAAAAAATTAAAATTTGAAATAATCACCCCAAAAACCTTTGCAAGACTATAAAAGATTTTCTTATCCCTAGAGTGTAATTTACACATCCCGAAAAACCACCCTCAGTACATTTAAGCTACCTAATCTCAGCTCTCTTTAACTAAAATAGCTAAGAAAAATTGTAATTAAATATAATGATACCATATATCTTTTCCGGACTCTAGTAGATATACCCGTATTCACAGGAATATTAAAAAACTTCCAAAAACAACCCCTATTACCTTTAACGATCCCTGTCTCAGCTGCCTTCAACTAGGACAACTAAAAAAATATTAACTTGAAAATAATTACGCCAGATACCTTCTTAGGGGCCGTACTTAAATTACCTAACCGGTAATCGACCCTCTCCAAAACCCCCATCCCCCTGTAACGAACCGGAATGAAATATTTCTACCCCCCCCCCCCCCCATCATGCTGTACGTAGTTTATGGTTTCCAGAAACCTTTAACATTCAAATACCATTAAGATTCATATATTGATCAAGCATTTCCGAATTCATTTATTTTAAACAAAAAAAAAAGAAACTTTTCTACGATAAAATATGACTTAAGGGGCTAGTCTAGTTTTATACTTTCAAAAAATCGATTTTTTTTGTGCCTAATTCGATAGTATACTATTCGGAGAAAAAGTTCCCAGAGCTATGAGAGTATGAACAATTAAATTTTATAACCAAAAATCAGTTGTCAAAACTTAAAAAGCGTTTTTCTCAAAACTGCATTTTCAAAAACGGCTGCAACTCTAGTTCAAAGAAAAATTAACGAATCGATTTGAAATTTTGCACGAATCTTCGTAACATGTTTCTACATACCGTGAAGTAGGATCTTTTCGATATTTCAAAGAATATAAATTTGCTGATCAAAAAACGAGCGTTTCTAAGTGTTTTTTTGGTGAAAATTTGAATTTTTTGTTCAAAACGATGCCATTTCTTTAATTTTTAATATTTTCAAAAGATCTTAGTTCATGTTACGGGGAAAGTCATCTAGCTTAACTCAGAGAGATGAATATTCTGATAAAAAAAATATATATTTTCAAAAAAAAGTCAAAAATTTTCATCTCAAAATGATTTCAGTTGATTTTTCAAAGCAAAATGTGAATTTTTCTCAAAAGGTGAATTTTCAACAGAACACTTGCGTTTTTGACCAAAAAGGATGACTTTTCAACAATATTATTGAATTTTCAATGAAAAAAAAGTTGCACTCTTATCCAGGAAAAATGCAATTTCTAC
>CAKNXH010001122.1:82922-107974 GCA_932178445.1 Andricus quercusramuli | reverse complement strand
AATTTTCATATGAAAATGATTCCAGTTGATTTTTCTACACAAAATGTGAATTTTTCTCAGAACGTGAATTTTTCACGAAATAGTTGAATTTTCAACAAAACACTTGCATTTTTGACCAAAAAGGATGACTTTTCAACGAAAATATTGAATTATCAACCAAACAGTTGCATTCTTATCCAAGAAAGATGCATTTTCTACTCAGCCAGATGAATTTTTAAATAAAAAAGATAAATTTTCAAAAAAAAAGTCTAAATTTCATATGAAAATGATTCCACTTTATTTTACAACACAAAATATGAATTTTTCTCAAAAGGTGAATTTTCCACGAAATAGTTGAATTTTCAACAAAACACTTGCATTTTTGACCAAAAAGGATGACTTTTCAACAATATTATTGAATTTTCAATGGAACAGTTGCATTCTAATCCAGAAAAGTTGAAATTTCTACTGAAGAAAATGAATTGTTGAAGCAAAAAGACGAATTTAAAAAAAAAAAGTTGGATTTTTATCCAAAAACATTTCAATTGATTTTTCAAAACCAAGATATGAATTTTTCATAGAAGGTGAATTTTCTGCGAAATAGTGGAATTTTCAAGCAAAAAGATTTACTTTTTAAAGAAACTGTTGAATTTTCAAAGAAATAATAAAGATTACAAATGAAAATATAATTTTCAGGAGGAAGCAACTACATAAAAAGAAATAAAAAGTATCAAATTGTAATACTGCGAATGCCATATAGTGTTTGAATGCCTAATGCTAGAGAAATACTTAACAGAGTCAATGCCGATCAATGTCATTCAATTTTTTTTTCAGAAAAATTGAAATTGGTTATAAATGAAAGGCATCAAATGGTAGTTGATAAAATTTTTATGTTTTGAAACCTCGTATATCGAATACTGTGAACATAATAAAAATATTACTGAAACTTTTTATCATTGCCGGAAGAGATTAAGAAACGACTGATGACACAAGTTTTTCAAAAATTGTAGATTGTAACATATTTTGAGTTATTTTTGAAGATACTAACATTTTTAATATTTTAAAATTTTGAAGAAACCGAGTTTTTTTTCAACATGCCTAACGTTGCTCAAATTATGGATTAAAGATTATGAATTGATGATTCACATATCTAGGTATACTAAATGGGGAAAGGGGTAAAGAACGGAGTCACAATTCAGATATTCAGTTCATTAAATCATTATTCAATATCACAGAACATTATGTCTGTACCGTTGGAGGCTTTGCTTTCTATCCTACATACGTGTTGGTCGCAACAACCGCTTTTGGTATTATTTTTTCCATAGCATCTATTTCCACCGCAATCTCCTAACACATTTTCAATGTAAAACAGTGCCAGTAATACAATTATGTAAGTACAGACAAGTACCATGCATTTTGAAGACGGCATTATAGTCATCTGAAAAAAATCACAAATACAAGTTCGTTTGAGTTCACAATCAAAAAAAAAACGAGAATAGTATATTATGCAACTAGGGGGAAAAAGTGCCTCTCACCCTTGGCGCATACGATATTTTTTATAACAAATGGATGATTTCAGACATTTCTCGAAATACAGTCATGAATGTCATGATTTCAGTCCATATTAGATTTTATATAATGAAGCATGAAATTAATGTCAACATAATTCATGGTAATTTTGGAGGTGATTTATGGTAACTTACCATAAATTACCCAAAATTAATTTTTTTTAATCGCCATACATGTCCGGAAATTTATAGAAATTTTCCGTAAATCATGGTAATTTTACGGGTAAATACCGTGACTTACCATGAATTACCTAAAATTCATTTTTTTCCATAAATGTCCGGAAATTCGTTAAAAATGTCGGTCATTTATGGTAATTTTACAGTTAAATACGGTAACTTACCATAGATCACCAGAAAATCATTTCTTGAAATTTCCATAAATTTCCGAAAATTCATGAAAAATTTCGGTCATTCACGGTGATTTTACAGGTAAATATGTTAACTTACCATTGACTACTAAAAATTCACTTAAAAAAATTGCCATAAATTTCCGGAAATTTATGAAAATTTTCCGTAAATCATGGTAATTTTACAGGAAAATATCGTAACTTACCATAAGTTACTAAAAATTCATTTTTTTTTTATTTCCATACATTTCCGGAAATTTATTCAAAATTTCTGTCATTTATGGGATTTTTTCAGGTAAATACGGTAACTTACTATAGATCACCCAAAAATAATTTTTTTAAATTTCAATAAATTTCCGGAAATTCATTAAAAATTTCGGTCATTCATGGTAATTTCACAGGTAAATATGGTAACTCACCATGGATTACGAAAAATTCACTTTAAAAGATTGTCATAACTTTTCGGAAACTTATGAAAAATGTCGGTCATTTATGGTAATTTCACAGCTAAATATGGTAACTTACCATGGATTACCAAAAATTCACTTGAAAAAATTTCCATGAATTTCCATAAATTATGGTCATTTTACAGGTAAATATCGTAACTTACCATAAATTACACAAAATTCATATTTGTTATTTCCATAAATTTCCGGAAATTTATTAAGAATAAATATAAATCTCCAGAAAATCCATGACAAATTCCGGTCATTTATGCTTATTTTACAGGTAAATATGATAATTTACCCTGAGTTCATTTTTAAAAATTTCCGAAAATTTATCAAGAATTCCGGTCATTTATGGTAATTTTACAGGTAAATATAGTAACTTACCCTAAATTCATTCTTAAAAATGACCATGAATTTCCGGAAATTTATCAACAATTTTCGTCATTAATGGTAATTTCACATGTAAATATGATAACTTACCATGGATTACCAAAAATTCATTTTGAAAAATTTCCATAAATTTCCGGAAATTTATGAACATTTTTGGTCATTCATGGTAATTTTTCAGGTAAATATGGTAACTTACCCTAAATTCATTTGTATAAATTCTCATAAATTTTCAGCAATTGATGAAAAATTTCGGTAATTTATGGTAATGTTAAAGGTAAATATGTAAATTTGCGAGAGTCACCCTAAATTCATTTTTAAAAATTTCCATGAATTTCCGGAAATTCATGAAAAATTTCGGTCATTTATGCTAATTTCCAGGTAAATATGATAATTTACCCTGAATTCATTTTTTAACATTTCCGGAAATTCATCAAAAATTCCGGTCATTTATAGTAATTTCACAGGCAAATATAGTAACTTACCCTAAATTCATTTTTAAAAATTACCATGAATTTCCGGGAATTTGTGAAAAATTTCGGTCATTTGTGGTAATTTTACAGCTAATATTGTAACTTACCCTAAATTCATTTCCCAAATTTCCCATGAATTTCCGGAAATTTATTAACAATTTCGGTCATCAATGGTAATTTCACAAGTAAATATGATAACTTACCATGGATTCCCAAAAATTCATTTTGAAAAATTTCCATAAATTTCTGGAAATTTATGAAAATTTTTGGTCATTCCTGGTAATTTTATAGGTAAATATGGTAAATATGTAAATTTGCGAGAATCACCCTAAATTCATTTTTAAAAAGTCCCATAAATTTCCGGAAATTTATTAAAAATGTCGGTCATTTATGGTAATTTTACAGGTAAATATAGTAACTTACCCTAAATTCATTTTAAAAAATTTCCATAAATTCCCGGAAATTTATGAGAAATTCCGGTCATTTATGGTAATTTTACAGGTAAATATGGTAACTTACCTTAAATTCATTTTCAAAAATTTCCGCAAATTTATAAAAAATTTTGGTCATTAATGATAATTTCACAGGTAAATATGGTAGCTTACCATAGATTACCAAATATTCATTTTGAAAAATTTCCATAAATTTCCGGAAATTTATGAAAAATGTCGATCACCTATGGCAATTTTACAGGTAAATATAGTAACTTACCCTAAATTCATTATGAAAAATTTCCATAAATTTCCGGAAATTCATGAGAAATTCCGGTCATTTCTGGTAATTTTACAGGTACATATGGTAACTCACCCTAAATTCATTTTCAAAAATGTCCATGAATTTCCGGAAATTTATGACAAATTTCAGTCACTTATGGTAATTTCACATCTAAATATGGTAACTTTTACCATGGATTACCAAAAATTCATATTGAAAAATTTTCATAAATTTCCGGAAATTTATGAAAAATGTCGATCATTTATGGTAATTTTACAGGTAAATAAGGTGACACCATTTCAAAATTTCAATAAAAAATGTATCTCCTTTGGTCAAATTTTTTTGTATATTTGTCTCCTTGATTAAAAAATTAACTATTCCATTTTCAGAAAATTAATCTTCTGAATTAAAAAATCATCCTTGGTTTGAACTTTTTTGTTTAATTTTCATTTTTTTCAAGATTCATCATTTAGTTAAAAATTATTCTCTCTTGATGAAAATGAAATTATTTTGTTGAAATTTCGAGTAAAAATTCTTTTTTTTGTGGGAAATAATTTTTTGTACTACAAATGTAACTATTCCATTTTTGATTGCAACTTGATATTTTTAATCGCAAAATCATCCTTTCTAGTTGAAAATGCATATATTTTCTTAAAAATGTGTCTTTTTTATTTAAAAAATTTTTATTAAAAAACTAAAACTATAAACTAAAAACTATATTTAACTATTTCAATTTTAGAAAATTATTCTTTCGGAATAAAAAATCATTCTTTGAGATGCATCTCTTCTGTGGAAATTTAACTATTTTCAAAAAAATTTTTTTTCTTTAGTTGATAATTAACTTTTTCAACTAACAATATAACTTTCTCATACTTACTTTAAAGTTAATATGTTTATTAAAAATTGATTTTTTCTAGCTGAAAGTTCATGTATTTTGTTAAAAATTTATCTTTTTTGGTTGAAAATTCAAAGTTAGGCTCTAAATTTATTTGATGTTCAACAGTGTATTAGAAAATTGAATTATTCGGTTAAAAATTAAATTTTATTTTAAAAATTTATATTCTCAGTATAAATTTAGTTATTTGTTGGAAAATTAAACTATTTTTATAAAAATTCAATTTTTTGTGAATTTTTTCGACCATTCTGTCTTTAAAATTCGTCCATTTGGCTTCAAAATTTAATCACTTCATCCAAAATTTATGTATTTTTTTGAAAATTCTGTTTTTTCGTAAAGTACAAGTCGAAACGTTAATGCGGATTCTATAAGTATTGTTTGTAAAAATTTATATATTTTTTTTTATGTTTGTACATTTATGCAATAAACTACCAGTATAGAAACCATAATTTTACGTACAGATTTTTATTGAATTTTTATGAAATTGTGTCGCAATGTGTATAAATATATTTTATTCCTACTTACGGTTTATGTAGTATTAAACTCGAAGAACGTAACGTCGAAGCTCACTTCTGGATCGTATTGGTAGTAATTGGTGGTACCGATGTTCCCTATATATACCATGTCGCAAAGTAACTATTGTCACGATTATTTAAAGAAAGACAATAAAAAATCTGGCAAAATAAGACTCTTCATCAGATATCTTTTTATCATATGAGGAAGATGAAATGGCGAGTTTTTTATTTGTTTTGTCGATAAGATGATAAAACTATAAAGTGTGCACCAATTAAAAAAAAAATCAATCTAACAAATAAGGTAGAGTTTGGAAAACTGAAAAAAAAAATCTAGAATGTAAAGAATACCCCTTTCCTTACGATGTTCCCTATATTTATAAGGAATATAATAAATGATATAATATATGGGTAATTGTCAAATTGAAGGCAAACTTGAAGTCCCAGTAATATAACATTAACTTAGAAACTCGTGCTGTTTTTTTTTTAATTTTAATAAACACTTATTATCATCCTCTACAAAATGGTCAGTCCTCCTTTTCATTTCTGTTCCTATTTACTATAATACAATATAAGAAACCCCCAAACGTCATTACCGTACGGCGTCCCAACCTCACGTTACATAAGGATAAACTGATTTTCTCCTTTTTTTAGACATCAACCATAAAAACGCTTAACATATCAAGTTTGTAAACTTCACATAAAAATAAATTTGATGAATGCACATTTTTCAAGTCAAATAAATAATATTGTGAAAGTCTTTCAGTCTGTGTCTCAATTTTTGCCAATTCAGACGTCATTACCGTACGTCTTTTTTTCTAGTAAAATATTGTAGTTACAGTTGAGTAATAAACACAATAATATTAGGCGTATCGTTTAATACAAGATTTTATCAAATTGAGCTTCAAATATTAAATCTCTTTTTTGCGTATCCGATATTGAAACGGAAATGTGCATCTTGACCACGAAAACGTCATTCTCGTACGTGCGTTAATACCCATTTTCGGGGTGAATAAAAATTATAAAAACCATTCCGTTACTTGCTTGGAGGTGTTTTTTTCCATAAGTAGGTGACTTTTCTTAAATAAAATTTGTCATTTTTTTATAAACATTAAAGAAGTTTGAATTCTGATACTTTTCTCGCGTCATTAACGTACGGTAATAATAATATGATTGCCACTGTAGGTGCTAAAATTTGCCTACAAATTGACTGTGTCTTTTTTTTCTCGAATTAATCCGTTTTATCATACTGCCTTTTTTATCAAAACTAAATGTATTTCACATAATTAGGAATTTTACAATAATAAAAATTTAAAGTTCGAAAATGTGAAATATATTAAATTACTCAGCAGATATAAATATGATATATATGATATATATATGATAAATATGTCAAAATTATGCTTATAAAATTATTCAGGTGAATATACTTTAATGAGGCCATTAACGCCTTTGACGAAGGTGAAAAAATGATAATGAAACTTTGTGTCTGTGCCTTGGTGTTGGTCACGATTATAATTTATTACATTATTTTCCACAGTATATTACTTGCTAGACCTTCGAACACGCACGTACCAATTTTTATGCAAATATGCCAACAAAAGATTAATTCTCGCTGTACGTTGTAACTTTTTAAGTTTTTGATTTTTCCGAAAAAATATTTTTGGACTACAGATATCAATAATAACAATAAAATAATTTGTTTGAATAATATTACAATTATTTAAATGATACCTATTTGTTCAAGCATATATTGTACCTAAAAAAAAGCAGGAGAAACATTTTCTCACTAAATTTTCGACAAATTTTATTATTTTGAATACTACTTTACTTATTGTGAATACTCGTAGATGTTTGAACAAGTTACAATTTTGTTCGACAATTTTTTTTGTTTACATTTTTTATGTTGCTTTTTTCGAAAGATTGACATATTTTTATGTTTCACTTTGCTTTTTAGGGATACTCTTGAATGTTTAAACAAATTAAAATTGTTCAAGAAATTGAATATTAGTTAAAAAACCGCTGAATATTCTTAAATTACTGATCAATGATTATTTATGTAAAAAAAAAAACTTTCAAAAAGCGTCAATAAACCGTAATATTACGTAAAATTCACATTTGTCATTTATGGGGTTCTCTTTGGGGACCCATAAAAGTGGCTTAAAAAAGTGAACAAATTTTTCCAACTTGTAATTTTCAATTTTCGAATGAAAAAATTAATTCTTTACCAAGAAAATGCGAATTTTCAACAACAAAATTACATTATCAACCAAAGGGGTGAATCTTGTAAAAATAGGAATTTTTAACAAACTAGACGAACTTTCAAACAAGTAATTAAATTTTCAACTAGAAAAAGATGAATTTTTAACCAAATAGTTAAATTTGCAACCAAAGCGGTGATTTTTCTAGCAAGTAGAATAATGTTTTACCAAAAGATATTAATTTTCAAAAAACGATTTTAACTTTTAGCCAAAAAATTGAATTATCTACAAAACAGTTATATTTTTAACCAAAAATATGATTTTTTTACGAATGAGTTGAGTTTTTTCGATGAATTTAAATTTCAATAACAATATCCGGTTTCATTTTTGACCAAATAGTTTAATTCAAACCAAGAATATGAATTTTCATCAAAAAATTTAATTTTCAACTAAACCATTTAATTTTCTACCAAATTGTTGAATTATTATTTAAACAGATTAATTTAGACCCAAGTGAATATTTTCAACGAGAAAAGACCAATTGTCAATAAAAAATATCAATTTTCAACAAAAATCGGGAAGTAGTTGCATTGTACTAAAGAGATAAATTTTTTAATTAAAATGATAAATGTTGAAAAAAATGAATTTTCAACACAAAAGATGAATCTTTAACCAAAAAAAATTAATTTTCAACAAACTAGTTCATTTTTAAACTAAGTTTTATAATCGTTCCAGCAATTTATTTTATTCATTTCGTTTTTAGAATTCGAATCAAAGGAACGTACGATGATTGCGATAATATGAAAACCAAATTTGAATTTTAGTAATAATAATTCAATAATTTAATATCAATTTTAATTTAATAATAATTTTAATAATAATTCTTACTTTAATAAGAACAAAACAATTTTTAAGAAAAGACATTTTCCATACATTTTCAGCTATGTCCTTTGAAACTGTCAGAGAAAAATTATAATTGTCCTGTATTGGACTATAAATATCTATTATCTCTATTAATATTAAAATTTTCATTTCCTGAAAAAAGATCTTCCTACTTCGCTCCGCTGGGAATCGAACCACAGGTCTTCCCATTGCCGGTCGGGTGCTCTTACCACTAAGCTACTCCTCTAGCCCCCTTCACCTCTTTTGTCTACTTTTCCCTCAATCTATTTTTCTCTAGAATCTTTACCACATACTCTTACCAGCTTTCTTTTCATTCCATTCCTCTCCTACATCCTTCCCATGCATGCTCCCATATTTCTTCTTCCAATTCACAGATTCTGCACTTTCTGTTCTCTTCCTTTTCCCAATAGATACCTCCCCTTACTTCGTTTCCCAATCTAAATCTTTCTATTCTGCTCGATCTTCCCCTTCCTATTCTTTCTTCCAATACTTTTGCACTCCTTAATTTTTTATCATCTTATATCCTTCAATTTTAATTCCTCAATCATCCCCCATCTTTCTATTAATTGTCTTTCTCTCTCCCCTTTTTCCAATTCTTCATAGTTTACTCCAGTCCCGTCTTCTATATCTCTACCATTAAAGCACGCCCCCCTTTCTTCTTCCCACCTTGTTATTCTATCAACCTCCCTCTCCTTGCTTCTCCCTCTATCAAACACCCTCTCACTAATTTTATTTTCTTTTCCTTTCTTAGCTTCTTCTTGAATTTCCATTCCCTCTTTCTCGCGCTAGTACTTAGTTTACCCCTTTGCGCTTCTTCACTCACCACGTATCCTGGCGTCCTATAGACTGTCCATAATGCCCACCTTATATACTTTTCTTGTAAACTTTCATTCTTTTTCCTTTTTTCCATCCACATATCTCTTCTCCATAACCTAATACCGGCCATACCAGCTCATCAGTAAGCCACATTCTGCTTCTCCTATTTTGTTTCAACCTTCTTTTTCCTATTCATCATATCTGTTTCATTACCCCTGCTGCTATTTTTATCCTTTCTCTTATATGAGCTCTATTATCTCTTATTTTTTTCCAAGGTATATCCCAGATGTTTAAACTTCTTCACTTCTTCTAACATTTCCCTTCCATCTCACCATCAATTTTTACTTTCTCTCTCCTCTTTCTCTAAACCTCATTATTTTTGTCTTTTTACATTTAAATTCAACGTTTACCCATCTAAGTAATTCATTCCCTATCCTGAGTCCTCCCCATCCTTTCCCTTTCATTTCTTCTTCCAAGTCTAATAATAATATATTGAATAAAAGTCGATTTAGAGGACATCCTTGCCTTACTCTTTTCACCAACGAGACACTATCTCCTACTTGCTCTCCTACCTTTAAGGCGCTTTTCGTCTCTCTATAGATTTCCGATACTCTTTTTATTGATCCCTCCCTCATCCCCTCTTCCACCATAACGTTTTCTATTTCGCCTTGGTCTGATTAGTGAAACGCCTCCTTTAAGTCCAGGAACGTTGCTATCATTGCCCCTTTATCCTTTCTCTTATTGCATAGATAGTTTAGAACACATATTTTGTCCTATCCCCAATCCCCCATCTCCGATAAAACAGTTACATATACTTTATGCAATGTTGGCATTAGTGTCACTGCTCTGTAATCTTTAACCTCCTCCCCTTCGCCTTTTTCCACTATGGGTTCCATTTCACCTTCCTTTCATAATTCTGGCCATCCGTCTCTTCTCCATACTCTCTTGCACATTATCCAGGCCCATTCTTTCAATTCTGCCACCCCCCCCCCCACTATTTCCAGACTCCATTTTGAATCTCATCCATACCAAATGCCTTTCCATTTTTCATTACCCCTAATACCTTGACTATTTCCTCCCTTGTCATGTCCTTCTTCCCAGTTGTTCCCCTACTATATTTTCCTCCTTTCCTAACTTTCCTCTCTACACTTCCTGGTGATTCCATACAATATTTTTTCCATTTTACTATCTCAATATCCTTGTACACTCTTTTTCTGTTCTTCTCTCTCTATTCACCACATTACAAACTTCTTTTTTCCTTCTCCGCCTCTTCTCCAAACCTTTTATTTCCCTCCTTTTTGTTAACACACAACTCAGTGTATTCCTCTTTTTCTCTTACATTCTTCTCCACTACTTGTTCCTTTTCTTCATTTTTTTAATTTGATTCTCACTTCCTTCTTCGTCTGTTTATGTTTCTTATTCCATCTAGTTCCTTTGCCTCCTCCACTAACTTCTTTCTTGTTTGTGCACTCTAATACTCTATTTATATCATTTATCATCATTTCCATCTTCTCTTTTACATTTACTTCCCTCATTTTGATATTCCTGACCTTTTCTTTAAACTATTTTCTACCTTTTATTAATTAATCCCCTCTTTCTGCTCCCTTTACTTTCGCTTCCTTTTTATCCCTATCGTTATTACCCTTTGCTCCCTCTAATGTCACTATTGTGGGAAATGGATCCGAAGCTATATAATTCCCTGCCTCTGGTTTCATGACCTTCTCTCTTACCTCGTCGTCCACCACCACATAATCAATTCCCATTCCCCTCTTTAGTTCTGAACGTATAAATTCCGTTTCTCATCCCCCTCTATATTTTCGTTTACGATAAGCCATTGCCATCTCCTCTAGGATCTTTAACAATTTCTGTTCCTCCCCGTTCAGCATCTTGTCTTCAGATTTTCTTGCTTGCTCTCCACCTTATCGCTTTCCTCCTCTTTCTCCTGTTCTTGTATTAAAATCTCCTCCTATTATAAGCCTAATCTCTTGTTTACTCTCTTCTGTCAGTTCTCTCAGCTCCTCTGATTTCTCCTGCATATCACCGTTCACGTAAAAGCCCACTATCTTCCACCTATCTTCTCCCATATTAATTTCTTCGACTATTAACCCTTTTTTTGTTATTTCATCTCTCTTTCATTCTTCTCTGTTATACATTTCTTCCTTACTCCCATCACCATTCCTCCCATTCATCTGCCTTTTTTATTCTTCGTCTTTGCATTTTTAACCTGCCACTTGTAACCCCTTGTTAATCTTTCCCTTACTCTTCCCCATCCCTTCTTAGCTAGCCACGACTTCGTCATTACTACTACATCCCATTGTGTCAAATTTCTCATAAACTCCCTATCCTTTCTTTTCAAGCCTGCTACATTCGATTACCATACCTCAAATCTTTCATTAAATCTTTCATTTCTCGTCTCTTTTTGTGTCCTTTTCCCCTGTCCTTGTCCTAATCCCACCATGCACCTTCTATCCTTATCCTCTCATATTGAAGTCATGTTCTTCTTCCCTTTTCTCTTCCCTCTTCCGCTATTTTCCTTAACTCATATTGCACATTCCTTTCTACCTATGTCAAATCATCCTCTATTTTCTCCGAGCTTCCATATAACACCCTCTTCTTTGTCATCACTTCCCTCTTATGTTTCCATTTCTTTGGTTTCACCAGTGCTATTCTCTCCCCTCTTCGCTCTTCGTTTCTTACAATTCACACTTCCTTTATTCTTACATTCTTTAAGGGGTTTAAAAGATCTACAGAACTCCAAGGCACCAACTATTAGAATAATTGAACACACTAGTTTAGGAAAGATTGGGAATTTTGAACCAAAAATAGTTACATTCATCACCGATTCTTGCATAAAACTTCAACTCAGAAATTTACAAAAGTATTAAACTTACGACTTCGGTGAAGATTGGGAATTTTTGCAAAACAAGTTCGAAAATAGTTTAAATTCATGAAATTGTGTACATAGAATAATAACAAAAATAATGAAAATATTAGTAGAACTTTTTATTGTCTTTGGAAGTGAAATACAGAACTCCAACGTGGCCATTTTTTCAAATAATGAAACTTAAGTCTTCAGTAGAGATTGAGAATTTTCAACAAATTGACTCAACTTTCAACCAAAAATAGTTACATTTTCTCATTGGCTTCTATTAGTTCGGCAGAAATTTGGCTATTTTTCTCTTCTCCCCCCTATTTATTCACATTAAAAATCTCTATCATCGTCAATCTTCAATCCCTTTCTATATTTTTAAGACCAATATGCTCTCACGGAAGTAGGCCTTTCCGTTGCCCTTATTTGAAAAAGAAAAATGGGTCATTGGATGTTTATTGAGGTGATCTCCAGGGCGCAAAGATTGGGAAGTAAAGAGTGGGAATTTAAAAAAAAAAAAGTTCAAAAATTGGTCATATTTTTGAGAATTTGTGTATAGAATGATACAAAAATAATGAAAACAATATCAAAACTTTTTAGTCACTTTGGAAGTGAAGTACGTGACTCCAACGCAGCAGTTTTTAAAAGAACAAAACCCATGAATTCAGTAGAGATTGGGAATTTTCAACCAAAATGACTTAACTTTCAACCAAAAATAGTTACATTTTCTCATTGGCTCCTATTGATTCCGCAGAAATTTGGCTATTTTTCTTTTCTACTCCCTATTTATTCGTATTAAAAATCACTATCTACTTCAATCTTCAATCCCTTTCTATCCTTTCAAGACGAAGATGGTTTCACAGAAGTAGGTCTTTCCTTATAGGTTTTCGCAAGGGGATCGCCAACCGTTACACAGAACTTCAACTCAGGAATTCACAAAATTATTAAACTTATGTACTACTTCGGTAAAGATTGGGAATTTTTATACAAAATGACTTACCTTTTAATCAAAAATAATTCCATTCTCTTATTGGTTTCTATTAATTCAGCAGAAATTTGGCTATTTTTATTTTATCTCTCTATCTATTTCTATTTAGAATCACTATCAACTTGAATCCGTTCTATATTCTGAAGAACAGGATAGCCTTACGGAAGTAGGTCTCTCCTTTGACCTTATTTAAAGTAGAAAATGGAGTCATTAGATGTTTATCATAGTCACCTCCAGGGAGCAAGGATGTCTTTTTTCTGGTCACATAAGAAGATTAGTCTTCGCAGAAGGATCGCCGACCGTTGCAAAGAACTTCAACTCAGAAATTAAGAAAAATATTAAACTTATTTCCTTGATGAAGATTGGGAATTTTTCAAAAAAAAAGGTCGTTAATTGTTTATGTTTTAGAAACTTTGTATATAGAATAATACAAAATTGATGAAAAGATTTGGCTATTTTTCTTTTCTTACTCTATCCATTTTTATTCAAAATCTTCATCCACTTGAATCCCTTCCTATCTTCTGAAGAACAGGATAGCCTTACGGAAGTAGGTCTCTCCTTTGACCTTATTTAAAGTAGAAAAAGTGGTCATTAGATGTTTATCATAGTCATCTCCAGGGAGCAAGGGTGTCTTTTTTTCGTTCCTTCTTGCATAAGGATATAAGTTTTCGCAAAAGGATCGCGGACAGCTGCAAAGAACTTCTACTCAGAAATTCTGAAAATTATCAAACTTACGTCCTTGGTAAAGATTGGGAATTTTTCAGAAACAAGGTCTTAAATTGTTTATATTTCTGAAACTTTGTACATATACAAGATTAATGTAAAGATTACTAGAATTTTCTAAGAACCTTGTAAATGGAGGCAGCAATTTTTGGAATAATCAAACTCACGACTTCAGTAGAGATTAGGAATTTCCTACTAAAAATAGTTACATTTTATCATTGGCTTTAGTTAATTTAGCAGAAATTTGGCTTTTTTCTCTCTCTCTTATCTCTTTCTATTCAGAATCTCTATCACCTTGAATCCCTTTCTATCTTTTGAAAAAAAGGTAAGCCTTGCAGAAGTAGGTCCCTCCTTTGACATTATTTGAAGTCGAAAAATGAGTCATTAGCTGTTCATTACGGTCATCTCCAGGAAGCGAAGATATCTTTTTTTTTTTCGTTTTCTGTGGCATAAGAAGATAAGTTTCGCAAAAGGATAGCCGACGTTGCAAAGAAACTCAATTCAGATATTCAGAAAATTATTAGACTTACGTCGTGGATAAAGATTGGGAATTTCTCAAAATCAAGTTCGCGAATTGTTTATATTTCTGAAATTTTGTATATAGAATTATATAAAATCAAAGGAAAGATTACTCAAACATTTAATAACCTTGGAAATGAAGTGAAGATCTACAGGGCAGCAATTTTTAGAATAATTAGACTCATGACTTGAGTAGAGATTAGGAATTTTGGCTTTTTTTCTTTCCTCCCTCTATCTATTTCTATTCAGAATTTCTATCAACTTGAATCCCTCTCTATCTTTTGAAGAACAGGATAGCCTCACGGAAGTAGGTCTCTCCTTTGACCTCATTTAAAGTAAAAAATGGGTCATTAGTTGTTTATGACGGTCATCTCCGGGGATCAAAGATGAATCTTTTTTCTTTTTTTACCGCACAAGAAGATAATTTTTCCCAAAAGGATTGTCGATCGTCGCAAAGAACTTCAACTCAGAAATTCAGCAAATTATTAGACTGACATCTATTGTAAAGATTGGGAATTTTTCAAGAACAAGGTCTCTCTCCCTTGTCCTCATTTGAAGTGGAAAAATGGTTTTTCGCAAAACGATCCCCGACCGTCGCACAGTGGGGTGAAATCGGAAATCGAGGTGCAAAATGACATTTAGAGCGCAATTTTGCACCGATTTTAATTTTCTTTTTTTTTTGTATAACTCAGAACTAAATTCCTAAAAAAATGGCGAGTGTAGATTTTTCATTTTTTTCTTTATTTAATTTTTATGTTAATGCAAACAACGGAAAAAATGACGATTTTTAAAATTTTATTTTTTATCTTCTAGATAACATTTTTCTTATACGTCTCGTCCCTTGAGTTTGATGCACAAGGGTATGAGCAAGATAAAAAAATTGTTAACTTGCATAGTTAAATGTTATAAACAAATTGTGTCAACAAATAATCAATATTAGAGGTTATTCGTCCTTAAAGTATATTTTCGCCCTGAAATCGCTAGCTTTTATCGTTAGGATAATGCGCATACATGAAAATTTAAGATTACTTGTTATTTGTTCATTTTATTAACAAATTATACAAACAAATGCACATTTTGGGCGATTTTGAGCGAAAAGAAATCATTTTTTCTCCTGACCTTGTTGAAATTACATTGCCAATAATTTTTTATAGACAAAATTTACTGACCCATCAATATTTGTTTATTTTAAAAACAAATTATATAAATGAAAAAAACATTCTAGGCTATTTTAGGTGAAAATGAACCGTTTTTTCTCCTGACCTAGCTGAAATTATACTGCCAATGCCAATAATGTTTTCTGAAAAACTTGTTGCCACCCATCCATATTTGTTTATTTTATGAACAAATTATATTAAAAAATGCCAGTGATATTGTGTGATGAAGTTTGATTACAAAATGAAATCTATTAAATTTGTAACAAATGATGTAAGTGTATACAAATTTTAGTAATTTGAAAACAAAGAAAAATCATTCAAATCACATAGTACATTTGTTTATATAAATTGTTTATGAAATAAACCAATATTGATAGGTGGCGAGAAAGTTTCCAGAAAACGTTATTGCCAATATAATTTTAGCAAAGACAGAACAAAAACGGTTTATTTTCACCTAAAATACCCTAAAATGTGCATTTGTTTATCAAATAAACAAATATTGATGAGTGGGAAACAAGTTGTCAGAAAGCGTTATTGCCAATATAATTTCAGCATAAATAGAAGAAAAAACGGGTGATTTTCACCTAAAATACCCTAAAATGTTCAATTGTTTATATAATTTGTTTATAAAATAAACAAGTATTGATGGGTTATAAAATTTTTCCCAAAAAGAGTTATTCGCAATGTAATTTCAGTAAGGTTAGAAGAAAAAATTATTTCTTTTCGGTTAAGAACACCAAAAATGTACATTTGTTTATATAAATTGTTTATAAAATGAATCAATATTGATAGGCGGGGAGAAAGTTTCCAGAAAACGTTATTGTCAATATAATTTCAGCAAAGACAGGAGAAAAAACGGTTTATTTTCACCTAAAATACCCTAAAATGTGCATTTGTTTATATAATTTGTTTATAAAATAAACAAATATTGACGGGTTATTAGCTTTTTCTCAGAAAAAATGATTGGCAATGTAATTTCGGCAAGGTCAGAAGAAAAAACGATTTCTTTTCGCTTAAAATCGCCCAAAATGTGGTTTTGTTTATATAATTTGTTTATAAAACGAACAAATAATAAGTAATCTTGAATTTTCATGTTGACGTATCAATCTAACGATGAGAGCTAGCGATTGCAGGGTAGAAATATACTTTAAAGGCGAATAATCTCTAATGTTGATTATTTGTTAACAAAATTTTTTTGTAACAATTAACTATGCAGGTTAATAATTTTTTATCTTGCCCATACTCTTCTGCATTAAACCTTATAGACGAGACGTATGAGAAAAATTTTAACTAGAAGATAAAAAATGCAAATTAAAAAATCGACAATTTTGCTGTTGTTTGCATTAACATAAAAATTAAATAAACAAAAGAATGAAGAATCTACTCTCACCATTTTTTTAAGAATTGAGTTCTGAGTTATTCTAAAGAAAAAAAAAACGGTCAAAATTGCGTTCTAAATGTCATTTTGATTCTCGATTTCTGATTTCACCCCACTGTGCGTCGCAAAGAACTTCAACTCAAAAATTCAGAAAATTATCAAACTTACGTCCTTGGTAAAGATTGGGAATTTTTGAAAGACAATTTCGTGAAATGCTGATATTTTTGAAACTTTGTATATAGAATAATACAAAATCAAAGAAAAGATTACTTAAACTTATTTGTAACCTTGGTTATGAAGTACCGAACTCTAAGGCAGCAGTTTTTGAAATAATCAAACTCAGGACTTCAGTAGAGATTGGGAATTTTCTACCAAAAATGGTTACATTTTCTCATTGGCTTTTGTTTATTCAGCAGAAATTTGGCTATTTTTCTTTTCTGTCTCCACCTATTTCAATTCAGAATCTCTATCAACTTGAATCCCTTTCCCATTTTTGAAGAACAGGATAGCCTCACGGAAGCAGGTCTCTTCTTTGACCTTATTTGACGTATAAAATGGGTAATTAACTGTTTATTACGGGCATCTCCGGAGAGCAAAGATGTCTTTTCTTCGTTTTTTGTCGCACAAGAAGATAAGTTTTCCCAGAAGGATCACCGATCGTTGCAAAGAACTTTAACTCAGAAATTCAGAAAATTATTAAACTTACGTCCTTGGTGAAGATTGGGAATTCTTCAAAAGCAAGATCGTGAATTGTTGGTATATTCGAAATTTTGTATATAGAATAATACAAAATCAAAGAAGAGATCACTCAAACTTTTCAATTACCTTTGGAATGAAGTACAGAACTCCAAGGCAGCAATTTTTGAAATAAGCAAACTCACGACTTCAATAGAGATTAGGAATTTTCTCCAAAAATAGTTATATTCCCTTATTGGATTCTATTAATTCAGCAGAAATTTTGCTAGTTTTCTTTTCTCCCTCTATTTATTTCGATTCAGAAATTTTCAGACGTCTATCAACTTGAATCCCTTTCTATCTTTTGAAGAACAGGATAGCCTAACGGAAGTAGGTCTCTCCTTTGTCCTTATTTGGAGAAGAAAAATGGGTCATTCGGTGTTTATTCCCTTCATTTCCAAGGGAGTAAACATGTCTTTTTTCGTTTTTGGTCGCAAAAAAAAAGGTCAGTTTTCCCAAAAGGATCGCGGATCGTTGCAAAGAACTTCAACTCAGAAATTCAGAAAATTTATAAAGTTACGTCCTTGGTGAAGATTGGGAATTCTTCAAAAGAAAGGTCGTGAATTGTTTATATTTCTGAAACTTTGTGTATATAACAATACAGAATTAATAGAAAGATTTGGCTATTTTTCTTTTCTCCCTCTATCTATTTCTATTCAGAATTTCTATCAACTTGAATCCCTTTCTATCTTTGGAAGAACAGGATAGCCTTACGGAAGTAGGTCTCTCCTTTGACCTCATTTAAAGTAAAAAATGGGTCATTCGTTGTTTATGACGGTCATCTCCGGGGATCAAAGATGAATCTTTTTTCTTTTTTTATCGCACAAGAAGATAAGTTTTCCCAAAAGGATTGTCGATCGTCGCGAAGAACTCAAAGGCAGAAATTTTCAAAATAATCAAAACAAACGACTTCAGTAGAGATTAGGAATTTTTTACCAAAGATAGTCACATTTTCTCATTGGCTCTTATTAATTCAGCAGAAATTTAGCTATTTGTCTTTTCTCCCTCCCTCCATTTCTATTCCAAATCTTCATCAACTTGAATCCCTTTCTATCCTTTGAAGAACAGGATAGCCTCACGGAAGTAGGTCTCTTCTTTGACCTTATTTGAAGTATAAAATGGGTCATTAGCTGTTTATTACGGTCATCTCCGGGGAGCAAAGATGGCTCTTTTCCGTTTTTTGTCGCATAAGAAGATGGGTTTTCGCAAAAGGATCGGCGACCGTTTCCGAGGACGCGCGAGACCTCTTCCCTGGTGGAGGTTACCGGTAATTGCCAGTCGATCGACGCCAGCGCAATTTCTGCATTGTTGCGATTGCGACATCGGAATCGGTCTACCGTGGGAATGTGGAGAGAAGAACTTTACTCGCGGTGCAGTTTCTATCGCCGTGCCGCAGGAGCCTGGAGGAGACTGCACGAAAAACGGAGATGACAGGATGATTCACGCCTCCAGCCAGCCGCCAACGCGACGGTTTACTACATTTTCAATGATTCAGAGTGGAAACTGCTCGTTAGGGCTTATATGTATGATTTCCCAATCCAATCTCGATCCATCGCTAGCTCTTGCCCACGCCACGTAAACGTAAACGCGATCTGATTGCTGCATATGCCACACACGCAGATATGGGCAATTGGATCAGTACTGATTTACTGAATGAGGAAATCGAGAAAAGAATTCTCCGCTTCTTCACTGGTTAATATTTCACAGGGAAAACTGGAAAAAGAGGCATCCTGACCCAGGCGGAAAAATTCTATATAGTTTATACATAATGTATTATGTATAGGCACTATATAAAAAATTATATATATTTTATACATAATCGGCAATTCACAATTTATATAATAGGAAGATAATATTTCTTCATATAATTACCTTGTTGGACACGATTTAAGTATGTCATTGAGTCCGGACGGTATGAAGGTGCGTAATATCGGTACTCCTTCGGAAGTGAAAACGACCCCAGTGTACCTAATCATGCACCAGGTTGCTAAAAGCATCGTTTACAGGAATTTTTTCAACATTTAAACTTCGATGACAAAAAGATCAAATTATAATGTAGTTGCGCCGACCCTGGTGTACCTGATCATGCACCAGGTTGCTAAAAGCATCTTCTACAGGAATTTTCCAAAGATTTAAAGTTCGTTGATGAAAAGATCGAAGTCAAATGTAGTTGCACCGACCCTGGTGTACCCTATCATGCACCAGGTTGCTAAACGCATCTTCTACAGGAATTTTCTCAACATTTAAACTTCGATGATAAAAAAATCAAATTTCAATGTAGTTGCACCGACCCTGGTGTACCTGATCATACACCAGGTTGCTAAAAATATCGTCTACAGGAATTTTCTCAAAATTTAAAGTTCGTTGATGAAAAGGTCGAATTCAAACGTAGTTGCGCCGACCCTGTTGTACCTGATCATGCACCAGGTTGCTAAAAGCATCGTCTACAGGAATGTTCTTAACATTTCAAGTTCGATGATAAAAAGGTCAAATTCCAATGTTGTTGCGCCAGCCTTGGTGTACCTGATCATGCACCAAGGTCGGTGCAACTACATTGGAATCCGGTCTGCTTATCATCGAACTTCAAATTTTGATATAATTTCTGTAGAAGATGCTTTTAGCAACCTGGTGCATGATCAGGTATACCAGGGTCCGCGCAACTACATTTAAATTCGATCTTCTTATCGTCGGAATTTAAATTTTGAGAGACTTCCTGTAGATGATGCTTTTAACAACCTGGTGCATGATCAGGTACACCAGGGTCGGCGCAGCTACATTAGAATTTGATTTGTTTATCATCGAAGTTTAAATGTTGAGAAAATTCCTGTAGAAGATGCTTTTAGCAATCTGGTGCATGATCAGGTACACCAGGGTCTGCGCAACTACATTTGAATTCGATCTTTTCATCAACGAACTTTAAATTTTGAGAAAATTCCTGTAGACGATGCTTTTAGTAACCTGGTGCATGATAAGGTACACCCGGGTCGTTGTCACTTCCGGAGGAGTACCGATATTATGCACCTTTATACCGTCCGGACTCAATGACATACTCAAATCGTGTCCAAGAAGGTAATTATATGAAGAAATATTATGTTCCTATTATATAAATTTTGAGTCGCCGATTATGTATAAAATATATATAATTTATTATATAGTGCCTATACATAATACATTATGTATAAACTATATAGAAATTTTTCCGCCTGGGGACGAACTGGAACTGCAACAGTGTTACGGTCACAAATGTCATATATATTTTTTGAACATTTTTTTCACATATTTTTTGAAGGGTTTCTTTTCAGCTCATTTAGGGTCCGTCAATGAAATACGTTAGCAATTTTGGACCATTTCAATCCTATTTTTTTTTTTTTTACTTCTGATTTTTAATTGGAAACCACAGTTGTATATTACACTATGGTGGTCCAAAAATTCGACTTTCGATTTTTGATAAGTTTTATGATCATAGGAAGTTCCAGTATCAAAATTTGTAGACAATACTTTCAAATCGATTGTTAGTTTTTTAATAATCATAAACAAAGTCCAAAAAACCAGCCGATATTTGCTAAAAATTCATTATTAGCGTGAATTTTATCCGGATTTTTGTGAAAATTTAGTATACATGAGTTTTTCAGGTTGCTAATCAAGAATCTGTACTCAGATTTTGACAATTCAAAATGGCGGATCCAATATGGCGACCGAAAATGGATATTTTTGTATTATTTGTATTGTTAATTAATGTACAGGGGTTTTTAGATATGCTAATGACGGATTCGAATTCAGGTTTGGCAAATTCAGAATGGCGGATCCAAGATGGCGTCCAAAATCCGATATATTTTGTTATTTTCTTGAAAATTAGTGTAAAGGGGTTCATGGAGTCGCTCATTATGAATCTGAACTCAGATTTTGAAAATTTCTAAATGCCGATTACAGGATGGCGATCGAAATTTGATATATTGTTTATTTTTTTATTTAAAGTTGATATACAGGTGCTTCTGAGATGCTGATGACAAATCTAAACAATACGGTGACGACCTCTTACTTCATATGACGAATTGCATATCTTCAAAATTTTGGACGCCATTTTGAATTTTCAAAATCTGAGTATAGACTCTTGATCAGCGACCCCAAAAACCCCTCTATACCATTTTTCATAAGAACATGCTTCTCTGAAAAATGTATGCCGCAAAGGGGAATAATTTTCACCTTTTAATTTTATTTTAATTTTGACACACCTGAACCCCTTTAATTGTGCCCGGGAAATACCCAAAAAAATGCCCCAAAAAATGCAAAATAGCAGTTTTCTATCGAATTCATGATAAAGACAGTATTTTAAACAAAATTTTCAACATGAATTATTTTTAATCGATAAGTGACGATTTTTAAACTATATTTTCAATAATTTTGAATTATTTAAACAATTTTGAGGAAAAAAAGAGAATTATCTACAAAAATGTTTTTTTCTGCCATAAAAGATGAACTTATAACCAAATATTTAAATCTTCAACAAAATAAATAGATTCTCAGCAAAATAATTGAATTTTTAAACTAAAAAGATCAATTTTTAACAAAAAAATGTCATAGTTAATATTTCAACCAAAAAAGATGGAAAGAGAAATAATTTTGAAACCGAAGAGGCAAACTTTCAACAAATAAAGATTTTTTTGGTCATGACAGAACAAAAGTTTATCTACATTTTCTGTACGAAAATTGAATTTTCAACCACAAAATATGAATTTAAACAAAGAAGTTCAATTTTTACCCAAGCAGTTAAATTTTCAATTAAAAAAAAAAAAACAATTTTCAACAAAATAGTTAAAATTTCAACGAAAGAAATGAATTTCGAACTCAAAATATAAATATTTATCAAAAAAATAATTTCTTAAAAAAGTGCTTCAATCAAAATCCTGAAGCCAAAAGGGCGAGTTTCTGACCTTAAAGAAAAGTGACCAAAGAAAAAAGACCAAAACAGTGAATTTTTAATAAAATAACCTGAATTTTCTACTAAAAATTTTCAACCAAAAACGGAATATTTACGTTGTTAGTCAAAATGAAGGTATATTCTCAACAAAAGAAATTAATTTTCAATAAAGATGGTGAATCATAAAAAAAATTAGTTTTAAACAATAGAGTTCAACCTCAAAGATGACTTTACATTCCGAAAGATTAATTTTCTAAAAATTGAATAGTCAAATTTGAAGCAAAAGAGTTAAATTTTGAACCGGAAAACACAAATTTTCAAAAAAATACATTATTTTTCGACAAGAGGGTTAAATTTGGAAGCCAAATGGATGGTTGATCTACAAAACACCAGAATTTT
Source organism: Andricus quercusramuli (assembly GCA_932178445.1). NCBI lineage: Eukaryota > Metazoa > Arthropoda > Insecta > Hymenoptera > Cynipidae > Andricus > Andricus quercusramuli. The sequence continues at coordinate 85,044 of CAKNXH010001122.1, read as the reverse complement.
CAAATCTAAAATTTTTTTTTAATAAAAAAGGAAATTTTACAACAAATTTAAACCAAATCATTAAATTGTCAACCACAAAAGACGAATTTTTAACAATAGAGTTCAATTCACAATATAAAAGGAAATTTGGAACCAAATAATTAAATTTTTTTCCAAAATAGTTAAATTTAAAAAAAAGGAAAACGTGTTGTTTTCAACCAAGTAGTTAAGTTTTCAACTAAAATAGTGAATTGCCAACAAAAAATGTAATAGTTACAATTATTTTAACCAAAAAAGATTTCATTATAAGAACAATCAAAGTTGGATTCTAACAAAAAAGATGAATTTTTGACAAAATAGCGGAATCATGAAGCAAGTCAGATTATTTTTCTAAAAAAAATCCATATATAAAAAATAAAAAAATTTTGTTTGAATCTTTTTAAATATTCTCTTAAAAATTTGCTTCAAAAAATAATTTGAAAATTTCCCAGGAAAAGCAAAGATATCACCTTGCACTAATCCAAATTTTTTTGTTATTTTGGAAATCTTATTAGGTATTTTTTTTTAAGTCAATTTTTAAATTAAAAAATTTTTATTCTTCTTCTAGGAATTTTAATACAAATTTTTCATTTATTTAAAATCTTTCAAAATGCGTGAAAAAGCGTTTAAATTATTTTGGAATCTTTTCAAAACTTCTTAATATATTTTTAACTTACTCGATTATTTCACAAATTAATAATTAGTAAATTGTCATTCGTTATCTAAAATTTCTTTACAAAGCTTTTTAAATATTTTCTTAAAATTAATTGTTCAGAGTGAAAAATTATTTACATTTTCCCAGCAAACTTAGGAAATTTTGTTATTCTTTCAAAACCATTTAAAATCCTTAAAAAGCTCAAAAAATTTATTTCACCGGCTTAAAAAATCTATATTCAGTTTTTTATTTTGTGAAATCTTTATCAGTTTTAAATAAAGTTCGGACTTTCTCAAAATATGTAAATATCTCTTAAACTAACTCAAACTTTTCAAAATTGATATTTATTTAACGATTCAAGGCTCATGACGTCAAATAGCCAGATTAAAAAAAATGTAAAGTTTTGTAGTTTTCTGTAATACATTGTAGATTTTTACTACAAAGTAAAAAAAAATATGAATAAAAAGTTATACTAATTTTTCAATTGTAGAAACTTATACCTAATTAATTTGATTAATTAATTTTTTAATTTGATCAATTTCATTAAAAAAGCATTAATTTTTTAAACTAAAAATCAATAATTTAAAAAAAAATTATGATATCTAAGTTCGTAATGTTAATTTCACTTACCGCCCCCCCCCCCACCTAGTAACAAAAAGTATTTTTTAGCGTGAAACCTCCCCCCTCAAATCGGTAACGTAGTTTATGTACGATCCTTTACCATGATGAATGGCAATGCGGAAATAATGATTGGCCATCTACTTGAAGATGCAACCGATAAATTAAATATCGACATGGCACATTATCTTATTCTGCCGCGGTACGGTGAATATGTACACAGGGCGCGCATTCGCAATGACGGCCATTAGCTGTAATTATCCCAAGAAAAAATGATCCAGGTACACGGACCGCACGGCCACGTCAGGGACGCGTGGGTGTTCCGCGGCGACCCTATAGTGCCCCAACGATCGGGCGTCGTCTGTGTTAATTTATTTAAATTACAGCGCGAATGCCATTTGGCCAACCGAGCGATTCGCCATTGTCATGGATTTTCTTATTTATTGGCCTGCCGGCCCAATGTGTGCATTGCGGTGTGGTGGATAAGAACGCCAAACTCGAATGGCACGTGGATCCCCTCGTGATCTTGTGACCTGTGCAATACAAATTTTTGTAAAAACTTCAATAATTTTTTTATAGATATTATTTAATGATTAAAAATACAACAATCCAATAAGAACGCCAAACTCGAATGGCACGTGGATCCCTCGTGATCTTGTGACCTGTGCAATAAAATTTTTTGTAAAAACTTCAATATTTTTTTTTTGTTTAGATATTATTTATTGATTAAAAATACAATAATCCAATAAGAACGCCAAACTAGAATGGCACGTGAATCCCCTCGTGAACTTGTGACCTGTGCAATAAAAATTTTTGTAAAAACTTCAATAA
>CAKNXH010001122.1:38906-71464 GCA_932178445.1 Andricus quercusramuli | reverse complement strand
AGAGAATTCAGTGAATTGGCGGAATTCAGAGAATTTATAGAATTCACGGAATTTATAGAATCCAGGAAATTCAGAGAATCCAGGATTCATGGAAATTGAGAAAATTTAGGGGATTCTAGGATTAACGGATATCAAGAGAATTCAGGGAAATCCAGAGAATTCAAAGAATTCAGAGAGTTCACAGAATTCAGAGAGTTTGAAAAATTCAGAGAAATCAGAAACTCAGTGAATTCAGAAAATTTTGAGATGCAGAACATTCTGGAATTCAGAGTATTAAAGGAATTAAGAGAATTAAAGAAATTAAAAAAATTCAAGGAATTTAGAAAATTCAAGGAATTCTGAGAATTCAAGAAATTCTTAAAATTCAATGATTTTAGATAATTCGGAGAGTTTGGAAAGTTCAGAGAATTCAGAAAATGCAAGGAATTAAGTGAAATCAAGAATTTAGGAGAATTCAAGGTACTGAGAGAATTCGAGGACATAACAAAATTCAGAGAATTTAGAGAATTCAAGGAATTCGGAGGTTCCAGGAATTCAGAAAATTCAGAGGAATTCAGAGAAATAAGAGGAATTAAGGATTCATGGAAATGAAAAAAAAATTTCGGGGATTCTAGAATTTATGAATATGTAGAGAATTCAGGGAAATTCAGAGAATTGAGAGAATTTGAGGAATTAGTAGAGTTTACAGAATTCAGAGATTTTCAAGGAATTTAGAGAATTCTGAAAGTTTGGGAAATTCAGTAATTCAGAGAATTCAGCAAATTTTGGAATTCAGAGAATTGAAGGAATTGAGAGAATTCGAGGAACTCACAAAATCCAGAGAATTCAGTGAATTGGCGGAATTCAGAGAATTTATAGAATTCACAGAATTTATAGAATCCAGGAAATTCAGAGAATCCAGGATTCATGGGAATTGAAAAAATTTAGGGGATTCTAGGATTAACGGATATCAAGAGAATTCAGGGAAATCCAGAGAATTCAAAGAATTCAGAGAGTTCACAGAATTCAGAGAGTTTGAAAAATTCAGAGAAATCAGAAACTCAGTGAATTCAGAAAATTTTGAGATGCAGAACATTCTGGAATTCAGAGAATTAAAGGAATTAAGAGAATTCAAGAAAATTCAAGGAAGAGAAATCAAGAAATCAGAAGAATTCAGAGAATTTAAAGAATTGAGAGAGTTCACAAAATTCAGAAAGTTTCAAGAATTCCGAGAATTCAGGAACTCAGAGAATTCAGAAAATTCTAGAATTCAGGGAATTCAAGGAATTTAGAGAATTCGGAAAGTTTGGAAAATTCAGAAAATTCTGCGATTCAGAGAAATCAAGGAATTAGCAGAATTCATGGAATTAAGAGAATTCGACGAACTCAAAAAATGCAGAGAATCTAGTGAATTTACGAAATTCAGAGAATTTTGAGAATTCATGGAGTTCAGAGAATTCGAGGAAGACAGAGAATTCAAAGAATTAAGAAAATTCAAGAAACTCAAAAAATTCAGAGAATTTAGTGAATTTGCGATATTCTGAGAATTTGGAGAATTCATGGAATTCAGAGGATTCAAGGAATTCAGAGAATTCGAGGAATTCAGAGAATTAAAGGAATTAGTAGAATTCAAGGAATGAAGAGAATTCGAGAAACTGAAAAAATTCAGAGGATTCAGTGAATTCGCGGAATTCAGAGAATTTGGAGAATTAACGGAATGCCGAGAATTCAAGAAATTACGAGAATTCAAGAAACTCAAGAAATTCAGAGGAATTCAGAGAAATCAGAGGAATGAAGGATTCATGGAAATTGAAACAAATTTCGGGGATTCTAGAATTTATGGATATGTAGAGAATTCAGTGAAATTCAGAGAATTTAAAGAATTGAGAGAGTTCACAGAATTCAGAATGTTTCAAGAATTCCGAGAATTCAGGAACTCAGAGAATTCAGAAAATTCTAGAATTCAGAGAATTCAAGGAATTTGGAGAATTCGGAAAGTTTGGAAAATTCAGAAAATTCTCCTGTTCAGAGAAATCAAGCAATTAGCAGAATTCATGGAATTAAGAGAATTCGACGAACTCAAAAAATTCAGAGAATGTAGTGAATTTACGAAATTCAGAGAATTTTGAGAATTCATGGAATTCAGAGAATTCGAGGGATTCAGAGAATTCGAGGAAGTCAGAGAATTCATGGAATTAAGAGAATTCAAGAAACTCAAAAAATTCATAGAATTTAGTGAATTCACGAAATTCTGAGAATTATGAGAATTTGTGGAATTCAGAGAATTCGAGGAATTCAGAGAATTCAAGGAATTCAGAGAATTCAAGGAATTTAGAGAATTCGAGGAAGTCAGAGAATTTAAGGAATCATGAGAATTCAAGGAATTAAGAGAATTCAAGAAACTCAAGAAATTCAGAGAATTAAGTGAATTTACGAAATTCTGAGAATTTGGAGAATTCATGGAATTCAGAGAATTCGAGGAATTCAGAGAATTCAAGGAATTAGTAGAATTCAGGGAATTAAGAGAATTCGAGAAACTACAAAAATTCAGAGAATTCAGTGAATTCGCGAAATTCAGAGAATTTTGAGAATTAACGGAATGCAGAAAATTCAAGAAATTAGGAGAATTCAAGAAACTCAAGGAATTCTAAGAATTGAGTGAATTTAGAGAATTCGGAGAAATCGGAGAGTTTGGAAAATTCTGAGAATCCAGAGATTCAGAGAATTCGGAAAATTCTGAAATTCAGAGAATTCAAGAATTTAAGAGTATTCGGGGAACTAAAAAAATTTAGAGAATTCAGTGAATTCACGGAATTTAGAGAATTTAGAAACTCAGAGAATTCAGAAAATTTTAAGACTCAGAACATTCTGGAATTCAGAGAATTAAAGGAATTAAAAGAATTCAAGAAATTAAAGAAATTCAAGGCATTTAGAATATTCAAGGAATTCCGATAATTCAAGAAATTCTTGAAATTCAATGATTTCAGAGAATTCGTAGAGTTTGGAAAATTCAGAGTATCCAGAAACTTCTGGAATTCAGAGAATTCATGAGATTAAGAGAATTCAAGGAATTAGGAGAATTCAAGGTACTGAGAGAATTCGAGGAACTAGAAAAATTCAGAGAATCGAGTGAATTCACGGGATTGAGAGAATTTGCGGAATTCCGAGAATCCAGAGGAATCACGAAATTTACAGTATTCACGGAATTCAAGGTATTCAGAAAGCTCATAGAATTTAGTATTTAGGGGTTTCAGAGAATTGGGGGAATTTAGAGCATTCAGAAAAATTGAAGATTTATGAAAATTGACGGAATTTCCGAAAATCTAGGATTTACGGATATTGAGAGAATTCAGAGAGTTTGAAAAATGTATAGAATTAAGGAATTCAGAGAGTTCATTGAAGCCATTTAATTTACGGAATTCATAGAATTCATGGAATTCAGATAATTTAGGGAATTCATAAAACTCATGACAGTCAAAGAATTTGGAAAAATTCAGAAAAGAAAGAGAATGTAAGGAATTCATCAAATTCAATAAATTCTTAGAAGTCATGAAAAGCATATTAAAGGAATTCAGAGAAATAAAAGAAACTGAGGATTTCGGAAAACTCAATCTATTCGGAGAATTTAACAAAATCAAGGTTTTATGAAAATTGTGATAATTTGCTGAATTTCAGGATTTACGGATATTCTGACAATTCATGGAGATTGAGAAAATTTAAGTATCTTACCGAAATTCAGATAAGTTAGCGAATTTTTTGCATTTCCTAAATTCCTTGAATTCCTTCAATTTAAAACATTCCGAGAATCGCAGGAAATCTGTAAATTTTGCGAATTCAGAAAATTCTAGGAATTTTCTAAATTTCTCTGATTCCAAGAATTCCCTAAATTTCTTGAATTCCCGTAATTCGATAAATATAATAAATTTCCTATATTCCAAGAATGCCATAAATTCCCCTAAATATTATGATTTCAGATCATTCTTCGAATTTCGTGAATTCAGAGGATTCCCTAAAGTTTCTGAACTCGGAGAATTCTATAAGTTTGCGGAATTCAAAGAATTCCAAGAATTTTCCGAGTTTCCTGAAATATCTGAAATTCTCCAGATTCGCTCAAATCCTTGATTTCCTTGAACTCCCTGACATTTCTGAATTCCTGGCATCCTCTAAATTCTTTTAATATTCTGAATTTCCTGAATTCCTTGAATTCCTTGAATGCTATGAGTTTTGTCGATTTTCTCAATTCCTTCTATTCTTGGAAACCCTGTGATTCTCTTAATTTCCTGAATTCTCTGAATTCCCTGAATTCTCTTAATTCCCTGAATTCTCTGAATTCCCTGAATTCTCTGAATTCCCTGAATTCTCTTAATTCCCTGAATTCTCTTGATTCCCTGTAAATCTCTTAATGTCCTTCAATCCTTGATTCGGCTGAAACCTTGATTTTTGGATAGCCCTGAATGCCATGATTTCCTTAATTTCTTCTCAATCATATGCATTTTTTTCTGAATGATTTGCATTATTCTGAATTCTGGAAAGTTCCAATGACTTCAAGAAATTCAGATAATTGAGGGAATTCCGCAAACTCAAGAAATTCAGCGAATCCCAAATACTTCCAAATAACGCAAGAAATTCAAGCAACTCAGAGAATTTGAAAGAATTCAGTGAATTTGGATAAATTCAGAACATTTTAAGAATGTTAATTTCAGACATACACTCCGAAAGATATTTTTTCAATATAAACATATCGAGTTAATCTGATTGTTAATTTCATATTCTTAATTCTTGATTTAACTTACCCTGATGGCACCGCCGAGGAATTGACTGAAAGCTCTTGTTACACCAATGGCAGCATCCACAACTTGACTTCGAACATTGCCTTCACCAGTATTTGAATTGGTATCTCCTCTGAAACTATCAGAGGATCCTCCAAAATTAAATCCACCAAATAATGGAGGTGGATATGTCGAAGTTGGCTTCCACGTTGGAGCAGCTGGCCTCGGCCTTGTGGTTGTTCTCCTAGTAGTGGTTGTAGACGTTTGTGGCTCTGAGGTTGTAGTTGACCTTGATTCTCTATTTTTCTCACCCTGAAAAACGCAAATAATTTTCAAGTCCATTCTTCAATTTCAGATATTTGATAGGTTATCACAAATATTTTCTTCTGTGTTTCTAGTTTACTTACGGCTAAAAGAAGCTGTTCTCTGAGTTGATTGGCTGGGCTAGGAGGCTCAATACCCTCAGCTTTCAGAAATGCAGCCAGCAGAGCAGCATTATTCACACCAACTTCTCCCTTAGCAGGAGCTGATGGGACCTTAGCCTGACCATTCAAAATTGCTCTCAAAAACGATTCATCATCTTTCGAAATTGCGGTTTTTGATGCGGGAGTCGATGATTCTGTCTTCCCTTCTGAAAATAATTAATGTATAGACTAGTTAAATAACCATTTTTAAATTAATTAATGAATTCTAAAATCTTTGATGAATGTCTTACTCATTTCCTGAGTCGCATGTAGAAGCGCCAACAAGAATTTAGCATCATCCTCCGGTGAAAAAGTGGAACTCTGGCTCTGCGGTAATTTCGAATTCTGGTCATTAACTCCAACAGTGGTGCTACTCGCAGCTTCCAAGATTGCATTGACCTTTTCCTTTGAGACCTGAACTTCAGGCGTCACTTGAATAGCACCTTGGGTAGAAGAGGGTACTTGAATATGCGATACCACCCTTTCTGTAGTTTGTATCCCCTGCGTGGTTGAGACTGGTTTTGTGGTTGTCGCTGGTCTTCTATTGGCTGTAACTGGCTGCCTGTTCCTGACTGGAGTTGGAGTCGTTGTTTGCCTTCCGAAAAAATTTCCCCCAAACAAAGCTCTCAGCAAATTTGCTCCAAATCCTAATGGAGCTGGAGTAGTTGTTCTGGGTCTAGGCTTCGCGGTTATTACAACTTGTCTTGTTGATCCCGAACTTCTAGGGGTTGTTCTTATTGGTTTAGTAGTTGTACTCGTACTTGTGGTAGTAGTTGGAGTCGTAGTAGTACTTGGAGTTGTGGTAGTACTTGGAGTTGTGGTAGTACTTGGAGTAGTGGTAGTACTTGGAGTTGTTGTTCTTGGAGTTGTAGTTGTCGTAGTTGTACTTGCACTCGTAGTTCTTGGAGTTGTAGTTGTAGTGCTTGTGCTTTGATGATTGAAAGCAGGTTCTAAATTCTGACTCGTATTCTCAAGAGAGGGTACTTGAATGTTCGAAAACACCCTTTCTGTAGTTTGTATCCTTTGCGTGGTCGGAACTGGTTTCGTGGTCTTAACTGGATTCCCGTTTATCACTGGAAGTGGGGTTGTTGTTGTTCCAAAAAGATTTCCCCCAAAAAGAACACTCAGCAAATTATCTCCGAATCTTGAGGGGGCTGGAGTTGTTGTTCTTGGCTTCGCAGTTATCACAACTTGTCTTGTAGATTCTGAACTTTTAGGAGTTGTTCTGATTGTTGTTGTCGTTGAACTCGTACTTGTTGTACTACTTGGAGTTGTGGTACTTCTTGGAGTTGTAGTTGTAGTTGAAGTAGTTGTACTTGGATGATTAAAAACAGGTCTTAAATTCTCACTTGAATTCTCAAGTGAATTAGGAGTCGAAATTCGGATCTGATTTGCAGCAATACTATTCAAAATTGTTTTCCAAGGATTCACAACAATAGAACTAGTGGATGTCACAGGCTTCCAAGTTGCAGGCGTTTTTGGAGTCGTAGAACTAGGGTAGAGGTCAATTATGACTGGACCGGATTCAGGATTCGGGTCTGTATCGATTAATAAATTTGGAGAGGCATTCGATGGCTGAATTGCTTTTGGTGATCTTGTTGGTCCGGCTTTTCCAAGAGCGAGAGACAATATCTGAAAAATATTTCATTATCCTAATTATCAAATTAAAATAATTTCGATCGGCTTTCAATAATCTGTCTCTCTCATTTGAATAATTTCATCCTAGAAGGAATGAGAAGCAAAGAAAAAAGATAAGATGTTAAGGTGAGATTTTATTTTGCAATAAGATGTCCTAACAAAATATTCTGGAATTCTGAGTCTTACTGATGTATTCCATTTTTGATACTGATCCATTTTGAAGATTTTTGCAATTGAAAATTCGCTAAATTATATAGTTTGGAATTTTTTCAGTTGAAAATTATAATATTCTGATCATCTTTTAGAAATAGGTCTTTTTTGAAAATTCGTAATTGCAAATATTTAATTTTCCTCTGAAGATTTATACTAGAAAACATTCAAGGTAAAGAAATTTCAAATGTAAATTATCAAAATTGGAAGTTCTGCAATTTGAGAGAATGGCGGTTGAAATTTCTTGACTTATGAAAATGAAGAATTACAAAAGATTTAGAGTTATGAAATTTAGAACAGTTTTTTTAGATAGTTTAAATTTAAAGTGTTAGAAACATGCAAAGTCTTTGTCAAGCTTTCAAATTCAAATGAAAGAAATTTTAAATTTCAAGTATCAAAATTATAGAATTTGTAATTATAAAAACTGAAACTTTCTAAATTTTAAATTTTCAAGATTGAAGTTCAAATTTTCACAATTTTGAAGAGTTACGATTAAAAATTATTGAATTTTGAAGATATACAAAAATAAAAATTCTTAAATTTTGATGAATTTGGGAATCAAAAGTCAAGATTTTGATTGCTGAATTTTTAATTATTTGTCTATTTTTTACTTGGAGTGAATTATCATTAATTTAATTTAGCAAAAATAAATAAAAAATTGTTTAGAAAATTATATTCATGTCATATCAATTATTACAACTAAAAATATGAATCTTCAACAAAAAAAAATGATTTCCTAAAAAAGTGGTGCAAATAAATTTTCAAACAAAACAGTTAAAAAAAGAAGTGAATTTTCAGCCCGAAAAGACGAATTTTCAATAATAACAGTCGAATTTTCATAAAAAAAGGATGACTTTTTAGGAGAATTATTTAATTTTTGATCAAACAGTTGCATTTTTACCGAAAAAGATTTTTCTGTAGAAATATTGAATTTCCAAGCAGAAAAATAGGAATTTTCAGAAAAAAATTAATTTTTAACAAAATAGTTGAATATTCAACCAAAGAGATGAATTTTCAACTACAAAGATGAATCTTCAAAAAAAAAAAAAAGATTTCTTAACAAAGTGGTGCAAATAAATTTTCAAACAAAAAAGTTCAAAAAAGAAGTGAATTTTCAGCCCGAAAAAACGAATTTTCCATAATAAAAGTCGAATTTTCATAAAAAAGGATGACTTTTTAACAGAATTATTTAATTTTTGATCAAACAGTTGCATTTTTATCCGAAAAAGATTAATTTTCTAATAAAATTGATGATTTTTTAAATCAGAAAGACAATTATTTAAAAATATAGTTAAATTTTCATCCAAAAAACATTTAAATTGATTTTTCAACTCAGAATGTGAATTTTTCTCAGAAGGTACATTTTCTAGGAAATAATTGAATTTTCTACAAAAAAGTAGATTTTAGGACTAAAAAGTATGACTTTTCAACAAAAATTCGAATTTTCACCAAAAAGAGATTTCAGGTGTTTTTTCAACAAAGAAGATAAATTTGGATAAAGTTGGATTCTTATCCAAAAAAAAATTCAATTGATTTTCCAGCACCAAAATAGGAATTTTTCTCCAAAGGTAAATTTCCTACAAAATAGTTGAATTATCAAAAAAAAAGTAGATTTTTAGACCAAAAAGTATGACTTTTTACCAAATTTATTAAATTTTCGACCAAAAAGTTGCATTCTTTTTCAAGAAATATGAATTTTCTACTCAGACAAATGAATTTTTGGATAAAAAAGAAAAATTAAAAAAAAGTCGAATTATCATTCAAAAAAGGTTTCAGGTGATTTTTCAACAAAACAGTTGAAATTTATACTATATGAAATTTCTACTCAAGCAGATGAAATTTTATAGCAAAAAGACAAATTTTCAAATAAAAGTTCGATTTTGATCCAAAAAATATTTCATTTGATTTTTCAACACCACAATGAGAATTTTTCTCAAAAGGTAACTTTTCTACGAAATAACGCAATTTTTAAGTAAAAAAACTGAATTTTTAACAAAACTGTTGATTTTTCAAAAAAATAATAAAAATCCACAACTAAAAAAAGCATTTTCAGGAGGAAGCAACTGCAATAAAAGAAATATAAATACAAAGCAAATAAATTGCTCACAAGAATCAGGGTTACCGAAAAATTTAATTTAAAAAATTTTATAATATTTCCTTGAACAATTTTTCATTTTTCCTAATCATTAATATTCAAAGAGCAGAATATTACATTTGCAAAATTTTGAACCTAGAATCTTTTATAATCGGAATAAAACAATTCCAAATAAAAATGGAAAGTTTTTGAATTTACGCTGCTTGAGTTATTTAAAGTTATATAAATTCCCTGACTTTTACCATATTTTTTTTCTAAATTCTGGACTTTTCCCTGACTTTTTGAAAAATTGTTTTTGGCTATGTGTTTTTTTTTGGGGGGGGGGGCTATAAAATTGACTCATGTGGCTGGAATTTGAAAATTAATAATTCATTCGTATTCTATGGCTTATCACTTTAAAAAAACAAAAAAAATTTGTTTTGGTGTGGATTCGAACGCAGTTCCGGGCGTTACGCATGATAATTCGAGAAAAAATTTTTTTGGACCACCCTATTGAGGCGAGTAAATACTTGATTTGTATCTCACATCAATCAATTTTAGCAATCTGGATGTGTACTCTTCGAGTGTAAATTCATCAGATGCACCGGTTATTCGGTATTTGTTTTATAATTGATTGCTAGCGGGAGCCTGTCATCGAGATCCCCAGAGGCTCGACATAAAAACTATCGCTACAAAAGATTGCGATGAAGTCTCAGGTAGTCTGACATCACTCTCATTACGGTTCTCAATGCCAATGATGCATAAAATAACAATTGCGTTCACCAAGTAACCAATAATAAATGTGTAATCGTTTACAATCACGCACTTTACCTGAAAAACAGCGTGAAAAAAAAGAATTTACCATCTGCGTTACAGAAAAAAATAATTTATAAAAAAGAGTAAAAATAATTTTAAAAATGATGAATTTTAAACAATTAGTGGAATTTTCAATAAAAAAAGATGAAACCTAAACAAAAAATGTAATACGTTGTTATTACCGCGGAACTAACTTTTAACTTAACATTCAAATCCTCAACGAAAAAAGATCAATTTTACACTAAAATACTGCGTTTTTAACCAAAAAAGATGAAATTTTTACCAAAAGTGGCTTTGAAGAAGAATAATGAACTCTTGAGCCAAAAATACAATTTTTCTACGAAACAGTTGAATTTTCGAAGAAGATTTATTTCAAACAAAATACATGATTTTCAAACGAAATAGTCTAACTTTTCACTGAAAACCAAAAAAAAATTTTTACTGTAATAAAATACTTCAGTTTTTAGTCGAAAAATGAATCTTCAATCAAGAAAAGGATAAATTTTGGAAAAATAGTCCAATTTTCAACCAAAAATATGAATGTTCAACCGACACGACTGATTTTTTTACCAAAAATGACGAGTTTTGGCTTAAATACATGAATTTTGAACCAACTTATATGAATTTTCAACTAAAAAATATCATTTTCCAACAAAAAAGTTAAATTTACAGTTACAAAAAATTCATTTTCAAACGAAAGAGAAACTAATTTGAAAAAAAGTTGAATTTTCAACGAAAATGATAAATCTTCAACTGAAAAAATAAAATTTCAACAAAATAGTTGCATTTCCGACGAAGTAGTGGAATTTTCAACCAAAAGCATGAATTTTATAGCCAAAAATACGAATTTTTTACAAAATAATTAAATTTCAGAGAATGAAACTTTTTTGATTTGAAAGAAAGGCGAATGTTCAGCAAAATACATGAATTTCCAATCAAATAATTTGAATCTTCAACTGAAAAACTTCTATTTTTAGCAAAAAAGTGGAATAGTTAAATTTTCAGTTACAAAAAATTAATTTTTGACAAAATAGTTGAAGTTTCATCCAAAAACATGAGTTATAGAGCCAAAAATTAGAATTTTTCCAAAATAATTAAATTTTAAGGAAAGAAATTTTTTTTTAATTCGAGAGAAGGATGACTGTTCAGCAAAATAGATGAATTTCAAATCAAATAATTCAAATTTTCAACCAAGGAAGATCAATTTTCAACCAAAAGTGAAATAAGTAAATTTGCAGCTGAAAAAAAAAATTTTCAAAAAAAGAAAACCTAATTTTTAAAAAAGTTGAATTTTAAACTAAAATAATAATTCTTGAAATAAAAAAATAAAATGTCAAGAAAACAGTTGAATTTTCGACGGAATAGTTGAATTTTCAACCAAAACATGAATTTTAGAGACAAAAATACGAATTTTTTACAAAATAGTTAAATTTTAATGGAAGAATTTTTTTTTAATTTCTGAAGAAATACGAATGTTCAGTAAAATAGATGAATTTTAAACAAAATAATTTGAATCTTCAACTAAAAAGGATCGATTTTCAGCAAAAAAATGGAATAGTTAAATTTTCAGTTACAAAAAATTCATTCCCAAACAAAAAAAAACTAATTTTGAAAAAAGCTAAATTTTCAACGAAGCTAATGAATCTTCAAATGAAAAAATAAATTCTTAAAAAAATTATTGAATTTTCAACCAAAAACATGAGTTTTAGATCCAACAGTGAGAATTTTTTCCAAATTAATTAAATTTTGAGGTAAGAAATTTTTTTTATATTTGAAAGAAGGACGAATGTTCAGCAAAATACATGAATTTCGAACCGAATAATTAAAATTTTCAACCAAAGAAGATCAATGTTCAACCGAAAATGGAATATTTAAATTTTCAGCTGAAAAAAATTCATTTTCAAACAAAAGAAAAACTAATTTCTAAAAAAGTTAAATTTTCAACCACAAAAATGAATTTTCAACAAAATAGATTAATTTTCGACAATGTAGTTGAATTTTCAACCAAAAACATGAATTTTAGAGCCAAAAATAGGAATTTTTTACAAAATAGTTAAAATTGAAAGGAAGACATTTTTTTTCTAATTTTCCAAAGAAAGAAGAATTTTCAGCAAAACACATGAATTTTAAACCAAATGATTCAAATTTCCAACTAAAAAAGATCAATTTTTCACCAAAAATGGAATAGATGAATTCTCAGTTACAAAAAATTCATTTCCAAACAAAAGAAAAACTAATTTTGAAAAAAGCTAAATTTGCAACTAAACCCTCGACTAAACTAATAAATCTTCAACTAAAAAAATTAATTCTTAACAAAATAATTGAATTTTCAACAAAGTAGTTGAATTTTCAACCAAAACCCTGAATTCTAGAGACAAAAATACGAATTTTGTCACAAAATAATTAACTTTTGAAGGAAAAATTTTTTGTATTAAAAAGGAAAACGAAAGATTCGCAAAATACATGAATTTTAAACCAAATAGTTTTGAATCTTCAACCAAAAAAATGGATTTTCAACAAAAAAATGGAATAGTTAAATTTTCAGTTACAAGAAATTAATTTTCAAGCAAAAGAAACACAGATTGAAAGAAAGTTAAATTTTCAGATGAAATGATGAATCTTCAACTAAAAAAATAGATTTCTGACAAAACAGTTGAATTTTCAACCAAAAACATGAATTCATAAACTTTCACGACGTTCCAACACCAACACTTGACTCTTCTCCTATCACAACTCAGTGCTCCCAATCTTGCTCCTCAACCGTACTGCGCATGCGTCGCGCCGAATTCCTGATTAGCTGCATGGCGCGCGCTTATTTAAAATGTTTTAAATATGCAAATTAACTGTTTTAAAAAATAATAATTAGAAAATGCATAAAAATACATTTTTCATTGCAAAACATACTTTCGCAGTCAAAAATATAATAATTATTTGATTTAACTGCTGCAAACGCATTATTCCTTCGGACATCGAAGAAAGATTTCAGCATTGTAATCAAATTATTATTATATCTTTAAGGTGCTCAATTCTTTTCTCCTCATTTTTGATCGTATTTTGCAAAGTTTGAACGCAAAATGGAATTCATTATTTCTTAATTTTTTTTATGTTACCAAATTTTGATATTCAGACTTTTAAAGATAATTCAAATAGTTGTTATCCTTCATCCTAGCAATCAACCTAAGTTTGAAATAAAATATAATTTGAATATAATATCCTGTTCGGATAAATTTTAATTTGTCTGATATCTGAAGATCGTAATAGATGAAATAATTCAAAAAAACATGATATGCAAAAAAGACTTCAAGGTCGTTTAAAATGTCTGCATTGCTTTAGTTCCTGGTCAGTTAGCTCTACTTATATGTGTCACTGTGAAGGACAAATTAGCATAGATATTATTTATGACAAAACCAGCCTTTCTTTATGACGTACATGCTTCAGATTTGAGAAATTTAATGATCCAGGAAGGATATCAAGGCTTCAATAATATTATTATGCAAGTTTTATATCAGCCATTAAATTTTTATTTTTTTATTAACTTGGTATGCTCCTTGTATCGTATACAAAAGTTAAACAGATTTTATTGTAAACAGCTGTTTTTTACTAAAGTTAATTTCTTACTGTAGTACCTAATCACTTAATTAATTACCTAATTAATTTTTGGAAGATTTTATCATTATTTAATAATGTTAATGTCCGAGTTCTTGGATTTTTGATTAATACCAATTCCGATGTTGAAACGATGACTTCCGGAAACAAATTTTTAAAAAGTTTGGTAAAAAATTCTTATTTTTGTAGAAAGTTATTTTTTTGCCTTCTGGTATAAATTATATCTTTTTTTATTAAAAATTCAACTGTTTTGTTGAAAATGAATAAGTTTTCATTGAGGATTCAACTATTTTGTTGAAAGTACTCCGCCTCCTAAGAAATCGAATCATATAATTTTTGCATAACCTCTGAATGTATTTACAAAAAAATTGTAGTCGTAGCAAATTAAGAAACTAATCGGCTATTGAAACCAATTTGCGACTTTCGTTTCTGAAAAAGGCAAGGTCAAATACCAATTTAATAATCAAATTAACCTACCAATTTAATAATCAAATTGACCTACCAATTTAATGATAAAATTGACCTACAAATTTGATAATGTGCGAAATTATTTTTTGTAATGAGAGCAATACCAAACAAAGCAAAAAACTGAAGAAAATGTTTCGCAATTCCTAAATGAAATTAACTTTCTTTTTTTTTCCTCCCATGATTCAGCCGTTACTTATTAATGATTTACAACCTTTTTTTAATTTACACACAGAAAAAAATATTTCACGACCTTCTTATCAATTTATTGTAAAATGGTAATAAGATAAAATTACGCGACGATTCGATTGTGCAAAGAGTGAAAGGCTAATAAACGTACGGAACTCCTACTTCAGTTTTTTACTCCAGACTGAGAATAGCGAATCTACCTTTCAAATGCAATTATGCCGCTATTAGTTAATAACCAAGCCAGAAAAAAGAGATGGATACGTGTTCTATTTAAAGACGATTATCCTCACTTGCCTTTTACAATTTTTATCGATTTTTGCGCAATTTGCTTGTAAGAATTATACTTGACAAAAAATGTCTAATGATTGGGTTTAGTATGGCTATAAAATTGATGTGTGTGATGAGCTGTGATTGAAGCATTAGTACTTTTTATGCTTATCCCAACAATCATTGGAGAAATTTTTTTCAAGAACAAATGGGAGATTGAGACATTTGTTTATAGTACTGTTATTAGGGGTTAGGTAAATTGTTATTTAATGCCTCGTATCCAGTTTTTAAATGACCATTAACTTATTGTCAGATAAATTAAAGAAAACAAATTTTTTTGGTGGGGGAATGGTGAATTGATGAATTTGTTTAGAGTATTGTTACTGAAGATTAGGCAAATTGTTATTTAATGCCCAGTATCCAGTCTCAAATTTATTATCAGCATATTGTCGAGATTTTATCAAAATATATTCCTATCTTATTTTGAATAGAGTGATTTGAGAGGAAGCTTAGTGTTCTTCCAGAACAACTCTTTTTCCTATGCCAGTCAGTGATAACATGTCTTTCATCGGTTTTAATTCAAGTCAAATTCTGAAAATTAACTTTTCTTTCAGTTTCAATTTCAATAGTAAAGTGTAATCTTGGGTGTATACTATTGCCGGTAATCGTTCGAGGTTTTTAGGTATGTCTTGACTGACGAAAAATTCTTAGTAGGCTATTCTATTGCTTTGGACCCGTAGAATCCGAAAATGAAGGTCACAAAATTGTAGCTGCTCCCCCTCCCAAGATATAGTCAAAAAAGTCATTTTTCATTATTTCATTTAAAAATGATGAATTAAAATGGGAAAACAATGTCATTTTGACACTAATAGTAATCATTGTCATAACAGATATTTCAAGTGATCTTGTAAACCACACCCGCCTTTTCGAATGTATCTTAGAGGATCTTCACCAAAAGTTATTATTGAATCCATTTTAAATGGTATACGGAGAATAGTGAAATATTAAATTTTTTCAACATGACTTATATAGTCTTAGAAATTTGACCAAAGAAAGGAAGAACTGAAGTATTAAAAGAACTATATTCTCTCAATTCCTTCTGATTATCTGTAGCTAAAATGTTACTTTGTTTTTGATTTGTTGAATTCGAATTGTGATTTGTTTCTCAACCAGCTTTTTTGGGTAATGATTCAGAAAAAGGATATTCCTAACAATATTCAAATTCTCTTTGTGAAATGAAATGTGGGACAAACCTAGAGATCTGTCGACTAGGTTTTTGATTATTGCAATTTTGTTTTGAAAAGGATGAGCCAAAAAGAAATTTAAAATTCTACCTGAATATGTATTTTTCCTGTAGCAGTTGGTAATAATATTACCATCCTAGAGGAACACGCAACAAGGTTTAATCAACATACCGAAAGCAAAAGGGAAAAACAAGATCCAGCCTTTCGAAAGCAAAGACTTCCAAATTTTCAATAACCATTTCTGCCAAAATCAGAGAAATGACTGAACCTATGTGTGATTTTGTTACCTTGAAACCTTCAGAAATTTTACGATCAATACTACTAATGTGCAAACAATTCTTATCAAAAAAACTCGTTGACAAATGTAAAACCTTGTTTCGGAAATCGTGATGATCTAATATTGGAACTTTGTGTATACCTGATTCAACATCTTTGACTATTTCCATCATTTCTTTCGATTTAACTTTTATCTCATGGTTACTAAAACCTTCACCTAATCTTAGAATATCTGTAACTGAATCAGGAATTTGAATATTTTCTAAATTTACAAACCATCTTCTTGTTCAACAATTTTGTGTAAATTCGAATTTTGCTCTTGAATAATAGTTTGTTGATCAATCAAAACGGAAAGTTTGTTGTCATGCCTTTCATCATTGTTTGAAAATTTTTGATTAAGGAAAATCTGATGTTTTAGAAGATGAATTACTTCATCTTCTTGTAAACAAAATTGTAATTCACTTTTAATTTTGGAGATTTTTACTTTTACAAAATTAACATGATTTGAAACATCCTTGATCAGTAAATTCAGCATTGAGAATTTGAATTTTTTAAAATGTTGTTCGAATTGTCTGTTGCAAAAATTACTGTGAAAAACAAAATCTTTAAATTTGTTATCCAAGGAAAATATTTTTTTCGGTAAAACTTCATTTCTTCGACATTCAATCAAAACCCTTTTTTGAAGGATACTGCATCTTAATTTTTGGTTGATATCAGACCATAAGTTAACCTTTCTGAATGCTTCAGGACTATATGTAACTTTGACCAGATTAAAAAACATAATATTTAAAGGAAAAAAGGGGGGGGGGTGAATCATTTTTCTTTCCTCTTTTTTATATTTGTACAATGAAACAAATTTTTTTATTTTGTTTTTTAGGAATTGCAATAGGAGCATATTGTGGTGGTTGTCCAAATTTTATCGTTGAATTCTGGTTTTATTTTCAGGAATTCTATATATTGACTTGATTATTGGACGATGAATGGGATTTTGATTTTAGTCTGATTTAAAATTCTTGATTTCTAGAATGAATACATACGAATACTGAAGAATTATAAAATCATGTAGTAGAAAAGCAAAACATCGGCGATTACCGTGTTAAAATTATCGCTGATGGTGGGCAAATATTTTTTAAAATTTGCATGTCTGTGATCGCTGATGTATCAGCAGATCCTTCATTGGAAAAAAGAAAAAAAAAGTAGTTTATAACGAAACAAACACCAAAAATGACTGAACTAGTGTCAAAAAAATTAATGATAGTTTGTATTGGGCCGAAGCTAAAAGAATAATCTGCAAATATTAAAATTCTCTGTCATTTGATAAAAATTAATGATATGTTATTTAAATTTCAGATTTTAAAATTTATTAATGGTACTGATAAAGATGAACATTATGAATTGAAAGCATATGAAGATTTGAAAAACGATAAAGCATATGAAGATTTGAAAAACGATAATCAGAAGTATGTTCCTTTAGGTCGTAAAACTAAATTCTCAAAAGATTGTCACAGTACAATAAATGAGCCACTGTTTGTAGAGAAAGAATATATATTTGTAATTTGTCTAGTACCGTCACTTGGTCGAGAAGAGCACAACACTGACCTATGCAACCGGAAGTAGTATCCAAAAATTATCATAGTGAAATATTTGAAGGGAATACATGCAGAAAATTGCTGAAAGAACCCGATGAATTACTGGATCGTAATATTTGTAACAATGTAGGTCATTTTGTTTTGATACCTTACGTAAGTGCATTTGAAGCGTTAAACAAAATAGTTGATTTCTGATTTTCTACAAGAGAAATCGACAATATTCATCACCTAGACAATTTGCTTGAAGAACTAGCAAAGGCAGCAATGGCAACAGATATCTCGATCACATTGAAACCACATGATTTATTTGAGCATCTTGAAGATTTTTTAACATTTTTCGAACATTCAGAAGGTTCAGAAGGTTTAGGACTATGATTCGAACAAGCTGGAAAATCGGCACATGGAGAATTTGTAAGATTTGGGAGAAAAGAAAAATAAATTTGGCCAGTGATTCCTCTTACCCACAAAGACTGGAAGATGCTGTTGTAGAATTCTCCTCGTTTCATTTATAAAACAATTATGCAATTGCAATGAAAATGTTTACTATTTGTGACAGAATTACAAAGTGTAATTCATTTGCCCATTTTGAGTCATCATTTTTTATCAAAACTGACATTTTTCGGCTATATTTTGGAAAGGGGAGCAACCACGATTTTAGGACCTGTATTTTCGGATGCTACGGGTCAGAAACAATAGAATAGCCTAATCAGAATTTTTCTTCAGTCAAGACAAACCTAAAGACCTCAGACGATCTTCGTGTATTGAGAAGAGTGTTAACATTATTTTTATGTACATTAAGTATTGAATCATCAACATATATTGCATGAAAATCAACATTGAAATTAATTTTTCGAAAAATTCATCCTCTAAATCATCCATAACCATTTCAGCTGAAATAGAAGACAAAACTGATCCTATGGGAGTTTTAATCTTTTGTTCATAAAAATTATTATAAAATTTGTAATGTACTGAATGAAAAGCATATTTCATAGCATCAAGAAATTATTTTTTCAGAAATTTTGGTATTAATTTTAATCAAATGCTAACGTTTTTGTATGGAAATCTCAACTCTTCCGTAAGGGATATTTGGAAGCATCGCTATTACATCAGAAGAGACAAATATGTGATCTCAATGTATTATTACATTGTCAATTAGTTTCAAGAAAGCATGACTATATTTTCTAGATTTATATTGATTTTTTAATAATTTGACCCAATAATTTTTCCCTTTTTCTAATCTGGTCGCAAATTTAACAATGTTCTTACAAAACGTATTTTTTTGCAAATTCAACTGTGTTGTTAGAATTTTGACTTTTTGGGTTAAAAATTCAACTCTCGTCGTATAATTACAACCTTTTGTTTAAAATTCACAGATTGTTGCTGATAAGTCAACTGCAATCTTTTTTGGGTGAAAAATATTTTTTCGGAACATTTGTATTTTCAATTTAAAATTTCATCGTTCTGTGACATTTTTACTGTTTTCTTGAAAAATGTCGGATTTAATTTTAAGTAGAAATATTGCATCTTTCTTGCACAAGAGTTTAACAGTTTTGCTGAAAATTCAACTATCTCCTAGAAAATTTACTATTTTTCCCAAATTTGTATATTTCTGTTAAAAATTCTATTGAAAGCCTTTTGGATGAAATTTCAACCTTTTTTTTGAAAATTTGTCTTTCTGATTTGAAAATTCATCTGTTTTAGTGAAATTTTCATTTCTATTGGACGACAATGCAACTGTTTGGTTGAAATTTCAACAATCTTGTTGAAAAGTCATACTTTTTTGTTGAAAATTCGACTATTTAGCAGAAAATTAACTTATAGATTACAATTCTTATTTTGGTATTGGAGAGTCAAGTGGAATCTTCTTTATGTGAAAATTCAACTATTTTCAACCCTTTTTGGAAAATTTGTTTTTCATACTTTTTGGTTGAAAATTTCGCTGTTTTGTTCTAAATTTAACTATTTTGTAGAAAATTTACTTTTTGGTTAAATTTACTATTTTTGTGTTAAAAAATGAACTGAAAGCTTTTCTGGATGAAAGCTCAGCTTAAAAAAATAATTTTTTTTTTTTTTTTTTGATAAAGCTCATCTGTTTTAGTACAAATTTCATCTTTATTGGACAATAATTCAATTATTTGGTAGAGAATTAAAAATTCATACCTTTTGGTTGAAAAAATTCGTATTTTTGGATAAAAAATTCAATTTTATTCGTAGAAACTTATTTTGTATTAAAAAATTCATATTTTGATCTTGAAAATTCAACTAGAATCTTTTCCGGATGAAAATTCCACTATTAAAAAAAAATGTTTTCCTTTTTAAATAAAAAGTCGTTTGTTTGAAGAAAAATGTCATCCTTTTTTGGATAAAAATGCAACTATTGTGTAGCGAATTCAACAAGTTTGTTGAAAAGTCATCCTTTTTGGGTGAAAATTCGTCTTTTTAGAATGAGAATTCAATTTTTTTGTCCAAGAAACTTTTTTCTTGGTCAAAAATTCATATTTTTATCGTGAAAAGTCAACTCAAATCTTTTTCAACCGAAAATTCAACTATTTTCTTTTAATTCATATTTTTTATTTATAAATTCATCCGCTTTGGTAGATTTTTTTTTCATGAAAATGCATCTTTGTGGTTAAAAATTATTCTTCGTTGCTTGAGTATCCAACTATTTTCTTTGAAAGATTTGGTTGAATCACTTTGTTAAGAAATAATTTTAAAACAAAATTTTTTTAGTTAAAAATTCATCTCTTTGGTTGAAAGTTGAACTATTTTGTTGGAAATTTATCTTTTTGATTTGAAAATTCAACTACTTGGGTAAAAGTTAAACTAAATTGTTAAAAATTTAATTTTTTGAATTTCTTGGTAAAAATTTATTTTTCTAGTGAAAAGTCTTATTTGTTGACAATTCGTCTTTTTAGTTTTGAAAAAACTTTTTTTTATCAATTTCATCTTTTTCGATTGAAATATAAACTATGCCACTTTTTCTTACGAATTTATATTTTTAGGTTGAAAATCCAACTATTATGTTAAAAATTGACTTATTTTTTGAAAATTCAATTTTTTTTTAAAAAAGACATCTTTTATAGTAGGAAAGACATTCTTTTGCTTGAAATAAATTGAGAAATTTTTAAATTTGTAACCTTTCGAAACATTCCTTGATAATAAAAGAGGGAACTTGTCGATTCAATTCCTCAAAAATTTATTTTATCTCAACATTCAAAGAATGTATCTGTGAATGGCATTCCTCAATAGGCAAATTTAAGAGAGATTTTCACAATTTTTTAGTATTTATATCTGATTTTTCTCTATTTTTTTTGTTTTCGAAATCAAAGCTTATATTTTTTTTATGTCAAAAAAATTTTGTTACGAAAAACTTAATGAATTTTGCATTTTATCGAAAAGTCTTGTTCTAAAATTTTTTATCATAATTTTTCACTAATAGGGTAAAATCGTTTGATATTTTTCATAGGTCCTCCCATCACATCAATCCCATTACCCCATTTCTGTCTATTTTAAAAAATTCCATTTTCCTAACAAGAAACAATCAATTTCACAAATAAAAAAAATAATAATTTTTGTACAATTTTAGTTTACGCTAGCGTTTTACACCAAAAGTTAGTATTTTGAAACAAAAATCATTACATTTCGTACATGATTTTCAATTTTTAAACAGTTTCGGAATAGCGCCGTTTTCGCAGAAAAATAGTTATTTAAAAGAAAAAGTGCAAAAAAAAAAAAGTTATATTTTTGAGAAGATTCACAATTTCCTGAGAATTTTGGGTAAGGTTGACCTTTTTCACTGACAATGGATATTTTTAATCAAAAATTGTTAGACTTAAAAGATCAAGAATTTTTCAAAAAAATTCATATTTTATTTTTTTAGCGTTTTTTCGTCGGAAATTGACATTTTCAAATAAAAAACGTTAGATTTCAAATCTTCATAATTTTTTACTAATTTTAGGTTACGTTAGTGCTTTACTCAAAAAATTGGTATTTTAAAACAAAAATCATAGTTTGAATCGTAGTTTAGAATTTTAAACAAAAAGTCAAAAAAAAAAAAAAAAAATGAAAAAAGTTGTATTTTAAAGAAGATTCACAACTTCTTGAAATTTTTGGATTGGGTTAGCGTTTTACACTGATAATGGGTATTTTCAATCAAAAATTATCAGACTCAAAAGATTACAAATTTTTCGTCAATGTACATTTTTTGTGTTGTTTGCATTTTTTCACTGGCAATTGACACTTTTGAATAAAAATCATTACATTTTAAGTGTTCATAGTTTCCTAATAATTTTAGGTTACGTTAGCGTTTTACCCAAAAATTGCTATTTTGAAACAAAAATCGTAGTTTGAGCAGGATTTTCCATTATTGGAAAGTTTTATTTTTTAACGTTTTTTACAGAAAATCGGTTATTAAAAAAAAAGTAGAAAATGAAACAAATTCGACTTGAGAGAAATGAGTTAGACATTTCAAAAATTTTACGTTATTTTAGTGTTTTACACCGGAAATCAGTATTTTTGGTAATTTCATAAGTTTTCAAAGAAAATTAAATTTTTGTTTACAATTGTAGGCTAAGTAAACGGTTTTAACCGGAGGTAATATCGATATAGATTAAAAAAGATTTGAAATTTTTCAAAAATTTTAGGTTAGGATGACATTTTTTACCGGAAATCGTATATTAGCAACAAAAATAATTGACTTTCAAAAAATATTTACAATTGGGAACAACTTTTTTCCATATGTTTTTTTTTCGTCAAAATTGGTATTCTAAACGGAAGAAAACATGAAAAAAAAATCAGAGCCACGGAAGATAAGAGATTTTTGAATAATTTTAGGTTATGTTAACATGTTTTTACCGAAAATCGGTTACTTAACACTTTGAAGCATATATTTTTCCTTAAATACCAATTATTGGAGAATTCATGCGAAGAAGTTTTTTGGGTTCGCTGATTACGAATTCATACTCAAATTTTCAAAATTCAAAATGGCGAATCTAATACGGTAAACAAAAGCTGTGAAAATAAATTTTCGGGGGCTTTGTTGGTCCCTGGTTACGAAATTAAAGTAAAAATTCCAAAACTCACAATGGCGTATCTACTATGGCGGTCAAAAAATAATTTAAAAAGACGGATACAAAACTCATTTTCCAAATTTTTCCGCCATATTGAATCCATCATTTTAAATTTTGAAAGCTTAACTTGAGATTCGTAATGAACGACCTCTAAAAAACCCATGTTCATTCTTGGATGAACTTTTAACAAAGAACTCAATAGTCAATTTTATTTTGATCTTGATGATGACCTTCAAGGTTTTTTGAAGGTCAATTTTTTTATCAAATGGAAACCCCCCTTTTCACGTGGGCTATCGATAGAGCAAGAAATCTTACGTCCAAATATGCATCTAGGTCACGTAGGTACATTGTAACCTTGAAGGTCAATCAAAGGGCATTTCGACTCAAACAAGGTCCGCCCTCTAGGAATTGAAGCTTCCCAAATCTTTTTCGTTGCAAGTCAAGTTACTCACTTCAACAAGGCATTTAGTAGTGACATTAAGCATGACCTTCTCGATTGACTTCAAGTTCATTTCAAGGTCAACTTTTTACCTTTGGAAACCTTCTTTCAAGGTTACAATGTACCTATGTATGACCTGGGTACATATTGAAACGTAAAATTCCCCCCTTTATCGATTGCTGATGTAAAAAAGGGGCTTGCCACTATAAGAAAAATTTGACCTTGAAAAAACCTTGAAGGTCATCGTCAAGCTCGAAATAAAGGTCACCGTTGAATTTCTCTTTGGAGCTTACTTCTGAAATGACCTTGAATTTCCTGAAAAATATCTTACCTGAGGATATATTCAGCCCTCAAGGGACTTTTGTGACACCAGCTATATTTGTCACACACACACAAGAAAATAAAGCGCATTTTTTTTTAAATCATTTAAAAAATTAGTTGAATGTAAAAAAGTTTTACCTTATTTGCCA
Organism: Andricus quercusramuli; assembly: GCA_932178445.1. Classification (NCBI taxonomy): domain Eukaryota; kingdom Metazoa; phylum Arthropoda; class Insecta; order Hymenoptera; family Cynipidae; genus Andricus; species Andricus quercusramuli. Next base: position 47,900 of record CAKNXH010001122.1, on the reverse strand, counting down.
GAAGTTGTTCAACCTCAGTCAGTGTTTTCGGAGTTGTGCTGCCAAATCTGGGAGTGTTTAACTAAAAATTGATTCCTTTAGTGGAAGAACGACATCTATTAAATGCAACAAAATAAAAAAAATTTCAGTTACCAGAGTATTGAGGAATGCCAAATCGTCAAAGGTGGTACCAAAAGCATTTTGTTTTGGCATATTTGTAGTGAGCAATCCACTTGGAATGGTCATTCTTGGTGGAGAAGAGGTAGTAGTTGATGTTGTAGTGGTAGTTGATGTTGTAGTGGTTGACGTAGATGTTGAAGAAGTTGTTGAAGTTGCAGCTGCAGTGATTGCAGCAGAAGCTCTAGTCGCTATTGGTGAAAAAATTTCAACAAAGGGATTCACTGGTCTCGCTTTGATTGGTCTGTTTCCAGAATTTACGTCATCCTGCAAAGTATTCAGATATTTTAAAATTTCCCTGAACATGATCAAGCTTTTCTAATTGGATTTTGATATACTTTTGGTGTTTTTAATGAAACTATAACTGACCAGAACATTGGATGCAACAGATGCAGAAATTGATGGTGAATTTGTGGTGATTCCAAAGATTTGTTCCAGGGAATCTTTCCATGGGAAACCTGGTGGTGCAGTTACCTGAGCACCTGTTCCACTCTTGGGTAGTATATCAAAGGAGGTCTTTGATGCTGATGATGATCCTGCAGTTGCTGCAGTCTGGAATGAATAAATCATTTGATGAATTATTACATCTAACAGATATACATGAAATTAATAATCACTACATCTGTTAATCTGTTAATTCACTGTCATCTTCGCCGATGAGAATGTTTGAAGATTCGTGTTTCCAGTAGAGAATGGCTTCTTTGGAAATTTAACTATTTAACGGAAAATTTAATTACTTCGGTCGAAAATCACTTCCTTGACCCGGAAATGTAACTATTTCATTCTGAGTGAGAATCTGTGATTCTTAGCTGATAATTAATGTATTTTGTTAAAATTTTGTTTTTTGGTAGAAAATTATGATTTGTCATTAAAAATTCATCTTTTTGGTTGAAAACTGAAATATTGTGTTGGAAATTAAGATCTTGGAACTATAAAAATTATTATAAGGAGCTTCAAAGATCAGGAAAAAAACTAAAATTAGGATCTTGAATCTAAGTCATTAAAAATTGATCATTTTTACAAAATGAATGAATTAATATATTGAAAATTAGGATATTGAAACTAAGGAAATAATAAGGATCTTGAAAGATTTTAAACCTAAATAAAATGAGGATCTTGGAACTTAGGAAATTATAATAAGGATCTTAAAAGATCTTATCTAAACTAAAATTAGGATCTTGAAACTGCGTTATTAAAAATGAAACATTTCCACCAAACGAATGAACGGATATATTGAAAATTAGGATCTTGAAACTAAGGAAATTATAATAAGGATCTTAAAATATCGTTTACTAAAATAAGAGTAGGATCTTGAAACTAAGTGATTGAAAACGAATCATTTTCACAAATTGAATGAATGAATATTTTGAAAATTGGGGTCCTGAAACTGAGGAAATTATAATAAGAATCTTGAAAGATCTTGAACTAAACTAAAAATAGGATCTTGAAACTATGTCATCAAAAATGGATCATTTCCGGATTTTCTCTGAATGAATGTATGAATGAATGAATAGATGAATAAATAAATATATCAAAAATTGGGATTCCGAAACTAAAAAAATTATTATAATGATCTTGGAAGATCTTGACCTGAAATAAAATTAGGATCCTGAAACTGAGTTTTTGAAAATGAATAATTTTCACAAAATGAATGAATGAATATTTCGAAAATCAGGATCTTGAAAATAAGGAAATTATAACAAGGATCTCCAAAGATCTTGAACTGAACTTGTTGAATAAAAGGGCTTTTCGCGCCCTGTGTCATACGCATGCGCGGCATCGAAATCGTCGCTCTGCGCGCGCATATCATCTGTCTGCGTCTAGAATAAGGAATTCAGTGTGGAATCCACGGTCGACTGTGACTGTCGATCGATTCACGTTTTCATTTAATAAAGCTATTTAATTCGAATAAAAACCGAATTATTCATTAGGTTATGGGCCCAGGCTCGTTACGCGCGCGACGTGCTAAGTACGAGTGAATTTCGGGAGTTTTTTTTTCGGGACGAAAACGTGCAAGTGGTGGATCGTGTGACGTGCGGCGCAAAAGCGAGGGATCGTCAAGAAACGCTCAAAGATGGCCGACCCAATCTCGACGCGAAACGTGACGAAATTCGACGGGAAAAACTTTCAATTATGGAAATTCCAAATGAATGCAATTTTCGTCGCGTGTGGAATCGAAGGCGTGGTCGACGGAACAACCGCGAAACCTGCGGAGGCGGATGCGGCGGCTCTGAAAACGTGGAAAAAGGACGATGCGAAGGCGCAATTCCTCATTTCGACCGCGATGGAAATGCCTCATGTGGAATGCCTTCTCACGTGCAAATCCAGCAACGAAATGTGGAAAAAGCTCGCCGATATCCATGAGCAAAAATCGGCGACGAACAAGTTGATTTTAACACAGCGTTTCCACGACTACAGAATGAACTCGAGTGATTCGGTGGTGCAGCACGTGGCGAGAGTTCAGAACCTTGCCGGTCAACTCGCGGATGTTGGTGAAGTCGTTTCCGAAGTCGCGATTATGGCGAAAATTCTCGCGAGTCTCCCGCCAAAATTCAATGCTCTCAAGACGGCTTGGGACAGTGTTGATGCTGAAAAGCAAAATGTGAGCAATCTGCAAGAACGTCTCCTCAAGGAAGAAGCGCGTTGCTTCGAGGACGACGAAGCGGCGACCGCGTTTGCAGCGATGAAATTTGGCGGAGCAAAGAAGGAGAAAAGCAAGGTAAATCAAAGGGGGCCGAAAAAAGACATGAGAAATGTTGAATGCTTTTCGTGTCACGAAAAGGGACATTTTGCATGGGGATGTCCGCGGAAAAGTAAGAAGAAAGAAGATTCCAAAGAGTGCGCTTTCATCTCCACGAATGAGACTTCCGGTTCATCTCGAAAAACGCCATCTATTGAGCACATTCGGAATTTGGATACGAGCGAAATCTGGATTACCGACAGTGGGGCATCCAGGCACATAACTTACCGACGTGATTGGTTTTCAACTTTTACGCCATCTGTTGGGGACCAAGTGTTACTCGGTGACAATGGCAGCTGTCAAGTACTCGGTTCGGGAACTATCAAGATAATGAAAGTGGTAAACAATGAGTGTTTTCCGTCGATAATTGAAGATGTGCTCTACGTCCCGAGGCTGAAAAAGAACTTGTTTTCGGTCGGCGTCGCTACGAAAAAGGGTTTTGAGGCAATTTTCAGTGGGGACGAGATGAAATTCGTGAAAGACGGTCATGTGGTTGCTCAAGGTTTGAAGCAAGTGAATGGCATTTACCGAATGTTTTTCCTAACCGTGAAAGAGTGCGAAACGATCGAAGCGAACATTTCTTCGACAAATTTGAGAGTGTGGCACGAACGTTTGGGCCATGTGAACAACGCAACGCTTCGTGATATGGTCAAGAACGGTACTTTGAGTGGTGTGAAGGTGTCAGATGTTGATGATTTTTTTTGTGAGGCGTGTCAGCTCGGGAAATCTCATCGTCTGCCATTTCAACAGGCCAAAGCTGAGAGGAAGTGGGAGGTTGGTGAGTTCATTCATTCGGATGTGTGCGGGCCAATATCGGAGGAATCTATCGGAGGGTCAAGATATTTCGTGAGTTTTATTGACGAGGCGTCAAATTTTTGGACCGTTTATTTTCTGCGGTACAAGTCTGACGTGTGCGAGAAGTTCATTGAATTCGAGAGACTTGTGAAGAATAAATTCGGTCGGTCAATAAAAGTTTTTCGTGCGGACAACGGGAAAGAGTATATCAATGAACGTTTCCGGAAAATTCTTGCCGAAAAGGGGATAGAAATGACGAATTCCGCCCCGTACACACCGGAACAGAACGGGAAATCGGAACGATTCAATAGAACCGTCGTTGAATCCGCAAGATCGATGCTCAAGGCGAAGGAAGCACCAATTTTTCTGTGGGCCGAAGCTGTAAATACGGCAGTTTACGCACGAAACAGAGTCACTTCGAAGAAGCAGCCGTTGAAAACTCCTTTCGAGATTTGGAACGGAGTGAAACCTGTCGTCAAGCATATGAAAGTGTTCGGAACCGTGGCTTATATGCATATACCGAAACAATTTCGTAAGAAAATGGACTCGAAGTCGAAGAAAGTTTGGATGGTCGGGTATCAAGGCGAGTCGGCGAATTATCGTTTGTTTGATCCTGAGTCGAAGAAAATCGTGGTGTCCAGAGATGTCGTATTCAACAAGTGTCCCGAAAAACTGCGCAAGGGTGATGAAGAACTTAAAGAGTTCATTTTTCCGGGAGAGACTGTTGAAGAAGTACGCGAAGAGGACAGAGAAAACGAGGCTGATCAGACGTTCGAGAGCGCTGAAGAAGACGAGGAACTTCCTGTGCAAGAAGACGATGTCGGGGAAGAGGAGTCGAAACCAAGGCTTCGTGATCGAAGCAAGATAAAGCCGACCCTGAGATTTCAAGCGAATGTTGCAGACTACGTACCATTAACCTACAATGAAGCCATGAAGGGACCTGATGCGGAGGAGTGGAGGAAAGCAGTCGCAGAGGAATTGGCCTCTCACGATGAGAACAACACCTGGACCTTGGTTCCGAGAAAGGCGGAAATGAGACCGATTGATTCGAAATGGGTCTTCCGAATTGTTCGAGGCGAAGATGGTGAGCCTGTGCGATACAAGGCAAGGCTTTGCGCTCGAGGTTTCAGTCAGATCGAAGGCCTCGATTACACTGAAACATTCTCTCCGGTCATCAGATATGATTCGTTGCGGATTTTCCTCGCTTTGGCAACTCAACTGGACCTCGATATCACGCAGTTCGATGTGAAGACAGCATTTCTGTACGCGGAGCTGAAAGAAGACATCATCATGGAGGTACCTGTGGGAGTGAACGTTACAAGCAGCAAAGGTGAAGTGGTGTGCAAGTTGTTGAAATCGTGGTATGGCCTTAAACAGGCAGCACGTAGCTGGAACGAAAAACTAACCAGTGTCTTGAAAGGTTTGAATCTCGGTCAATGCGAAGGTGATCAGTGCATTTTTCGCGGTGTGATAAATGGGCATGAAGTGTTTGTGGCGATTTTTGTTGATGATGGCCTTGTAGCCTCAAAATCCAAAAATGCGCAAAAGACTGTGTTGGATGCATTGAGTGAGTCATTTGAAATGAAATTCGGAAATTCTTCGCGATTCATTGGGTTGCAAATCGAACGCGACCGAGAAAACAAGAGCATGTTTATACACCAGGAGTTGTATGCGAAACAAATCGTCGAAAAGTTTGGAATGAAGGATGCAAAGAGTGTTTGTGTGCCTGCCGATCCTCATTCGGTATTGTATCCGGTTGAGGATGAGTCGAAAATTTGTGAGAAAGTTCCATACCGGGAAGCTGTCGGTTCTCTTATGTTTCTGACTGTCGTGTCGCGGCCGGATTTGGCGTACGCTGTGAGTAGTGTCAGCAAATTTCTGAACAAACACGATGAGCAACATTGGCAAGCTGTGAAGAGAATCATCAAGTACGTGTCGGGTTCTTTGGACTTTGGAATTCTGTATCGTGCGAGTGAGAATGGGCCGAGTCTCGTCGGTTATTCTGATTCGGATTTTGCTGCGGATGTAGAGTCAAGGCGTTCAACTTCCGGATTTGCGTTTATGTTTTCGAACGGAATTGTAACGTGGGCGTCTCAGAGGCAAAGAATTGTAACGTTGAGTACAACAGAAGCTGAGTATGTTGCTGCAGCTTCTGCTGCGAAAGAATGTGTCTGGTTGCGAAAGCTGTTGTGTGAATTGGGTTGTAACGAGAAAGAACCGACAGTTTTGTATGTGGACAATCAGAGTGCTATAAGGCTTGTGAAAAACCCCGAGTTTCACAAGCGCACGAAGCACATAGATATTAAGTTTCATTTCATTCGGGAAAAGGTCAACGAAGGCCTGTTGCGAGTTTTGTATGTCCCGTCGAGTGAGCGAAAGGCAGATATTTTTACGAAGGCTTTTCCGAAAGATCGTTTCAGTTATTTGCGTCATAGTATTGGAATGATCAAACGACCAGAGCGCTCAAGCGGAGGAGCTGTTGAATAAAAGGGCTTTTCGCGCCCTGTGTCATACGCATGCGCGGCATCGAAATCGTCGCTCTGCGCGCGCATATCATCTGTCTGCGTCTAGAATAAGGAATTCAGTGTGGAATCCACGGTCGACTGTGACTGTCGATCGATTCACGTTTTCATTTAATAAAGCTATTTAATTCGAATAAAAACCGAATTATTCATTAGAACTAAAAATAGGATCTTGAAAATAAATCGTCGAAAATTGATCATTTTCAAATTTTCTCTGAATGAACTTATGAACAAATGAATAAATAAATGAATAAATGAATATATAAAAAATTAGGGTTCCGAAACTAAAAAAATTATTATAATGATCTTGGAAGATCTTGACCTAAAATAAAATTAGGATCCTGAAACTGAGTTATCGAAAATGAATAATTTTCACGAAATGAATGAATGAATATTTCGAAAATCAGGATTTTGAAAATAAGGAAATTATAACAAGGATCTCCAAAGATCTTGAACTAAACTAAAAATAGGATCTTGAAAATAAAAAAAACTCAGAAAATTATTATAAAGATCTTGAAAGATCTTAAACTAAAATGAAATTAGAATCTTGAAACTGATTCATCAAAAATGAATAATTTTTACATGATGAGTGAACAAATATATTGAAAATTAGGATCTTGAAACAAAGGACATAATAATAAGGATCTTGAAAGATTTTTAATGAAACTAAAATTAGGATCTTGAAACTAATGAATTTATAATAAGGATCTTGAAATATCATTAACTAAAATAAAATTATGATCTTGAAACTGAGTTATCAAAAATGAATGATTTTCAAAAAACGAATGAATGAACAGATTGAAAATGATGACCTTGAATCTAAGAAAATTATAATAAGGATCTTGAAATAGATTAAACTAAAATAAAATTAGGATCTTGGAATTAAGTTATTAAAATTATTCACTTTCACTAAATGAATAAATGAATATATTGAAAATTAGGATCTTGAAACTAAGGAAATTATAATAAGGATCTTGAAACCAAGTCATTAAAAATGGATAATTTTCAAGTTTTCTCTAAATAAATGAATGAATGAATAGATGAATGTATTAGAAATTAGGGTTCTAAAACTAAGAAGATTATCAAAAGGATCTTGCAAGATCTTGGACTAACATAAAATTAGGATCATCAAACTAAGTAATTAAAAATGAATCATTTTCACAAAATGAATGAATGTATATAATGAAAATTGGGATCTTAAAATTAAGAGAATTATAATAAGAATCTTGATTGATCTTGAACTAAACTAAAAATAGGATCTTGAAACTAAGTTATTGAAATTGGATCATTTTAGAATTTTCTCTGAATAAATGTATGAATGAATAAATAAATATATTAAAAATTAGAATTCTAAGACAAAGAAAATTATCACAAGGATCTTGAAAGATCTTGAACTAAAATGAAATTAGGATCTTGAAAGTGACTTATCAAGAATAAATCATTTTCACAAATTGAACGAACGAATATATTGGAAATCACGATCTTGAAACTAAGGTAATTATTATAAGGATCTTGAAAGATCATTAACTTTAATATAATCAGGATCTTGACACTAAGTCATTGAAAATGAATCATTTTCACAAAATGAATATATTAACAATTGGAATCTTGAAACTAGGAAAATTATAATAAAATCTTGAAAGATCTTCTAAATTAAATAAAAATAGGATCTTGAAATTATTTCATTGAAAATGGATAATTTTGACCTTTTTTCTAGACAAATGAATGAGTAAATGGATATATAAAAATAAGGGTTCTAAAAATAAGAAGATTATCAAAAGGATCTTGCAAGATCTTCGGCTAAAATTAAATTAGGATCTTGAAACTGAGTTATAAAAAATGAATAATTTTCACAAGATGAATGGATGAATATACTAAAAATTTTGATGTTAATTCTGAGAACATTTTAATAAGGATCTTGAAAGATCATTAACTAGAATGATATCAGGATATTGAAACCAAGTCATTAAGAATGAAACATTTTGAAAATAAGAATCCTGAAAATTAGGAAATTATAATCATGATCTTGAAAGATCATTTAATAAAATAAAAGTATGTGTATATCGAAAATTAGGATCTTGAAACTAGGATATTAGGATAAGGATCTTGAAATTCTTTGAACTAGAATAAAATTAGGACCTTGAAACTACGGAAATTATTATAAGGATCTTGAAAGATCATTTAATAAAATGAAAGTAGATTCTTTAAACTAAGTAATAAAAAAAAACCATTTCATCAGAAAAAATGATTGCATATACTGAAAATTGGGATCTTGAAGTCGAGAAAATTGTAATGAGAAACTTGCAAGATCTTGAACTAAACTAACAGAAGGATCTCGAAACTAAGTTATTAAAAATGGATCATTCTAGAGTTTTCTCTGAATAAATGTATGAGTGAATAAATAAATATATAAAAAATTAGGATTATAAAACTGAGAAAATGATCACAAGGATCTTCAAAGATCTTGACCGAAAATAAAATTAGGATCTTGAACCCGAGTTATAAAAAATTAGTAGTTTTCACAAATTGAATGAACGGATATATACTAGAAATCACGATCTTGAAACTAAGGAAATTATAATAAGGATCTTGAAAGATCTTGCCCTAAACTAAAAATATGATCTTGAAACTGATTCATTAAAAATATATCATTTTCAAGTTTTCTCTGAATCAATCTATAAATGAATGAATAAAAGAATATATTGAAAAATAGGATTATAAAACTAAGAAAATTATTACAAGGATCTTCAAAGATCTTGAACTAAAATAAAATTAGGATCT
>CAKNXH010001122.1:17837-38896 GCA_932178445.1 Andricus quercusramuli | reverse complement strand
ATAAGGATCTTGAAAGATCATTCACCTGAATAAAATCAGGATCTTGAGACTAATTTATTGAAAATGAATCATTTTCACAAAATGAATGAATGAATATATTAAAAATTGGCATCTTAAAACTAGAAAAATGATAATAGAAATCTTGAAAGATCTTGAACCAAACTAAAAATAGGATCTTGGAACTGAACCATTGAAAATGAATCGTTTTCACAAAATGAATGAATGTATATATTACAAATTATGATCTTAAAACTAAGAAAATTATGATAAGGATCTTGAATTTATTTGAATTAGAATAAAATTAGGATCTTGAAACTACGGAAATTATAATAAGGATCTTGAAAGATCTTGAACTTAAATCAAAATAGGATTCTAAAACTGAGAAACTTATCACGAGGAGCTTGAAAGATCTTGAACTAAAATAAAATTAGGATCTTGAAACTGAGATATCAAGAATCAATAACTTTCACAAAATGAATGAATATATTGAAAATTACGACCTTGAAGCTAGGGAAATTATAATAGGGATCTCGAGTGATCATTAGCTTAAATGAAATCAGGATCTTGAAACTAAGTAATTAAAAATGAATCATTTTCACTAAATGAATGAATGAATATATTGAAAATTGAAATCCTGAAACTAAGAAAATTATAATAAAAATCTTTAAAGATCTTGAACTAAACTAAAAATTGGATCGTGAAACTAAGTCATTAAAAAAGTTTTCTCTAGATAAATGAATGGATGAATGAATGAATGAATATATAAAAAATTAGGATTCTAAAACTAAGAAAATTATTATAATGATCTTGAAAGGTCTTGAACTGAACTGAAATTAGGATCTTGAAACTAAATAATTGAAAATGGATAATTTTCACCAAATAAATGAATGAGAGAATAAATAAACATATTAAAAATTAGGATCTTGAAAATAAGGAAATTATAATAATCATCTTGAAGTATCTTGAACTAAACAAAAATCACCATCTTCAAATTAAGTCATTAAAAATTGGATCATTTCCAAATTGATTGAATGATTGAACGAATCAATGAATCAATATATTGAAAAATAGGATCTCGAAAATTAGGATCTTAAAACTAAGGATATAATAATAAGGACCTTGAAAGATTTTGAACGAAAATGAAATTAGGATCTTGAAACGAAGGAAATTATAATAAGGATCTTAAAAGATCTTAAACTAAACTATAGTCTTGAAACTGAATCATTGAAAATAAATAATTTTCACGAAATGAATAAATAAATGAGTGCGGGAATAAATAAACATATTAAAAATTACGAAACTGGAACTAAGAAAATTATACTAAGAATCTTGAAAGATCTTCAAATAAACCAAAAATAGGATCTTGGAACTTAGTCACTAGAAATGGATCATTTTCAAATTTTCTCAAAATGAATGTATGAATAAATGAATTAAAGTTTAGAAAATTGGAATTCTAAAACTGAGAAAATTATCACGAGGATCCTGAAAGATCTTGAATTAAAATAAAATTAGGATCTCGAAACTGAGTTATCAAAAATGAAAATTTTCACCAAATGAATGAATGCATGAATGAATATATTGAAAATTAGATCTTGAAACTGAGGAAATTATTATCAGGTTCTTGCAAGATTTTGAATCAAATTGAAATTAGGATCTTTGAACTGAGGAAATTATAACAAGAATCTTGCAAGATCTAGAACTAAACTAAAAGTAGGATCTTGAAACTGAGTCATCAAAAATGGATTATTATCCAATTTTCTTTGAAAGAATGTGCGAATAAATGAATAAATTAATATGTTAGAAATTAGGATTCTAAAACTAAGAAAATTATTATAATGATCTTGAAAGGCCTTGAACTGATGTAAAATTAGGATCCTGAAACTGAGTTATGAAGAATGAATAATTTTCACAAAATGAATGAATGAATGAATATATTGAAAATTAGGATCTTTAATCTGAGGAAATCAGAATGAAGATCTTGAAATTTTTTAAACTAAACTAAAATTAGGAACTAGAAACTAAGTAATGGAAAATTAATCATTTTCACATAATGGATGAATGAATATATTGAAAATTAGATCTTGAAACTGAGGAAATTATAAGGTTCTTGCAAGATTCTGAATCAATTTAAAATTAGGATCTTTGAATTGAGGGAATTATAATGAGTTTCTTGACAAGGAAATTATGATAAGAATCTTGAAAGATCTTGAACTAAATTAAAAATAGGATCTTGAAACTGAGCTACCAAAATGGATTATTTTCCAATTTTCTTTGAATGAATCTATGCATGAATGAATGAATATTTAGAAAATTGGGATTCCAAAACTAAGAAAAGTGTCATGAGGATCCTGAAAGATCTTGAACTGAAATAAAATTAGGATCTTGAAACTGAGTGATCAAAAATCACTAATTTTGACAGAATGAATGAATGAATGATTGAATGAATATATTGAAAATTAGGATCTTGAATCTGAGAAGATATTAATGAAGATCTTAAAATATTTCGAACTAAACTAAAATTAGGAACTTGAAACTAAGTAATTGAAAATTAATCATTTTCGCAAAACGAATGAATGAATATATTGAAAATTAGATCTTAGCACTGAGGAAATTATAAGGTTCTTGCAAGATCTTGAATCAAACTAAAATTAAGATCTTTCAACTGAGAGAATGATGAGGATCTTAAAACTAAGTCATGAAAAATGCATGAATGAATGAATATTTAGAAAATTGGGATTCCAAAACTAAGGAAATTGTCATGAGCATCCTGAAAGATCTTGAACTGAAATTAAATTAGGACCATTAGGATCATCAACTGAGTGATCAAAAATCACTAATTTTCACAAAATGAATGAATGAATATATTGAAAATTAAGATCTTGAATCAGAGGAAATTATTATAAGGTTCTTGCAAGATTTTGAATCAAACTAAAATTATGATCTTTGAACTGAAGCAATTATAATGAGGACCTTGAAACTAAGTCATAAAAAATTTTTCATTTTCACGAAATATATAAATGAACATATTGAAAATAGAGATCTTCAAACTAAGAAAATTAGAATAAGAATCTTGAAAGACCTTGAACTACACTAAAAACAGGATCTTGAAACTGAGTCATCAAAAATGGATTATGGTCATGAGGATCCTGAAAGATCTTGAACTAAAATGAAATTAGGATCTTGAAACTGAGTGATCACAAATCACTAATTTTCACAAAATGAATGAATGAATGTATTGAAAATTAGGATCTTGAATCTGAGTAAATCATAATGAAGATTTTGAAATATGTTGAACTAAACTGAAATTAGAAATTCGAAACTTAGTTATTGAAAATTAATCATTTTCACAGAACGAATGAATATATTGACAATTAGATCTTGTAACTGAGGAAATTATTATAAGGTTCTTGGAAGATTTTGAGTCAAACTAAAATTAGGATCTTGGATCTGAGGGAATTATGAGAATCTTAAAACTAAGACATGAAAAATTATTCATTTTCATAAAATAAATGAATGAATATATTGGAAATTAAGATCTTTAAACTAAGGAAATTACAATAAGAATCTTGAAAGGTCTCGAAATAAACATAAAATAGGATCTTGAAACAAAGTCATTAAAAATGGATTATTTTCCAATTTTCTTGGAATGAATGTATGCATGAATGAATGAATATTTAGAAAATTGGGCTTTTGAAACTAGGAAAATTATCATGAGGATCCTGAAAGATCTTGAAATAAAATGAGATTAGGGTCTTGAAACTGAGTTATCAAAAATGACTATTTTTGACAAAATGAATGAATGAATGAATATATTGAAAATTAGGATCTTGAATCTGAAGAAATCATAATGAAGATCTTGAAATATTTGAAACTAAACTAAAATTAGAAACTTGAAACTAGGTAATTGAAAATTAATCATTTTCACATAATGGATGAATGAATATATTGAAAATTAGATCTTGAAACTGAGGAAATTATACGGTTCTTGCAAGACTTTGAATCAAACTAAAATTGCGATCTTTGAACTGAGAGAAATTATAATAAGAATCTTGAAAGATCTTGAACTAAACTAAAAATAGGATCTTGAAACTGAGTCATCACAAATTGATAATTTTCCAATTTTCTTTGAATGAATGTATGCATGAATGAATGAATACTTAGAAAATTGGGATTCCAAAACTAAGAAAATTGACATGAGGAACCTGAAAGATCTTGAACTGAAATTAAATTAGGGTCTTGAAACTGAGTTATCAAAAATAACTAATTTTGACAAAATGAATGAGTGAATGAATATATTGAAAATTAGGATCTTGAATCTGAGAAGATATTAATGAAGATCTTAAAATATTTCGAACTAAACTAAAATTAGGAACTTGAAACTAAGTAATTGAAAATTAATCATTTTCGCAAAACGAATGAATGAATATATTGAAAACTAGATCTTAGCACTGAGGAAATTATAAGGTTCTTGCAAGATCTTGAATCAAACTAAAATTAAGATCTTTCAACTCAGGGAATCATAATGAGGATCTTGAAAGTAAGTCATAAAAAATGATTCATATTCACAAAATAAATAAATGGTTATATTGAAAATTCGGATCTTGAATCCAAGGAAATTATAATAAGAATCTTGAAAGATCTTTAGCTAAACTACAAATAGGATCTTGAAACTGAGTCATCAAAAATGGTTTATTTTCCAATTTTCTTTGAATGAATATATGCACGAATGAATGAATATTTAGAAAATTGGTATTCCAAAACTAAGAAAATTGTCATGAGGATCTTGAAAGATCTTGAACTGAAATTAGATTAGGATCTTGAAACTGAGTGATCAAAAATCACTAATTTTCACAAAATGAATGAATGAATGAATGTATTGAAAATGAAGATCTTCAATCTGAGGAAATAAGAATGAAGATCTTGAAATATTTGGAACTAAACTAAAATTAGGAACTAGGAACTAAGTAATTGAAAATTATTCATTTTTACATAATGGATGAATGAATATATTTAAAAATAGATCTTGAAACTGAGGTAATTATGAGGTGCCTGCAAGATTTTGAATCAAACTAAAATTATGATCTTTCAACTGAGGGAATCATAATGAAGATATTAAAACTAAGTCATAAGAAATGATTCATATTCACAAAATAAATGAATGGTTATATTGAAAATTCGGATCTTGAATCCAAGGAAAATATAATAAGAATCTTGAAAGATCTTGAAATAAAATGAAAAAAGGATCTTGAAACTGAGTCATCAAAAATGGATTATTTTCCAATTTTCCGTGAATGAATGAATGAATGAATATCTAGAAAATTGGAATTCTAAACATTAATGAATGAATGAATGAATATATTGAAAATTAGGATCTTCAATCTGAGGAAATCAGAATGAAGATCTTGAAATAATTTGAACTAAACTAAAATTAGGAACTAGAAACTAAGTAATTGAAATTTAATCATTTTCACATAATGGATGAATGAATATATTGAAAATTAGATCTTGAAACTGAGGAAATTATTAGGTTCTTGCAAGATTTTGAATCAAACTAAAATTAGGATCTTTGAACTGAGGGAATTATAATAAGGATCTTGACACTAATTCATAAAAAATTATTGATTTTCACAAAATAAATGAATGGTTATATTGAAAATTCGGATCTTGACACTAAGGAAATTATAACAAGAATCTTGAAAGATCTTGAACTAAACTAAAAATAGGATTTTGAAACTGAGTCATCGAAAATGGATTATTTTCTAATTTTCTTTGAATGAATCTATGCATGAATGAATGATTATTTAGAAAATTGGGATTCTAAAACTAAGAAAATTGTCATGAGGATCCTGAAAGATCTTGAACTGAAATTAAATTAGGATCTTGAAACTAAGTGATCAAAAATCACTAATTTTCACAAAATCAATGAATGAATGACTGAATGAATGAACGAATGAATATATTGAGAATTAGGGTCTTTAATCTGAGGAAATCATAATGAAGATCTTGAAATATTTCGAACTAAACTAAAATTAGGAACTTGAAACTAAGTGATCTAAAATTAATCATTTTCACATAATCGATGAATGAATATATTGAAAATTACATCTTGAACCTGCGGAAATTATCATAAGGTTCTTGCAAGATTTTGGATTAAACTGAAATCAGGATCTTGGAAATGAAGGAATGATAATGAGGATCTTGAAACTAAGACATGAAAAATTATTCATTTTCAGAAAATAAATGAATAAATATATTGAAAATTGGGATCTTGAAACTAAGGAAATTATAATAAGAAGCTTGAAAGATCTTGAAATAAACTAAAAATAGGATCTTCAAACTAAGTCATCAAAAATGGATTATTTTCCAATTTTCTTTGAATGAATGTATCCATGAATGAATGAATATTTAGAAAATTGGAATTCTAAGACTAAGACAATCATCATAAGGATCCTGAATGATCTTGAACTAAAATGAAATTAGGGTCTTGAAACTGAGTTATCAAAAATGACTAATTTTGAAAAAATGAATGAATGAATATATTGAAAATTAGGATCTTGAATCTGAGGAAATCATAATGAAGATCTTTGAAATATTTGGAACTAAACTAAAATTAGAAATTCGAAACTAAGTTATTGAAAATTAATCATTTTCACAAAACGAGTGAATGAATATATTGAAAATTAGATCTTGAAACTGAGGAAATTATTATAAGGTTCTTGCAAGATTTTGGATCAAACTAAAATTAGGATCTTGGATTTGAGGGAATTATAATGAGGATCTTGAAACTAAGTCATGAGAAATTATTCATTTTCACAAACTAAATGAATGAATATATTGAAAATTGGGATCGTGAAACTAAGGAAAATATAATAAGAATCTTGAAAGATCTTGAACTAAACTCAAAAGAGGATCTTGAAACTTGGTCATCAAATATGGATTATTTTTAAATTTTTTTTCGAATGAATGTGTGAATGAATGAATAAATGAATATATTAAAAATTACGATTCTAAAACTAAGAAAATTATTTTAATGATCTTGAACGGTCTTGAACTAAAATAAAATTAGGATCTTGAAACTGAGTTATAAAAATAAATAAGTTTCACAAAATGAATTAATGAATGAATATATTGAAAATTAGGATCTTGAATCTGAGGAAATAATAGTGAAGATCTTGAAATATTTCGAACTAAACTAAAATTAGGAACTTGAATCTAAGTAATCTAAAATTAATCATTTTCACATAATCGATGAATGAATATATTGTAAATAAGATCTTGAAACTGAGGAAATTATAAGGTTCGTGCAAGATTTTGAATCAAACTAAAATTGCGATCTTTGAACTGAGAGAAATTATAATAAGAATCTTGAAAGATCTTGAACTAAACTACAAATAGGATCTTGAAACTGAGTCATCAAAAATGGATAATTTTCCAATTTCCTTTGAGTGAATCTATGCATGAATGAATGAATATTTAGAAAATTGGGATTCCAAAACTAAGAAAATTTGTCATGAGGATCCTGAAAGATCTTGAACTGAAATTAAATTAGGATCTTGAAACTGAGTGATCAAAAATCACTAATTTTGACAGAATGAATGAATGAATAATTGAATGAATATATTGAAAATTAGGATCTTCAATCTGAGGAAATCATAATGAAGATCTTGAAATATTTTAAAATAAACTAAAATTAGGAACTAGAAACTAAGTAATTGAAAATTAATCATTTTCACATAATGGATGAATGAATATATTGAAAGTTAGATCTTGAAACTGACGAAATTATAAGGTTCTTGCAAGATTTTGAATCAAACTAAAATTACGATCTTTGAACTGAGGGAATTAAAACGAGGATCTTGAAACTATGGAAATTATAATAAGAATCTTGGAAGATGTTGAACTAAATTAAAAATAGGATCTTGAAACTGAGTCATCAAAAATGGATTATTTCGGAATTTTCTTTGAATAAATGTGCGAAAGAATGAATAAATGAATATATTAGAAATTAGGATTCTAAAACTAAGAAAATTATTATAATGATCTTGAAAGGTCTTGACCTAAAATAAAATTAGGATCTTGAAACTAATGAAATTATAATAAGAATCTTCAAAGATCTTCAATTACACTAAAATTAGGACCTTGACAATCCTTCATTGAAAATCGATCATTTTTTTATTACCACAGAATAATGGAATGCCTAGTGATGCATGTCGATCATTCTTAAATTTTTCAAAAATCTCATCAGATTAAATTAAAAACTTGAACATCATACTCATCACATCGAGACGAACGATTACACAGTCGAGATGATCGTCTCGTCTCGATCGAATTTTTTCATTGCATATTCTTCATCTCCATTACATTTCAGTTCCATTTAACTATGTTTCAAGCAAATCTCGATTTTGTCCAAAAATGATCGATATGCATCACTAGGGAATGCCTATGTAAAAAATAATATAAATAATATATTAAAAATTAAAGTGGATGATTTCACTCACAGAGACGGAATTGATTTTGACATTAAGAACCTGTGGGTTCGTGTTGGGTTGATCATTGGTCCAGTAATTGATAAATTTATCCTGAAACGTGAAGAAAAAACAGCATTTGGTGCAGAAAACGATCGGAAAGGAAAGAAACTCTTAAATCATTGAACTCCTTTTTCTCTGGCTGTCTTACCTGTCCAATGTACACGGAGCTGCGTTGACCTCCGGCCTCTCTCGTCCTGGTGGCCTCGTCCCTCTCTCGGTCCTGAATAATCCGACCACCCTGTTGACTACCGTTCGAACCTGCGGCGACATTAGAATTCGAGGAACTCGAACTTGTTGCAGATGGTACCGAACTTGTTGCCTTCTGCGCATCTATCACCTGTGTTTTTTCAAAAAAAGATCAGTTAAAAATATTCCTTCCTGCTTCAGACTATTCAGAATCCTCGTGTAGCAAGGTGGTCCAATTTTTAAAAATTGTTGATCCTCTCACCCTTGAAAATTTGGATGAATCCAAAAAAATATTGCTGAGAAGTGCCATGGGTGTTTTCACTATTAATGGACTTATTTTTGATTAGTTTATGGGCACTTTGAGTTCTCACAGGCATCAAATAGATTGGCTTTCTTATAGAGGCAAGTTTATTGTTACTAAGAAAATGAAACTTCATCGAATTAATCTTTCTATCTCATAACGAAAATCTCATTTTTAGACAAGTCAAAGAGACCCTCGGAAGGTCAATCAACGTCTTGTTGCAACGAACCACTTTTAACATACTGTCATAATGTCTTCATTAGTAGTGTCATAATGATTCATCAAATAGATTTCCTAGAATGCAAAGGTGTTTCATTGGTAGAACAAAATTAAAAGGTGCTAGCTTGGGTGGCGAATTATGGAAGCTTGAAAATCCTAAACTAATAGCTCATCTCTGCTAATAGTATTGGGAACACCAGCGCCCTCTAAAAGTAGGAAGCCTTTATATTTGGTTCTGCCAAAGTAGCACCTTTTTATTCGGACACGTCAAAATAAAGTAGTATTCTATTCCCAATATCGAAAATCTTTTCCATATATAAACAAGATGAACAATATGTTTGGAGAATAATAAATATTGCTAGTTTATAAGAGGTCATGAAATATTGTTCTACGGATCAATTGGTGGGTCTCTAAGACGCAAACAAATAACACATATACAGCACTATTGCATTCTCAATATTAAAAAGTTTTCTTCATATAAACAAGATGAGCAATATAATTTGAAGAATTATAAGTAAGTATTGCTAGTTTATGAAAGGTCATGAAAGGTTCTTCAGTAGGTCAATCGATACCTATATAATATACGAACAAATAACAATATCAATTTTTCCACTTAAAAAGGAAAACCTATTTATTTATTTCTTGGATTCAAACAAATTTTCGGATTGAGAGGATAAAAAAAATTGCAAAACATTTTTGGATCACCTGTTTGTGGAGTGCTAAGCAAGCAAAAAAAAACTTGATTCAATTTTCCATCAAAGATGTTTAAAAGCAATGTGCAGAGTAGAAAGACTGTACAAAGAATATACAGATGATGTACAAAAAATATTTATGGAAGATTGATTTTTTCATATAAATATTATTTGTTTTGTTGAGCCGTGATATCGTAAATATCGAAATATGACGAAGTATAATAAAGAAATAAATATAGAAATAAGATGCAAAACTCAACTAAAATGTGGTTCGTGTCACTATCTACAAAGTGCAATAATTTGTGAATTTTAGTTTCAATATTTACAAATTTATAAATTTACATATGTACAAATTAATAAATTCACCAATGCACAATATACAAATTGCTTTTTATAGCGAGATTTAGCTACAGAGTTTAGCTGCAATGTATCAAGTTTCGATATTTTCAACCTGGAAAGAAAATAAATTGAAAACAGTTGAAAAAGAAGAAATAAATGAAAAGGAAATTTTTGGTTCTAAGTTTTTAAAAACTATGGCAGAGTAATGCTAGAAATTAAAATTGGAAAAGAAGAATTAAGAGAAGAGGATATTATTACTGATTAAAACACATAAAGAAATGAGTTGTAGAAAGAAAGAAAGAAGAAAAGCAGCACCTTCATCAAACGATTGAGAGAAAGAATTTATGCCAAGCATTAAAAAAAATTATTTTATTATTCGAATTATTATTTATTATTCTTCCGCGCATAGTTTGCTATTTTAATTTTGAAATTTGAAAGAAGCATAGCAAAAGTGTTTTTAATGATGATCATGATCTATGAAAAAACTTTTACTGGAATCTGAAATTCAATTTCGGAATATTCTGAAAAAAATTATATAAAAAAAATAAATTATTGAACAAATGCTACATTCAATTTTCATCTTGATTCGCAAGAGGGCGTAGCGTCAAATAAGATTTTTGGAATATAAATGACAGTGGGGTAATATTTTTTTCCTTTTCACATAAAAAACAACTTTTCAAAACTTGGTTCCGATCAGAAAAGAATTTTTGATCAATTTTGACAAAATTGCCTATGGAAAAGATCCTTCTCAAGAAGGCAGTTTTGGCGAAACTCTTTAGAAATTCCGGTTTTAATCGAAACCAAATTTCGCGCAGTTGGTCTATATTTTTGAACAATTTGGATTTTACTTTACCTCATAATTTGCAGTTTGTTTAATTTCCCAAAGAGTATACTAATAACAGCAGATTGGATAACCTCTTGCGACTCAAGACAGCTGATCATCATTACACAAAAATTGAAAGCCAAAAAATAATATAAAAATAAAAATCTGCTTGGCGTCCAATGAAAATGAGTGGAGTAGTGTACCATTTTTTGAGTGGTGCTACCAATGCTACCAACTGTCAGGGGAACCGGGCTGGCAGGTCCGGCGGGCCCGATGGCATTACCAGACAATCCGTTGTCAACATCTGTGGGACTGAGGAGACCATTCTGGCTATCCAAAGTGGCTACGGGGCTACGGTTATTAGAGAGCGCAGCATTCTGGTTATTGGAACCTTGGTTAGCCTGGTTATCAACAATAACAAGTGGACTGGGCCGGTTAGTGGTAGTGGTTGTGGTAGTTGTGCTAAGCGAGAAAACGACTTCAACTGGATTGCTGGGAGGGTCCGGTATTACCGTTCCATTGGGAAACTTGCGAACAAGTCTCCCATCCGGATAGATGCCGAAGATCACATATGGACTGTCGATGTTCCTTGCATCAATCAGGTTGTCCTCTGGTCGCTTTCGAACGATCGTCTTATTGGGGTAGATTCCATAGACCAAGTAGTCCCTCAAAGGTGCTGTTGTTGATGAACTCGAGCTGAACCTTGGAGCTGGTGTTATCCTCGAACCGCCAAAACGCCCAAGATATGGAGTTGTTTGATTGCCCGTGGTTGGAGTAGTCACGGATGAAGTAGTCGTGGATTGAGTAGTAGCAGTCGGAGTGGTTGTGGGTTGTTGAGATGAAATCGAAGAACTCTGGATTTTATTGTTTGTCGTCGTAGGCTCTGGAGTCTGGGTCACCATTGTGGTTGCATCAGGTACTGTCGAAGTCGTTGGAACGGGAATGGTAGTTGGATTCATACTGGTGGTTGGTATCGGGATGGTTGTAGGAATAATTACATTAGGAGTTGTAAAAGAATCTACGAGGTTCGAGGAAATCATGTTGGCACCTGCCGTCCCTTGGGCGGTTGCTGGCGTCGTATCCTGTAAACGTGTAAAAGTTGGAGTAAGTGTCGTAAGTTCTTCGAGATCAGGGGTCATGGTGGTCAGTATTCCCATGGTGGTTTCTAAAGTATTAGGAGTGGTTTCCTCTACCATTTGAGTTTGCTCAGTTGAAGTAGGAGTTAGTGTGGTGTCCTGGATCCGGGGGTCAATTTCCAGTGCTGGAGGTGTCGTAGGTGCTTTGGTAACTAAATCCGACAACATTACGTACAAGTCTAAAATACTAGCGGTTTGCGTCTGAGGTGGGTTTGTGCTAAAAGTGTCAGTAGTTTCAGTTGTTAAATCAGGTGCAGTAGTCGTTTGCTGTGCATCATTAGTCTGTGAGTCCGAGGTTAGTGAGGAGGATTCTGAAGCGCTAGTTGTCTCTATGGTTTCTGTAGTTTGCTCGACAATTTGCGAGGAAATATATGCTGGGGTTTCTATACGCGGTTCTAGTGTTTCTAAACGCGGTTCTAGGGTTGTGCTGATGCCTACTGCAGTACTTTCGGTAGTGTGGTTTCTATCAGTGTGATCTAGAAAACCACCTAAAAGGGATGGAAGTTTATCGAGAGAGGAGCGATCTGTGTTCTCGAGGGTCTTTTGCAGAAGTTGGGACTGCGTAACGTTCAGGGGTTTGGAGAAAAGCTTTGATGCAACGCTCATCAAACGCGATAGTAGATCATTATCAAATGGAAGAACACTATCACTATCACTATCATTGATCCAAGCTTGAGTCATGTTTATGAACTCATCTTTAGTCATCGCGATTCGAGATTGAGTTGATAGTGTAGTAGAAGACTCAACTAAATCTTGATCTATCTCTGTGCTTGTACTCATATTTTCCTCTGAGCTTGTTTCGATATTCAAGGAACTATTAGATATAATATCCTCTGGCATGGGAGGTATGATGGTAGTTTGATCTGCTGTCGATGGCAGAGTTGTTGAGGATGTGTTAGGCATTTCAGCAGAGCTTAGGGTTGTCGAGATGGGAGTCGTTGAATCCATCATTAGGTTTGGTTCATTAAATTGGGTTGTCATCTCACTGTTGACCTGGTTTACCTGGCTTTTCGTAGTTGGGTTTCTCATTTGCGACAGGACTTCTAAGAACGACTGCAACTTTGGGAATCTGGGATATCCTGTCACTGGTATGATAGTGGAAGGATTGTTTGTAGGCCGCATAGTTATCACTGGCACAGCTCTTGTGGATGGCAGTTGTGTTGTTGATGGCTTTTCAGTTGTGGATGGCAATAGCGTTGTTGATAGCATTTCAGTCGTTGATGGCATTGTTGTTAATGGGGTTTCTGTTATTGATAACACTGTCGTAGATGGAGTTTCTGCAGTGGATGACATTGCTGTTGACTGGGTCTCCGTTACTGATGCTGCAGTTGATGGTGCTTCTGATATTGATGGCACTGTCGTTGAGGTAACTTCTTCTATTGATGAGATTGTTGTCAGCATCATTGACGGCAACTCTGCTGAATTAGTGGAAAATCTCGCTTCTGTGGCCACCGAATCAGTCACCATTTCCGTTGTGCTAATAAAACTCTCCGTGGATGTCATCTGAGTTGTAGATGACTCAGATTTCGATTCTGTAGTCGTTTCGCTAGAAACTGGAGAATCCGAAACATAAATAATCTCGCCAACAAGAGTAGTCGTCTCCAATGTTGACATCTGGCTTGAAGATTCTATCGCAACAGGTGTTACAGTGAAAACTTCGGTAGTGGAGGATGATTCAGTGGTCGAAACTCCAGTCTCTGTTGTGGGATTATCAGAGGTGGTAGTTCCAACATTAAGTGTTTGAGGTGTAGGTTCTCCAATATCGTTATTCACAATATCAGGAAAAGAAGAAAGAGTTGTGATATCCTCAATGGTTGTGGTACTCATCGTTGTTGTACTATCTTGAAACATTTCGAAGACTTTCAACAGAGGGGTTACTATCGTAGGGGGTATGTTTGTTTCAGACGTGGTGGTCGCCTCAGAGGTGCTGGGTGATTCCGATGTAGTGGGTGTGTTTTCAGGGCTCTGGGTTGCATCGAGTGCTCTGGGGGTTGCTTCCGGGGATTGTGTGATATCTGATATCATGGTTGTGTCTGTGGTTGAACTAGATATTGTTACTGCTACTGTTATTGTTTCTGTTTCATTGTTAGAACTGTTCGTGCCGTTAGTGTCGTTATCAGTGGGTCTGTCTACCTGTGCAACTCCTCCGAGTTGCTCTAAATTTGTCTTTAGCTGTTCGTTGGTAATACTAGCTGACTCTAGGGCCTGATAGAAGGTAACGATCTTGGGTTCTCCATTATTCGAGACTTCAATTGGTGGAGGCAGGCCGGAATTCTGTAAACATAGAAAATGTGCGTTGTGCGTGCTGTACAGTGCGTGTTGAATCTACTTAAATCAGGTACGAGATTCTTCCATTGTTGGATCTTAGTATTTGCAATTTTTATATTCAGAGACCCGAACCTCTCGTTGTACGAACGACCTGAAGGAAAGATAATTAAAGATTTGTTAGATGTTTTCACAAATCTAAGAGTTGGTTAAACTGAAGCAGAAATCAAGGATTGGCAAGCACACACCATCTCTTGGTTGATCCTAGAACTACCTGAAGAAGACTATATGCGAAACGGGTTCTTTAAATCTGCAGGGATTTGCATATACATGTGTATGAGGAAATACGTATGCGGAAAGCAGCAAGCAACGAACTTGTTCTTGAAGTTAAAAGATTGCTCGTATAGGTGGCATTAGGCGAGTAGACCTCTCTCTCGACGCATTTAATGTCTTCTTTGAGATACCGTTAGAGACAAGCACTTGCCGACAACTTTCTGATTTCGACTTCATTACGTGAGATTAACTATAGCAAGGTTTTTCCAAAGTCAATCACAATCTTTAATAATCTGTTACAATTTTGATGAAATACTTTGTTCTTCTTCTACAACTTGTTCTGCTTTGTAATGACTCAACTTATAGTAGTTTCCCTTTCAACACAGAATGTCCTGATTAAAGTTGAAAGATTAGTCTTATCCTAATTGAGATCAAGTAAATAAAAAGTGGATCTATCTTAAGTGATAGGTAGTAATTTTGTAGAAAACAATGCTTCGGATTTAATTGGTCTACTTTAAAGAAACATGAAATGGTTGTGCAAGTACGCAGGTATAGTCATATAAATATTAATACGCGCCGCGGGTTGATTATTGCATGCAGCTGAACATAGTGTAAGTCGAGCGGCCTTGAGAACAGTACCGTATTTTTTTATTTACGATGGCGGCCAGACACCTACACCATGAAATATATTCCCCTATGTTCTCGGCCTTTATTTGATTTCGCATGGAATTGCACTTTCACTCCGCGCTCCACCGTAAATCACGCATGATACGCAAAATGCTTGATTCGTGTTCCTACACTTTGTCAATGTCTTTATACCACTTCCTTGATTCGTATTTTGATTACAAATGTCTCCAAGTTCTTCTGAGATTAAAAGTTCTTCATACAAATTATTCTTCTTCGAAAACATGATAAGAAACATAAAACACATCTTAGGGGCCGCACGTAAATTACGTAACGGATTATAGGTCCTCTCTGAGATAATTTGATTTGTAACAAACTGTTACAAAATGTTTCCACCTCCCCCCTCTTTCTGTACATAATTTTGAGTTTGGAAAAATGTTTCACTAGTTATTGCTAGTAGGATTAGGCAGGGTGTCCGAAAACATCATTTTCAAAATTGCTTTATTTTTCCTTGTCTAATTTTCCATTTTTCCTGATCATTCATATTCAGATACAAGCATTTTAACCTTGAAATACTTTTAACATATAATCTTTTATGAATGGAATAAAACAGTATTTCAGATACAAAATTCATTAATTTATTTTAAACAAAAAAATGGCCTTTCTACTGTAAAATATGGCTTTTTGACAAAATACTTAAATTTTCAGCAAAATAATTGAATTTTCAACATAAAACTTGAATTTTCATCCTTAAAATATATATTAGCAACAAAAAGTGTCATGGTTTATATTTCAATAAAAAAACATGAAATTTATAGAAAAAAATTTTTTTTTCAAACATAAAAGAGGAATTTTCAACAAATAAAGATTTTTCACTGAAGAAATAGAATTGTACCTGAACTGTCGAACCTTCAAGCCAAAAGACGAATTTTCTCTACAAAAATTGAATTTACAACCAAAAATATGACTTCAACAAAGAGTTATTTTTCTACGAAACTGATGCGTTTTTAACCAACAAAAATAAAGTTTTAAGCCAAGAAAATTATTTTTTTTCACCAAAAAAGGGGAATTTCCAACGAACAAATATCAATCTTAAAAAAATGGAAAAGTTGTCTTTAAAATTAAAAAATTAATTTTGAACCAAAAAAATAGTTATTCACTGAACAGTTAAATTTTTTACCAAAGACATAAGCCTCCAATCAAAAAAATTAATTTTCAACAATGTAGTTTGACTTTTACCCAAGTAGTTGAATTTTCAATTTTGAAAAGATTAATTTTTAAACAAAATTTTCAAATAAAGTAGTTGAATTTTCATGCAGAGGAGAATAATTTTTAAACCAACAATTTGCACTCTCAAACAAAAAAATCTCCCAAAACGAATGAATTTATAAATAAAAAAAGATAAATAAGAAATAATACTTCAATTTTCTGTTGAAAAAGATTTTGGTTGACTTTTTACGATCAAAATATGAATTTTTAACAAAGAAATAAGTTTCAATGAAAAAAATTATATTTCCAACCCAAAAAGACGAATTTTTACCCCAAAACGATGACTTTTTTTACAAAATTGTTGAATTCTCTACCCCGTAGTTGCATTTTTATTCAAAAAAGATGAAATTTCTCTTAAAACAGATGAATTTTTATCCAAAAAGAAAATACATTTAAAACAAAAGTTGAATTTTCATTCAGGAAATATTAAAGTTGACTTTTCAAGATCAAAATATCAATTTTTTAACAAAAAATCAATTCCTAAGAACAAAATGTAATTTTTCAACCAAAAGAGATGAATCCTTAACGGAATAGTTCAATTCTCTACCAAATAATTGAATTTTTATTCAAGAAAGATGAAATTTTAATTAAAAAAATGAATTTTTTATTTAAAAAGAAAGAGAAAAATGCAAAAAAATAGTAAAAAAAATATATATTTTCATTCAGAAAAGATTTTTATCTTTTCAACGCCAAAATATTGAATTTAAACAAATAGTAAATTTTATACGAAATAGTTCAATTTTCAACAAAATAGCAGAGTTTTCAACGAAAAAGTATGATTTTTCAATAAAATTGTTGAATTTTAAACCAAACTGTTGCATTTCAATTCGAAAAAAATGAAATATTTCTTTTAAAACAGATATAATAAAAAAAAATGGAAAAAATAGTTAAATTTTCATCCAAAGAAGATTCCATTTCAATTTCCAAAACAAAAATGAGAAATTGTAAACTATAAGTTAATTTCCATCCAAAAGGATTTCAATAGAATTTTCAACAAAACAGTTGGATTTTTGTCCAAGAAAGATGCAATATTTCTACTAAAAAAAGATAAAATTTTAAATTAAAAAGACAAATTCTGGGAAAAAATATTTTCAATTCAAAAAATATTTCAGTGGGCAACAAAATATGAATTGTAAACAAAAGTTTAAATTATACAAAAAGAGTTGAATTTTTAACCCAAGAAGACTAATTTTTAACAAAACAGTTGAATTTGCAAAAAAAAGTCTTTTTAAGAAAATTGTTGAATTTTCATCCAAATAATAAAATTTATTATTGAAAAGATTAATCTTCAGGAAAAGTTTTTCATTTGGAACAGAAATTTAGTATGAATTTAATTTTACGCGCTGAAGAAAACGGTTGAGGAAAAAAAGAAACCTAGCCAACAACAATTTTTTCCGAAGTCAGAGAAAATTCAGGGATTATTTTTTTTGCAGTTGCTTCCTCCTGAAAATTATTTTTTCAGTTGTGAATATTATTTTTTGATTGAAAATTCAACAATTTTGTTAAAAACTCCAACTTTCCGCTTGAAAATTCCACTATTCTCTCGAAAATTTACCTTTGGAGGAAAATTCATATTTTGGTGTTGGAAAATAAATTGAAATGTTTTTTGGATGAAAATCCAACTATTTTTTTGAAAATTTGTCCTTTGCTTACAAAATGTATCTGCTTTCGTAGAAAATTCATCTTTTCTGGATAAAAATGCAACTGTTTGATTGAAATTTAATATTTTTGTGGAAATTTCAACTTTTTTGTTGAAAAATTACCTGAAATCTTTTTTGGATTAAAATTCAACTATTTCTTTGGAAATTTACCTTTTTTATTCGAAAATTCATCCGTATGTTTTTTGGATAAAAATTCCAACTATATTTTTTCATATTTGTCTCTCTGATTTGAAAAATCATCTGTTTTAGTAAAAAATTATTCTTTCTTGTATGACAATGTAACTGTTTGATTAGAAATTGAATCTTTTTTTTTCAATTTTGTTGAAAAATCACCTGAGATGATTTTTGGGTGAAAATTCGACTATTTTTTTGGAACTTATCTTTTTTATTTCAAAATTCACTGTCTGAGAAGAAAATTAATATTTTGTAATTTGTTAAAAAGTCATATTTTCTGGTCTTAAAATCTAAAATTTGCAGAAAATTTAACTATTTCGTAGGAAATTTATCTGATGAGAAAAATCCATATTTTGGTGTTGAAAAATCAACTAAAATGTTTTTCGGATAAACATTCAACTATTTTTTTTGAAAATTTGTCTTTTTGCTTTAAAAATTCACCTACTTCAGTAGAAATTTCATTTTCCTTGGGTAAGAATGCAACTTTTTGTTTGAAAATTGAATAATTTTGTTCTAAAGTCATCCCTTTTGGTCAAAATTTCAACTGTTTTGTTGAAAAATCACCTGAAATCTTTTCTGAATGAAAATTCGACTATTTGTTTCGGAAATTTATCTTTTTTATTCAAAAATTCTGAGAAAAATTCACATTTCGTATTCAAAAATCAATTAAAATGATTTTTGCATTAGAATCCAACTATGTTTCTCAATATTTATCTTTCTGATTTAAAAAATCATCTGTTTTAGTGGAAAATCAATCTTTCTTGAATGGAGATGCAACTGTTTGATTGAAAATTAAATAATTCTTTCAAAAAATCATCCCTTTTGTATAAAAATTCAAATGTTATTATTGAAAATTTGTCTTTTTGAGTTGAAAATTTAACTATTTTGTTGGAAATTTTAATTTATTTTTTGAAAATTCGTCTTTTAGATTTTAAAATTCCTTTTTTTTTCTTGAAATTTCATCCTTCTTGGTTGAAATATCAACTATTATACTTTTTTGTTAGAAATTTATCTTTTAAGGATGAAAGTTCAACTATTTCGTAAAAAATTTATCTTCTGAGAAAAATTCACATTTGGTTTTGAAAAATTAATTTAGTTACTTTTTGGATTGAAATCCAAATATATTTCTCAATATTTATCATTCTGATTAAAAAAATCATCTGTTTTAGTAGAAAATTAATCTTTCTTGGATGGAGATGCAACTGTTTCATTGAAAATTAAATAATTCTTTCAAAAACTCATCCTTCTTGTGTGAAAATTCAACTGTTATCATTGAAAATTCGACTTTTTGAGTTGAAAATTTAACTATTTTGTTGAAAATTAATTTTTTTTGCTGAAAATTCCAATTTTTCTGGTTGAAAATTCAACTTTTATACAGAAAATTCGTCTTTTGGCTTTAAGGTTCAACAATTCAGGTGAACTTTTTTTTCCATCACTAAAAATCTTCATTTTTTGAAAATTCGTCTTTTAGATTTTAAAATTCCTTTTTTTTCTTGAAATTTCATCCTTCTTGGTTGAAATATCAACTGCTCTACTTTTTTTACGAATTTATCTTTTAAGGTTGAAAATTGAACTATTTTGTTGAAAATTTAATTGTTTTGTAGAGAATTCAATTATTTTCTAGAAAAATCAAGTATGTGTTTAAGAAGTCATCTTTTATCGTAGAAAAGTCGCTTTCTTTCGAAAATAACTAAATTTGAAAACTTGCAATTTGCATATGAATGATACTGGTATTCAAATGTTAATGGTCAACAAAAAAACTGTTCAAGGAAAAATCATAGAATTTTGAAAATGAAGTTTTCACCCTGCAAATCATGTATACCATTAAGCGTCTTTCTAGGTGGATAGTTTCTTGTAGTAAATAACTACAAGTGTGGGCTCACCACACCCGCGACGAGCCAACAGCACGCAGTATTCCCGAACGGTCACCCATCCAAGTACTAACCACGCCCAACACTGCTTAACTTCAGTGATCTAACGAGAACTGGTTTTTTCAGCGTGGTATGGAGAAATTTCCTTTAGTTTCAAGTCCCATATCTGATTATTTCTGGAAACCATAAATTACGTACAGCAAAAGGCGGGGGGGGGGGGGGGGTAGAAATATTTTGTCACGGTTCGTTACAAAGGGGATGGGTTTTTTTAAGAGGGTCGATTATCCGTTACGTAATTTAAGTACCAAAATGTAATTACTGTCCGTAACTAATCGGAGAGTTCATTACGGGGAAGATCGAGAACTAATGCGCTAAAAATGTTATGTGAGACTCTCGAGAATAATTAATCGTCGGGCTATCGTTTCATGGTCGAGGGATATGATTTAATACTCAAATATATTTCAGCATCTCTGCGAGTAGAATTTCTGCCGTGAATTGCAAGTGTGTGACCATGCATTAATTACCTAAAGGGTCGTCCATAAACTAATTAAATAATTTTCGGTTTTTCTTCAACACAATCACAATTTCCAATTTTCTGACCTTAAAATTACATGTTCGTTGACTAAATACGGATTTAACCGTAACCGCGTGGTGAACTATGAGCTTCGGTAATGAATAAAGAATAATTGAAAATATTG
>CAKNXH010001122.1:0-17827 GCA_932178445.1 Andricus quercusramuli | reverse complement strand
GATGTGACAAAATGCATCGTTTTATTTAGAAATTTTAAAAGTCATTTCTGTAACATTGTAGCGCGCTTACAAATCAACCATATACTTGGATTATTAAAATAATATAGACACCGGAAGGTAACATTAACATATTGAAATAAATTTTATGGATTCGCGCAAAATATTTTAATTTGGGACAATTATGCAGCTGACATTTCGGATATTTTTTACGCAATATAGTGTAAATATTTATTAAAAGGTACACTCATTTCGTGTTAAAAATTAGATAAAGTTATCGCACGATAAAATATTACAAGTCTAAGACCTGGACCATAAATTCCTAAGCAGAAAAGATAAATTTTCAACAAAATTGTTGAACTTTAAACTACATATATAAATTTTCAAGCCAAAAAGACGAATTTCTATGGAAACAATTTAATTGTCAACAAAAAAAGTTCCTTTTCTACCAAGAAAGTTTAATTTTTAACCAAGAACGATTACTTTTCTACCATAGAAGATGAATTTCCAATCCAAAAGACAAATTTTCAACAAAAAAGATCAATTATCGATCAAAAAAATTTATTTATTAAGACAGTTGAATTTTCGAGAAAAAAGTTCATTTTAAAGCAAGAATGTTGAATTTTCAACCAAGAAAGATGACTTTTCTACCATACAAGCTAAATTTCCAATTTAAAATACAAATTTTTTACAAAGAAGATGGATTTTTGACCAAGAAAGATGAATTTAACAAGATAGTTGAATCTTTTACAAAATAATTAAATTTTTAACAAAACATTCAAATTTGAAAAAATTAAGATTAGTCCAAAAACTGTGCGTTGACAACAGAATAACTGAATTTTCAACAAAATAGTCGAATTCCCAAGCTAAAAAGTCAAGTTTTTTAAAACACAATTAAATTTTCAACTCGCAAATTAAAATTTTTAACTAAAGTTCAACTTTTAGGATTAAGATACGAATTTTTAGCAAAAT
This sequence comes from Andricus quercusramuli, assembly GCA_932178445.1. Classification (NCBI taxonomy): domain Eukaryota; kingdom Metazoa; phylum Arthropoda; class Insecta; order Hymenoptera; family Cynipidae; genus Andricus; species Andricus quercusramuli. The sequence goes on along the minus strand of CAKNXH010001122.1, from coordinate 16,858 downwards.
AATTAAATTTTCACATGACATAATAATATTTCCATTATGGAGCTGACCATTATGGAGCTGACCATTATGGAGCTGACATTTACATTTATAAAATATTTTATTAAACAAGATGAATTTAACAAAATAGTTCAATTTTTCACAAAATAATTGAATTTTCAACAAAAAATTCAAATTTTCAAGAGACGAAAAGAACAAAATTGAATTTCCAACCCGCAAATTAAAATTTTCAACTATGGTTTGATATCTAGGCTAAGATACGAATTTTCAAAAAAATAATTCAACTTCAAACAAAGTTGTTAAACTTGCGAGCAAAAAAAAGGGAATTTCCAGTAAGACGGTTGAATTTTCAATGAAAAAGATGAATTTTTGATTAAAAAATATGAATTAACAAAATAGTCGAATTTTTAGCGAAATAATTACATTTTTAACAAATTATTTGAACTTAAGAAAAAAATTATGATTCATCCAAAAACAGTTGCATTTACAACAAAATAACCAAATGTTCAACAAAATAGTTCAAAATTCCAAAGAAGACGAATTTTGATCAGAAAACACTAATTATACGAAAAAGGTTTATCAATAAATGAAAGGATACATTTTCATTAAAATTATTGAATTTCTAATTAAAAACGATAAATTTTCAACAATAAATGATGGATATATTGAATTTGCAGTCGAAAATTTAGCTGAGCCATTAATTAACATATGTTAATTGAGTCATTATTTGCAACAAAAAAAAAAAAAATAATATCTAAATAATACATAGTCCCATGGCTTTAATAAACTCTAAACTAAACTAAAACTAAACAAAACTGAAATATAGTAACTTTTCTCAACTTACTGTAGACGAAATTGATTAAACAAAAAAACAAAAATTATTTCCTGAATTTTCGGTCAGGTGAGGGAGGTAGTGCAAGTAAAGGGAAATCTTGACAAATAAGGGGAAATAAGGGAAGGGAAAGTAGGGGAAGTAAGGAAAATGAGGATTGAGGAAGTAAGGGGGAAAAGAGGCAGAAAAAATATGGGAAGTGAGGGGAAATCAGGCGAGTGGAAGTATAAGAAGTGGAGTGAAATGGGAGGAAACGAGAGGATAAGTAGAAGGAATGAGGGAAGTGAAAGAAGATGCGATTAAAAGAGTGGAAATGGGAGCAGGGAAAGAAGGGGAAGTGAGGAGAGATTTAGAAAGTTGAAATACGTAAAGTTGGGGAAATGAGGGAGAATTGGGTTGGGGAAGTTAGGTGGAGTAAACTATGGGAAGTGAGAAGAATGAGAGCAGGGCGAGTAAGGAAAATTAAGGAGATGGAGATCGAGAAGTTGAAGTAAGTGTGAAGAAGGGAAGATGATTGGAAATTAGGTCGAACAGGGGAGGAGAAGTGTAAATTTAGGAAGGATAGTAGGGCAAGGGAGGTAGGGAAAGGAGAGTGGAAGAGGGGAAGTGTTCGCTGAAGAAGAGAGAAAATGGAAAAGTAGAGGAAGAATTTTCGAAAAGGGGGCGGAGGCTGAAGTGAGGTGAGGTTAAGTAGGGAGAAGTAGGGGAGTAGGGGAAGTTCAGTCGACTTGATAAACCTCCTAATAGGATGCGAAAGCCTTTTCTCTAATTATTGCTAATAATAACTAATAATAATTAGTTCTAGTCCCGGTTATATCCATACGGCCTTACCAAATCGAGAAGGAACAATTGTAAACCAATTACTTGCGTTTCAGAAATTTTATTTCTAACAATGTAGGTATCGTAAAAAAATATATTAATCACAAGAAAATTAGTTGTGATATGAATGCTGGTTAAGTGTTTGTTAATCCTATTAGTACACATCTCTTAACACAAAAGATAAAACGATAAGGAGATTCAAACATTTACTTGAATTTGTAATATCACAATTGTCTTCCTATAATAGGGGAGGGGGGAGGATTATAATAGTCGTTCGTACTGAGAGGTATGGGACGGAAAATCGCTCAAATTCCAACGGTTCGTCGTATTTATCCTCTTGGACCACCACAACATTTGCAAATTGTAAGAAAGATGCTTCCAAGAATGAAGGAAATCAATTTTTTAATTTTCTAGAGTTAAATTGTGCTGATTGGTTGGTCCAAGAGAGTTTGGAGGAACGAGAAAAAATCGACATCGGCTAGGATTTGAACCCTGAACGACACTATACATGAGCAGAGTGTTAAGCCGTGACGTCACAGGGGTCACAGTAGATCGTTTCTCATTTCTTCTATTCATCCTCATATTAATATTTTGAATCAAGTTATGTACAAAAAATATCAAGGGGCTATTCACTAATGCAATCTTGTTTGAAGTCACCATGGAATCAACAAAACAAATATTAAGAATGAAGACAATATGACTAAAATTTTCAAAATTTTGGAGATCCCAGACGGAATGAATTTGTGATTGAGAAACCATCGAATTCGTTCCGAAGTGGCGGATATGAAATAAATTCGGTGAATAATAAAAAACTTTTCTGTAGAACAATTTAAATATTGTTCATATGAAACATTGTTTCATTCCATGTCTGAAACATTTTTGAATGTATAAGTACAGCTCTTGTGCTGAGACTTAAATTCAGTTGCAATAACTTTATCGTTTCTTTTTAAAAACTATTCAGTCTACAGGCTTGAAAAATCATCTTGCTGCCGTCCCAGCGACTCGAGTTCGATGCCTGCCAGATTCTTCTACAAACCCGATTTTTTCCTCCTTTTGGTTATAGAAAGCAGGCTATGAATCTATGAATCTATGAATCTACTTTCTTCAAAATTTACCTTAATTTTGTAAATTCTTATGATTTCTGTTAAGCAAATGTTTGCCCCATTTTTTCCGCAACTTTGGAACAAATTCGGTAATTCTTCAAGTGCTAATTGTTTCGTGCAAAATTCAGTGAATCAAAACCAGCTGAAAAATTCTTTCAAGTCTCATTGAAGATTTCGGAAATCTTTCAAAATCTTCAAAAATATTTGCGAATTCCGAAAAAAGCATTGAGATGTCTTGAGAAAAACCTCGGATCGCAGTCAGAGATCTAGAATCTTCAATTGCTAATTCTGATTTTCAACAAATTTTGATTGCCACATTTCAATGATTTTAGAAGTGAATAACCCCTCGAAAATTACACAGGCACACAAAAAATAATCGTCTCATGTACGGTGAACTAGACCACCATACCTTCATATTCTGGGGTCGGTTAATCCAAATTTGGTGTCAAATCTTATCCACCACGTCAGGTTTTTGAGAAAATTAGACTTTTGAGCCATTAAAAAAATGATAAGTTTCTAGAAGTTTCTAGAACTTCAGATTCGCACCCTATTTTGTACCAGAAAATAGGCCAAAAAGGATTTTTTCTAGCCTGTTTTCTTATACAACTTAGGGTGCGAATTTAAAGTTCTAGAAGCTTCTAGAAACTTTTCTTTCTAATCGCTAAAAAAGCTCATTTTCTGAAGAACCTGACGTGGTGGAGAAGATCTGACACCAAAGTTGGATTCAGCGACCCAAAAAATGTATAGATATGCTGGTCATGTTCACCCCACATGAGATTTGTTTTTGCATGCCTGTCTAGATATAAAATCAGGAGAGTAAATGCAAGGACTCCATTTCCATTTTGTTGGCAAACGTGTACAATACAGTAAACCTTATTTAAGCCATGGTTGTATAAACATATTTACAAAAGTGGTTTCTATAATAATAAAAAATCACTATATTATAATACTTATATCTAATTATTTATTTTTGGAAAGTATAAAAGGAACTTCATTCTGGGAATAATGATTAGAGTGTGCAAAATAAAAAGTTGATTTAGTCACTAACTTTCCAGGAGTTTCTTACCTCGATTTGTGTATGCGGTGTAGTGGAGCTTGAAATTGATTGAATAGTCGGTTGATAGGTTGATGGTTTTCTTACGAATAGCTCAGCTCCCTTGTATCTGGCACTGAATCTCGGGGGAGATCCATTTGGGGTAATCCTGACAGCAGTATTCTGATAATTGTGTGAAAGATTAATATCTTATACAAAAAAAGAAAATCGTAATCTAGGCATATTTCATAATTTTTTTATAATTGAAGGTAGGATTCCAAATTATTGCAAACTGATGCAAAATATTGCATGATATTGCACAAGATTCCATGTATGGGAAAACGCTTTTCCTACACAAACTTATTTTACACAAAATATGTTGCACACAACGCATACTGATCATATTTTTCTTACACCAAATATTTTCTACATAAAATATTTCCTACAGAGAATTTAATACTGTTATATTGTTCCTAAAAATATTTTCTGTACAGAATATTTCCTAACAGAATTTAATATTGTTTGATACTGTTTTTTTCGACACGAAATATTTTCTACGCAAAATATTTTACACACAGAATTTTATGCTATTATCTTTTTCCAACACGAAATATATTTCCTACACAAGATATTTCCTACACAGTAATAAATAATTATTATTTTATCGTGTATTTTTATAATTCATTGACGAATATTTGACGAATTTTGAAATTTAACGTCCTGACGAGGAAAACGACAAAGTTTTCGAAACGTTGGCAGAAATAAAGGATTTTTAACATCAAAATCTACTTTTGGTCTGAAGTATGTCAGTTTCTTTTTACCATCTACATTTATTATTTATATAAACTTATTTTACTCAGAAAAACAACATCGCTTTACCATTTCTAATCTAACTAATATTATGTTTTTGACATAATTTTTATCATATCGTTATTGACAAATTTTTCGAAATTTATCATCACTAAGGATTCATGTCATCGAATTCTAACATCGTCAATTACAAAGGATTCATGTGATCAAATTTTCAATTATTACGAAAGTAAATTTAACTTATTAATGCATCAATTTTTCAATAAGACGTTATTTCAACGCATGTAATTGTTAGTAATTAAATTAAGTAATTTAAGTTCTTATAATAATCATTTTTCACAGCAATATGAATTTCAACGAAATCAAAAATAATTTTCCAAATTCTTTTACAGATGTAAAAAAGTTCATCAATTTGAACAAGAGAATTAATAATTTAAAAACTAGAGAATCATTTCTTGTCAATTGTAGGTTTCACAATTTATTACCGAAGAATATCACTAATGCTACTAGGAATGTTAGAAATTTACAATTTTTCAGTAACAGTGCAAAAAATCATGTTGATTTCATAGTAGAATCTTTAGAACATCGGTTGCTTAATGATGAAATAAAAGACTTAAATATCCATTTAAAATATTTAAAACAAAATTTCAACAATATCAAAATAAATTTAAGAAATTCATTACCTACCAATATATATACAAACATTTTAGAAATGCAATTAAATAGCTCAAAAAATAATTTAAAAGAAAAAACAAGATTGTACAAAAAACTTCATAATTTAAAAATTAAAATTAATGTTCAAGTACCTATCAACATAAATAAGCATAAAGATACAAATAACTGTGATACTAAAGATTCTTGGATAATAAATTTTAGTAATGTTGATATTCCAGACAATGTTAATGACATTTTAAGGTTAGGGAATAAATTAAGTTCTTCCTTTTTAACAAACAAAAGCAATATAATTTTGAATATGGTTAAAGATATAGAGTCAAATATTAGATTAATTGAAAATATTGAAGATCGTGACTTATTAAGACACATAATAATTAATACAGCAAATAATTTTTTACAGAATGATAAAATTACAGAAGTTGATAGAATTTTAGCAAAAAACATTTAGAAAACACAAACATTTATTAAAGCTAATAAACAATAACTAATAACTCATGCAGATAAAAGTAACATAACAGTAATACTAAAACAGGAATCTTATAATAAAAAAATGCTAGAATTATTAAATGATACCAAAACTTATGAGAAATTAAATGAAAACCCAGAAAAAGAATTGAAAAATAAAACATTTAAATTGTTAAATTCTTGGAGAATTAATGGATATTTAGGTGAAGAATTATTAAGAAAATATATTTTAGTTCATGATACTAACATTCCTAGAATTTACGGATTACCTAAAGTTCATAAAGAGAATTGTCCACTTCGACCTGTACCCAGATAGCAATATGCGCGCATAGTGCGACGCACATGCGTCGCACGCGGGCGGATTTTGTTGCACGGCGTGCACGCAAGCAATGACGCAGATGCGTCCTCATATGCGTGACAGGTGCGTCGCACGTCGTGCGTATATCACGTCGTGCTGGTATAATGCGAGTACACGTTGCAGGTTCTTGCGGACGGTATATATATATGTACAATATTTAAATATAGATTGTTGAATAAAAGGCAGGTAACAGGATAAACAAAAAAAGTTTCGTGCGAAAACGTTCTGAAACAAAAATTTTGTTGCGGGAGGAATGGGAAAAAACAAAATATTCTTTATCTACCTTGTCTTGAATCTCTTCATAATTTCGAAAACTGCGCGTTCTCTACTATAATAATCGGGAGAATGTATGGTAGGGAAATTTTTCAGTATGTTCAATGTATATTTTCTACTTATTTTGATTTTTGAAAGTGCAATCTACGGCGGTGTTTTGTTTACCGCACCAGAAATTGAGGTTATGTGTACCTATTTAATCAATATTTTCAGAATTTCACGTAACTCTGACTGGATTTGTGTCAATTATAAAATAAAGTGTTCTCTTATTTGCCATACACGTTTGGATAAACATATAGCAATGTTTAAAAATCATTTCTCTCTTTTCACTTAAAAAAAATACATTGCGAGTCAAAATGATCTAAACGATACATTACAAGATATAAGTATTAAAATATCAAATGAAATATAAAATAAACTGAAAATGAAAACCGTTTGCACTCCGAAATAAATTGTACGCACATATAAATTATGAAATATATCTAAGTGCCCACGAACAAGAAGACTGCAAATTGTCAACATTCAATAACGAATCGATAAACGACCTAGCCTGACCACCGCAACCGAAAGGAACACCATGTTATATGGATTTTTCTTGCCACTTGATCAGGCGGTATCACGATATGCGACTCATATGCCTCGCACATATGTGCCTGCACGAAGTGCGAGCGGTAACGCTGCGTTTCGGCACGCACGGCGTGCCTCGCATGCAGTGCGAGTAACGTGCGTCGCACGCTTGCTATCTGGGTAGTTTCACTAATTAACTCACCTACTTATAAAATGGCTAATATTTTAATAATATACTTAAAAAAGCACTCATAGTACCAAAATATCAAGTAAAAAATTCTTTTGAGTTTAAAAATAAAATAATTAATAAAGCAATTCCATCTGATCATATCATGGTTTCATTAGATGTTTCTTCATTATTCACAAATGTACCACTTGATTTAGTTATCAATAGTATTTTAAGTAGATGGATTCATATAAAAAACTATACAGAATTACCGATTGAAGAATTTGAAGAGGGAATTAAATTTTTAATGGAACAAACAGTTTTTAAATTTAATAACAATTTTTACAGACAAATATTTGGAACACCTATGGGTTCTCCTATCTCTCCAACATTAGCTGATTTAGTCATGCAAGATTTAGAATCAAATGTTATAAAAAATTTGAATTTTTCTTGACACACATACTTTAGATATGTTGATGATACGTTCATTATATTATCTAAAGATAAACTAATTTACGTTTTAAATCAATTTAATTCTTATCATCCAAGGCTTAAATTTACACATGAAATTGAAAATAATAATTCTATTTCGTTTTTAAATATTGAAGTTATAAAAACTGATACAGGTGATATCATCACTGATTGGTTTCGTAAAAATACTTATTCTGGTAGATATTTAAATTTTCTTTCTAACCATCCAATACAACATAAAATTTCGATAGTGAAAAATCTTATTGATACAGCTTTAAAATTATCAGATAAATCATTTTACAGTTCTAATATAGAATTTATTTAAAAAACTTTATACTTAAATAATTACCCAACAGAATTTGTTCAAATACATATTGATAATAAAATTAAAACAATTACAGACTCTTTATCCAACCAAAATAATACAACAATAGTTAGAAATTCAAATTTTAAACCAATAGTATCAATTTCTTATCATGGTAAGTTATCTTTTGAAATTAAAAGAGTTTTAAATGATTTTAATATTAAAACAAATTTTTGAATTGATTCTAAACTCGATGAATTCATAAAATTAGGAAAAGATTTATTAGAAAATTTGCAATTTACTGATGTAGTATATAAAATTCAATGTTTGAATTGTGAAAAATGTTATGTGGGTCAAACTAGCAGATTACTTGCTACAAGAGTAAAAGAACATCATGATAATTTTAGACAAAATCCAAAAAACCACAAAGTCATAGCAAAACATCAGGTTGAAGCTGGACATTTGATTGATTGGGATAATGTTATTGTTTTACATCATGAACCTAATGAATTTAAAAGATTAATAGCAGAAATGTTTTTTATAAAAAAAACAGCAATAATTGTTTGAATATAATTTCAAATCTCAATAATTATAGTCCAATATATAATACAATTTTGGATTCTCTAATTTAAGAAAATATTTAAAACTCAAAATTGATGAATTTTTCTAATAAAATTTTTTTATCATATTATATAGCTATACATTCAACTAATTAGTATTATTAATAATTTTAAACTTCAATAACAATGTATAATGTCTAATTTTAAAAATTAGAATTCTTTCAAAATTTAATATTGTCGTTAGAATTACATAAAAACTATAGTACCTTATGTTATAAATCGTTGATACGTCATTGCTAATTTCTATCCTTGTTAAGAATTCTCTTCCTCTCTTACTATCTTTCTCAATTTTTCTCCTTGCAAAAATGGAGCAAAACAGTTGGGGAGTTTTTTGACTCTTTAACTAAGTCAATTTTATTATTAAAATGTTTTTAACAGTATCAATTTATTAATTTTTGTAAACAAATTTAAATTTTTCATAATTTAAACAAAATTTCTTAACAAAAAATGAAGCTCCTTAAAGGTAAATTTCTCAATTTAAATTTCTAACCTAAAAAAGAATGTATTTTCTATTCAAATGATATTTATAAAAACTAATTATTATTTCATATTTATAGAGATGTGAGGAGGAAGATGATTTTTATAATTCATTGACGAATATTTGACGAATTTTGAAATTTAAAGTCCTGAAGAGGAAAACGACAAAGTTTTCGAAACGTTGGCAGAAATAAAGGATTTATAACATCAAAATCTACTTTTGGTCTGAAATATGTCATTTTCTTTTTACCATCTACATTTATTATTCATATTTTATCGTGACAATATTTTTAAAATATTTTACAATAGTTAGTGTGTCCAATATAGGAAAGGTGGAAAAAATTCTAGTTTCTTTGTATTTCATACCAATGTAGCCTTATAACAAATAAAAAATAATTATCTTTTCGAAACCTTTTTTTTTTTGATCCGTCATTTGTAGTTATTTTTTTTTGTTTCATTGATGAAATAAAACATTGTTTAATTAGCGACACATATAATGTAAGAGATTAAGAAAAAAATCTCTCCCCCTTTCCTATGAATAGAAGCAAGTAGTATTAATTACTTAAATCATCTAAAATTGTTGGTGACATAAAATATCACTCTTTACATTTTTCATCGCTGATATTAATTTCGGAAAATAATAACTTTCCACAATTTACAGGATGAAAAAATTGTTGAAATGAATGGAAATTGTTTAAAGGATTGCCAAATATCTCAAAGAAGGAAAAATTAATTTTAACATTCGGTTATCCCAAAAAAAATCACTTTTTACGATTTACAGGCAACAAAAATGGTTTAAACAAATAATAATTGTTTGAACAATTGAAAATGCATAACGGATATTTTCTTTATATCTGCCCTTGGGGTATAATTTATGCGTAGAATACGCATATTATGTGAAGAAAATATTTTGTGTAGGAAAAATATTGGACAGAATAATTTTTTGTACAATATTTTAAAAATATTTTCAGAATAAAATAATAATTATTTATTTCTGTGTAGGGTATATTCCGATCAGAAAATATTTTGTGTAGACAAAATATAACAGCATTAAACAATTAATCATTCTGTGTAGAAAATATTTTGTATATGATAAAAATAACAGTAATTTAATTTAATTTAATTTCCAAAGTTCACTAGAAATCCTTTCAAAACTTTAGAAATCCTACAACATTATTTCAAATCCTCTGATATTTTTTGATCTTTTGAAATCCTTAGAGATTTAGTAAAATTCTTGAATCTTTCTGAAACCTCTTAAAATACCTTTAAATTTCAAGAAATCTTGAAAATCGGTTTAAATCACTTATAATTGCATTCAATTCAATTTCCAAAGTTGACTAGAAATTTCTCGAAACCTTTGGAAATCCTAAAAAATTCATTGAAATCCCTTGACATTTCGTATATCTCTTATGTAATAATTTTGCTAAAAACCCCCGTTAAGATTTCTAGAAACTTTTGAAGTTCCTTGAAATAAAGAGTGATTAATAAATCCTTTAAATCTTATGAAATTCCTTGAAATGCATAACAAATAAATAAAAACCTTAAAATCTTCAGAATCGCCAGAAATCACTGAAAATTTTATTCAGTTCTATTTATTTTCCAAAGTTTACTAGAAATCCTTGAAATTTTTGGAAATCCCGGAAAATTCTTTGAAATATGTTGAAATTTTTGAAAAACGTGAAAATCATCTGAAATCTTTTGAAATGTTTCGAAATTCCTTGAAATCCTTAGAAATATTTCTAATCTTTTAAAAGCCAATAATATCTTTTGAAATGCGTAGAAATATTTAGAAATCCAATAAAATCTTCTCAATCGTCTCGAAAAACCTATTTATTGAAGTCCTCTAAAAAAATATAATTTCTATAAATTTTCTCGAAATCCTTTAGTTTTGTGAAATTCCTAAAAATGCCTTAAAATCCTCTAAAATCTTCGTAATCGCTAGGAATCTCTTTAAATGTAAATAATGTTCAGTTTATTTTTTAAAGTTCACTAGAAATATCTTGAAATCTTTGGAAATTCTACAAAATTCTTTAAAATTCCCTAAAATTTCTTGAAATTTCTTAAAATTTGTCCAAATTCTACGTTCTATAAATAAATAAATTAATAATAATGTGTTCGTACTTTCCCTATTTTTTGTATCAAATCTTTCAATATTTTAACCTTTTCTATTTTTATACTGATTTTCGTATGTTTCTCTGTAATGATTTTTCTAGAACCGCAAAAAATGGTAAATAATTGATTACAGGAAAAATCATCACAGACCTGTAATGAATTTTCTATAATATTTTTTAGTAAGGAACCATTCACCATCATTGTGAAGAAAATTTTTTTTTAGAATTAGCATTAGGGTCTAGAATTTTTTGGTTTGTTTTTAATTCTTGACACTCAAAAGAATAAAAAAAATTCTGGATCATAATATTAATTTGAAAAAATCTGCTTTACAACTATATCGAGGGATATTAGCACGCCTTGATATTGTTTATAAAGATTTCCTCATTCCAGATTTAAAAAAATGCAAAATTTTTGAAAATCGAAAATGACTGATGCCGAAAATTTGCGAAGTGTTATTGCAAATAAAAAACTCGAATGACCTTTTAAAATAACAAAAAAAAATACTACGGTCTCGCAAATAAGGTCAGATATTTTTAATTTTAAAAATTTGAAAAAAATTTTCCTATGTGTTCAAAAATTGTGGCAGTTTTTGGCATGAGCTGCTAATGAAGAAAATATTTCATACTATAATTTTTGTTTCAGTTAGAGTTTTTTGGAAATGAAAAAAATGATAGATTCAAGATTTGGTTAATTTTTCAAAAAAATTGCTGCTTAGACTATACGGTTCTTAAAAAAATAAAATACCTACTAAATTCACAAATTTTTTGCCAATTGTCTGAGTTCCTTTGAAATTAATAGAAATAATCTAAAACCTTTTGGATTCTATGAAATCCTTCAAAATCCTTTAAAATTTAGAAAATTCTTTGAAATCCCATAATGTTTTTGTTAATCTTTTGAAATTCCTTGAAATCAAAATAATATCAAATTCCTTAATTAATTCTTGCAGAATTCTTTGGACTCTCTTCAAATCTTCAATTTTTTAACAATCCTAAAAACATTCGAAAGATTTTAAGATTTTTCAAAAGTGTAATCACCAAACCCCAATTTCGAAATTTTCTGACTTTCACTGATTTTTCTTGACAAATTTGTAATTTTCCCTGACCTTTATTAATTTTTCTGTCATCCATAAAAATAAATTTATCCTAAACATTTGTTGCTGACGACAGTTATACAGAATTTTATAAACATCATCATCAGTTTATCGAAAATTTCTTCATTCATTCAGATTTTCCCTAACAATCCCTGAATTTTCAAGATCAGTTTTGAATTCCTTGTCTCTCCAGAATCCCCTAATCTTTGCTATCCATTTAAATTCCCGACTGTCTTCCAAATCTTTGGAAATCTGCAAAAATTGCAAAGTACCGCTTTTGGCACTAGACATTTTCAATTTCCAAAATTTTGTATCTTTAGCCTAGCATATCCATTAATAAGTCATAAATCAGGCTAAAATAACTGTATAAAAAAAAAGCTTACAACATTGGTATCATTATTGAATACTCCAGAGAAGACAGGACTCCTGGCAGCCAGGGACCCTAGTAAAGGCGCCACCGTGCTTCTAATTTGCTCAAGAAGAGTATTATTTCCGGCAGCCAGAAGGACACTCCTGGTGGGGCTGAAGATATTACTGGACCCGTTGCTGCTATTCAGGATTCCAAGAGACTGCTGCTGCGAGCTGTTGGAATTATTGGACACCTCCGCATTGACTGTGGGATCAGCATTGACTGTGGGCATCTGCCTTACCAACAGTGGTGAAGAACTGGTCGAACTGATCGCAGCTTCTAATCTCGCCGCTTTCGGTGTGACAGCAATACTGTTTGGTTGAGCAGTCAGGGACCTTATCAGGCCAAGAGGAAGTTCCGAGTGTCTTCGATAGGTTGCGGTTCTTGGTCGGAATTCACGTCTCTTTGTATCATTCTGATTCTCCTTAGAAACTGAGTTTGTAGTCTTGAGGACAGAAACTGAAGATTTGGAAGCAGGATTCAAAGTTTTTGAAAGATCAATCTTCTTCCTAGCATACCTGCTAGTCGGTCTCACAATTTTTATCGTGGTCGAATCATCATCATCGTTAGGAACCTCGTTCAAATTTTTCGATTTGTAATTCAGCTTTTTAGAGTTTCGGTCTCCAGACTCATCAGTTTTGGTTAGATCGTGGAGAGCCGAAGCCTTCAATCTTTTTGTAGAGATCTCCTCTGAGACCTTTGTAATCACAGATTTTGTGACTGAAAGATAGTTCTTTGTCACAGGGGTAATTGTAGTTTCTTCAGGGAAATTGGAAACAGTTGGGATGATTGTTGCTTCTTCATCTCTTGGATTCAGAGTGATCGAATCATAAGTTTTGAGACGCCTTAAACTGGGAAGATTATGCTTAGGTTTTTCTGAAGTTGCAGAATTCTGAAGATGATTCTGAACAGGATTTTTTAAAGCATTACGATATCTAGAAACTGGTTTTCTCGGCTTGAATTTGGGAGTTTCTTCATCTGGATTCTTCACTGAACGACGAGGTGATGTTCTCTTAGGCTTGATTGTAGTTATCGAAACGCTTTCAGGAATCTTCTTTCCTCTTGAAGATACTCCAGACTTCCCTCTTCCTATCGAGTTATCAATTTCAGATTTACTCAGCTCCGCTCGATATTTGTACCTTGGTTTGAAAGAAACTTTGGATTTCTCATTTCGAGAGACCTCGGTTGAACTTTCAAGAATACTATTTTCTGTATCTTCTTCGATTGTCTTGTTTCTGGAAGTGAAGCTGTGTCCTTGTTTGACTCTTGGTTTGGAACTTCTCTCTTTATTTTTGGGATTGGTTTCTGTTTTCAGTTTCCACTCGGGTTTGACTACACTCTCTTGACCAAGAGAACTCTCAGAGTTGATTTCAGACAACCTGTTCTCTAATCTTTTCTTATCCTCGTCCAAAATTTTTTTCTCACTGTTTGATCCAGACGTGGTTTTTGAATCAATTTCCCCATCAAGCAATTCAGGTTTCACGAGCTTCAAAGCATTATCCAATTTTGTTCTTGACCTTGCAGAGAAAAGCGCAGAAGGTGACTTCTTGTGGCCCTGAAAAGGTCGTCGAATATCCCCTTTAGGACCAAGAATTTTGACACAAATTTTGTATCCTTTTGACTCGAAGGAAGCTTGGCTTGTTTTCAGTTTTCAGCTTCCATTAACTCCAAAGAAAATCGCCCAAAGCATCCCGAAGCGGAAGAGATTGTGTTAGATTAGTAGGCATTCGTTGAGACTCCAAGCGGAAGAAGTGAAAAGAAAATCGATACACGACCGGTGTGCTAATTTTGTGTCGTGCAAAGATAGTGCAAAGATCGCGAGAGCATTAAAGATTATTTTATGGCTAGTCGGAGGAAGGAGCGTGACATGATATGGCCACTGGTTTTTTATTTCTAGTTCTATACTCGTTTTCTGGTTCTAAATTTTTTTTTTTCGGTCACCGTCATCGTGGGTCAAGTAAACGATTTCTCGTTAGACGCTGAAGAATATGAAGGACTGCAGTAAAGAGAAGATCCATTTAAAGATGCGTTGTCTAACGAACTCGAACCACGATCGCATTGATGATGACAGTAACTGAAAGTTCAATCGGTCTTTATGATGCTAAAAAAGAAACTATAAGTGCCTTAATCACTCGAATGAAATCACCTAGCTGATCCCGTCATCAGTTTTGTGATTTATGAATTGTAGGTCTTCGATGACATTCCGTCATTGGCGACATCTAATCATACTTGTGATTTCTGATTATGATTTATGGGGCCCTTCGAAAACTAGGTCACGACATTCAAAATTTTTTTTAAAGAGGAATTTTCAACCGAAAAGTTGGTTTTTAAGCAACTCGGTGAATCTTCAACAAAAAATTAATTTTAGATCAAACAGATGCATCTGCAACCAATCATTCGATCCTTCAAACAAAAGAGGCAATTTTTAACAAAATAGTTGAATCTTCAAACTAGAAAGATGAGTTTTAATCAAATGGTCATATTTTGAAACAAAAAATATCAAACCTCAAACATTAATAGATGAATTTTCAAGCAAATAGTTCAATTTTTCAGCCAAAAAGAAGAATTTTTTAGAAGAAAGTAGAATTTTCAATAGAAAAGGACGAAATTCTACGAAAAAGACGAACGTTTGAAAGATTAAATAAATTTCCGACAAAATTTTAACAAAATAGTTGAATTTTCAACAAAATAATTGAATCTTCAATACAATAGTTGAACGTTAAACGAAAATCTTGAAGTTTCACAAAAAAATGGATTTTCAACAGAGAAGTTCAACTTCCAAGCAAGCAGTTTAATTGTTAGTTCAAAAACGTTAATTCTGAACGAAAAATATAATATTTGATATTTCCACGGAAAAAGGTTTTAATTTCAAAATAAAAACAGCCGAATTTAACCAAAAAGATGAATTCTCAATGAAACATAAAATATTTAATATTACATAAAACCGAAAACATTTTTATTTATTTAATTCATGAGCAATGAAATCCAACCAAAAAATACAAATTTTCAAAAAAAAAAAGTTGAATCTTCAACCAAAGGAATAACATTTTAAACTAAAATTATGAATCTTCGATCAAAAAAATTTATTTTAAGCCAAATAGGTAAATTTTTAAGAAAAGAGATGAATTTTTAATCAAGATTTATTTTTTACCAGAAAAGACAAAATTCCAAGAAAATAAATAAATTTTCGACTAAATTGTTGAATTCTTAACTAAAAGTGATCAATTTTCAACCAATAATGCAATGTTTGAATTTTCATTGGGAAAATTAGTTTTGAATAAAAAAGGAAGGAATTATCGCCAAAACAATTATTTTTCCAATTAAACAAATGAATTTTAAACTAAAATTATGGAAATTAGAAGAAAAAAAATGAATCTTAAACCAAATGGGTGAAATTTTACTCAGAAAGAAGATTTTTTTGAGAAGAAGCTTAATTTTCTGACAAAGAAAAACAAAATTTCAACAATAACCAGATTGTTCAATTTTTAACCTTATTAATATAAAAACTTAACATTTGAATTTTTAATTGAAAACTAATAATTTCTAACCAAAAATCGAATTGTTCTATCTGTTAATTCTGAAAGCGATCAATTCCCAACCAAAAATGGAATTGTTGAATTTTGTGTTAAAAAATTAATTTTCAACCAAAAAAGAACAAATTTCCCATAAAATAGTTTAATCTTCAACCAAAGGAATTGATTCCAAGCTAGTACGATGAATCTCCTAAAAAAAAAAAATTATTTTTGAACCAAATAGGTGAATTTGTAACTGAAAAGGTGAATTTTCAATGAAGATTAATTTTTTATTCTATTATTATTCAAACATTAGGCTTTAACCAAGAATAAAAATATTTTCAACAAAATAGTTTAATCCTACAAATATATAAATAATTTTTAACAAAGAAGTTCCAGTTTCAATAAAAAAGTTGAATATTCAATTGAATAATATTTATTTTAAATGAAAAATTTAATGGATGAATTTTCATCTGGAAATGACCAATTCTGACCATAAATAGAACACTGAAATTTTTAGTTTGAAAAAATTAAATTTCAACAAAAAAAGAACGAAGTTGCAACAAAATGAATAAAGCTTCAAACAATAAGATAAATGCTTGACGAGGTATTTTAAGTTACAACCAATCAGTTGAATCTTCAACTCAAAACAAAAATATTTCCAAAAAAATAGCTGAATCTTCAACTAAATAGTAGGATTTTTAGTAAAAAAAAAAAAAGAATTCTGAGCCAAAATATAATAGTTGACTTATCATCTAGAAAAAA
>CAKNXH010001121.1:137474-148204 GCA_932178445.1 Andricus quercusramuli | reverse complement strand
TTGCTGTTTGAGGGTTTGTAGATTGGTGGTTTTAGGTTTATGTGTTTCAGGTTTGTGGGTTTGGGGTTTTAGGTCTATAGATTTGGGAGTTTGAGGTTTGTAGGTTTATGGGCTTGGGGTTTTTATGTTTGTGGATTTGAGGTGTGTGGTTTTCCGGGTATGAGGGTTTGAGGTTTGTGGGTTCGAGGTTTTTGGGTTTGAGGTATAATTTTCGTGGGTTTGAGGTTTTTGCGTTTGAGGTTTGTGGGTTTGTGGGTTGGAGATTTGTGGGTTTGCTGTTTGTGGGCTTGTGGATTTGTGGTTTTAGGTTTATGTGCTTGAGGTTTGTGGGCTTGGGGTTTTAGGTTTATGGATTTGTGAGTTTGAGGTTCGTAGGTTTATGGGCTTGGGGGTTTCAAGTTTTTGGGTTTACGGGTTTGGGGTTTGAGGTTTGTGGGTTCACGGGTTTGGGGGTATGAACGTCAAAAAAATATTTGACGCGCAAAAATGTCCAAAACATTACGAATAAAACAAAAATATGTAACTGATCAAAAAATAGTATCAAGGAAATTTGTTTATCTTTTCAATGTATACAATTCTGAAAATTATATTTTTAGTTATAAATTTTATTATTTGGTTGAAAATGAACAATTTTCTTAAAAAGAAATCATTTTTTTGAAAATACAACTGCTTTGTTGAAAATTCAACTATTTCCTAGAAAATTCACACTTTGTTCAAAATTTGTAT
This sequence comes from Andricus quercusramuli, assembly GCA_932178445.1. Classification (NCBI taxonomy): domain Eukaryota; kingdom Metazoa; phylum Arthropoda; class Insecta; order Hymenoptera; family Cynipidae; genus Andricus; species Andricus quercusramuli. The sequence continues at coordinate 147,478 of CAKNXH010001121.1, read as the reverse complement.
TTTTCTGTAGAAAAGTCTATAGGAATCCTTTTGGATGAAGATTCAACTCTTTTTTTGGAAGTTAGCCTTTTTGTTTTAAAAATGCAACTGCTTTAGTGGAATTTTCATTTTTCTTGGACAAAAATGCAACTTCTTCGGATGAAAATTTAAATATTTTTTCGAAGTTTTTTTTTTAATTCATCTGTTTAAAAGAAATATTTAATCTTTCTTGAATAAAAATGCAACTGTTTGGTTTAAGATTTAACAATTTTGTTGAAAAGGCATACTTTTTGGTTGAAAATTCTGCTGCTTTTTTTTAAATTTAACTATTTTGTAAAAAATTTACATTATGGTTGAATTTAATATTTTGGTGTTGAAAAGACAACTGAAATCTTTCCTGGATGAAAATTCAACTATTTTTTTATATATTTTTTTTTAATTCATCTGCTTTAAAAGGAATTTCATCTTTCTTGGATAAAAATGCAACTATTCGGTTTAAAATTCCACAATTTTGTTCGAAAGTCGTACTTTTTGGTTGAAAATTCTGCTATTTTGTTGAAAATTTAACTATTTTGTAGAAAATTTAAATTTGGTTAAATTCAATATTTTGGTGTTGAAAAGAGAATTTAAATCTTTTCTGGATAGAAATTCAACTATTTAAAAAAAATTTTTTTTTCATCAAAAATTCATCTGTTTTAGTACAAATTTTATCTTTCTTGGATAAGAGTTCACTTATTTGGTAGAGAATTCAACTATTTCCTTAAAAATTCATCCCTCCTGGTTGAAAAAATTCGTATTTTTGAATGAAAAATTCAATTTTGTTCGTAGAAACTTATGTTTTATTGAAAAATTCATATTTGGATCTTCGAAAGTAAACTGGAATCTTTCCTGAATAAAAATTCAACTATTTAAAAAAAATTTATTTTCTTTTTGAATAAAAATTCATCTTTTTTAAGAGAAATCTCATCTTTTTTTGGAATATTTTGACCGTGAAAAGTCGACTCAAATCCTTTTTAACAGAAAATTCAACTATTTTGTTTTTCAATTCATGTTATATTTTTAGTTTAAAATTTATCTCTTTGGTTTAAAGTTTAACTATTTTGTAGAAAATTAATCTTTTTAAATTGAAAATTCAACTACTTGGGCAAAAGTGAAATTCCATTGTTGATTTTTTTTTTATTGAAGGCCTTTTGAATCTCTTTGGTTAAAAATGTAATTGTTTAGTGGCAAAGTCTTTTTTTTAAATTAATTAATTCAATTAAAATTCAACATTTCCATTTTTTTTAATTGATCTTTTTTAGTTGAAAATTCTTCTTTTTTGGCGAAAAAAAAATTTTCTTGGTTAAAAATTTCATTCTTGTTTGGTAAAAATGCATCAGTTTCGTGGAAAAATAATTTTTTGCTGAATTAATATTTTTGGTTTGCAAATACTATTTTTGTGAGGATAATTCGTCTTTTTGCTTGAAGGTTCAAAAATTTAGGTAAAATTTTCTTTCTTTAGTGAAAAATCTCTATTTGTTGAAAATTCGTCTTTTTGGTTTTAAAAAAATTTTTCTTTGATAAATTTCATATTTTGCGTTCAAGAAAGAAATTTTTGTCCAAGAAAGTTGCAATATTTCTACTAAAAAAATATGAACTTTTAAATTAAAAAGACAGATTTTCAGAAAAAATATTTTTCATCCAAAAAATATTTCAGTTGACTTATCGGAAATGCTTCTAAACTTTAAAATATTCTAAATGCATTCAAATCCTCTTAAATTCCTAAAAAATATTTTTAGCTCACTCGAATTTTTCTTGAAATTTTGAAAATTCATTCGAAATGTGAAAAATTGCTTTAAAATCTTCCAAATTTTCCTAGGAATGAAAAAAAGTGTTTGTTCACTTAAAACATTCCAAAATTCTTTCAAAGCTTCTCAAGTTTTTTTTTTGAAATTTTTGAAAAATCAATCATTTTTTAAAAAATGTTTAGTCTTAGAAATCTGTTGAAATATTTTCAAATGTTTTCAAATATTCTCTTGAATTTAATTTTTCATAATGAAAAATAATTTAATTAATAATATTAATAAATAAATTCAGGTTGTTGAAATTTTATTTCTCTGATTGAAAAATAGTTTTTTTTTATTGAAAATTTAACTATTTCGTTGAAAAATCATTTTATCTGCTTAAAAACTTATTTTCCTCATTGAAAACCAAACCATTCTATTTTGTGTTGAAAATTGATCTTCTTTCAGTTAAAAATTCATCTATTTTGTTAAAAATTTGCCTTTTGTTGATAGAGAATTATTATTTTTGGTTGACAATTCATGTATTTTGTGAACAATTTGTAAAGTAATATGTAAAGAAAAAGTTTTGTTTTTGCATCCGAACAAAAGAAGGGCTGGGGGTGAGAGCAGAGAACCACCCCCGTAAACACTTCAAATTTAGAAGAGTGCTAATGCTTTGAATTATTTTATTTTGTGTGAAAAAAAATTGATTAGCAGTGGGTCCACCACACCCACGACGGGCCAACAGCACGCAGTATTCCCGAACGGTCACCCATCCCAGTACTAACCGCGCCCAACGCTGCTTAACTTTATTTTTATTTATATTTTGTGTTTGAGTACTCAAAATTCAAATTGAGCATTTTTTCAGGTATAAACGTCTTGATTTTTTAATTTTTATGATTCACATTTTTACAGCACATTGCACTAGCTACGGGTATACGCCAGAGGGTTCGTTCAAGTTTGGCTGTGCTTTCTACATAGCAGGAATTGAACAGCCTTCCTTCCACCGATTCGATCTTGCCAAACGTAAGTATATTTATTTCTGTAATTATTTATAAAAATTATTATCTCATAATATTTTTATTAAAGAAATATTAAGGTATATCAAAGAATTAAAATTTCGTTCTTGAAAAAATCTGATTGGTCCCTAGACAATTATTGATAAGTTTTTTTAACTCCCTTTCAAACTTGAACACTTGTTTCTTTATGGAATTGGCAAAAATATACCTTGTTTACAGAGCACTGCATAGGCCGAGGACCCGGAGGACACGGATTCGTTTGCGCTTATAGCGCAATAGTCCCAGAACACGGGTAAAACAATCTGTGGCAGGAAGCTGTCTTTGGCAGGAAGCTGTCTCTGACAGGAAGCTGTCTCTGACAGAAAGCTGTCTCTAGAATTCCAGACGACTTTATCATAATTATTAATTCAGTGTCTTCACTTTGATTTCTTATAACTGTTGGTCAAATTTGCATTTTTTCTTCCTCTGACGTAGTTTTAGAGGGCGAATCTTGAGCATTAGAACATAAAATACCCAGAAACCAAGTAAACTTATCTCTAGCAGGAAGCTGTCATCGGCAGGAATCTGTCTTTGGCAGGAAGCTGTCTCTGACAGGAAGCTGTCTCTGGCAGGACGCTCTCTTTGGCAGAAAGCTGTCTTTGTCAGGAAGCTTTCTTTGACAGGAAGCTGTCTCTGGCAGGAAGCTCTCTCTGGAATTTCGGATAACTTTATCACAATTATCAATTCGGTGCCTTTACTTTGTTTTCTTGTAACCCCTGGTCAAACTTGCATTTTTTCCTCCTCCCAGGTAAAATAATCTCTGGCAGGAAGCTGTCTCTAGAATTCCGGATGACTTTATCATGATAGACAACCGTTACGCTGAATATTAGTTTCCTAAAAATAATATTAAAACCAACAGTAATGAGAAACGTATTGAAAAAATATGAAATAGTTAAGTTAATGTTAAGGCCATGTGATGAGTGGGTCACATGAGCGGATTCCTACCTTACCGACACTTTTATTTCCTATCTTATTTTCACATGAATAGCCACATCAAATTGAAAATTTGGGATAATAAATAAGCAGCACTAAGAAAGGTGGGTCTAAAAATAAAAAATAAATAAAAAAGTGCCGGTAAGGTAGGAATCTGGTCACAAGACCCACTCATCACATGGCCTTAAATAGATGTTTAATTTTGGTCTTTTTCTGCTATTTTCTCTACAGTGGTATTTTCGCTAACCCTACCGTATATCCAACCATCGAAAGAGCTAGAGGTGAGTTTCAGGATATATTTTATGCAATAAGGTGAAATTTACCCTTAAAATGATAAAAAAATGAAGAAATAAAAATTTTTTGATATTTTATTCAATATTTTTTTAAAATTATTTTCTCAAACAAAAATTATTGTTATTTTTTGTAGGATTTTGACACAAATTTTTTGTTTATCTAAAACCTTCAAAGATGCTTGAAAGGCTTATACATTTCGTGTTTGACATTTAAAAAAATCTAAATTTGGTTTTTCATTTTTCGAAATTTTTTCCAGTTTTAAATTAAGTTTGGATCTTCTCATAACTTATAAATATTTTTTCAACAGACTCAAATTTTTTCCAAATTGATAATTGTTTAATTGTTATGTATACATCAACATTTTATTAAATATTTCTTAATTCTTATTAAGCTTAGTCAATTTTTTGTAGTCCCATAAATTTGCCCTAAATCTCTGATAATCCCTTAAAATTTTTCAAATAATATTAAATTTCTTAATTATTTTGCGAAACCTCAGTGTGCCCTAAAATTTTTTAAAGATTGAATTTGTTTACAGTATATTGTATTCAACACGCTAATGCGCCGGGGGGTATGTTAGCGCATGAATGTACTCACTACATAGAAGGTATGGAACCACTTCTCTTCTACAATATCGACAAAGCCAAACGTATGTAAATTTATTTATAATTATTTATAAAATTTTTAATTTCATTGTATTCATAACGAAGGAATATTAAGGTACCGTCGAACGGGGTAATTTAAACTATCAATGAATGTCTGAATTTACCCCACATGTCCGAAATTACCCCGTTTGACAATATATTAATGAATTATAACTTTATTATTGAAAAAATCTAATCTTATAGGTCACTGCATAGGTCCAGGTCCTGGAGGACACGGATTTATATGCATTGCTAGACCATTAGACCCAGAACCCAGGTAACGCAATCTGTGACAGGAAGCTGTCTCTGGCAGGAAGCTGTCTTTGGCAGAAAGCTGTCTCTGACAGGAAGCTGTCTTTTACAGGAAGCTGTTTTCAACAGGAAGCTGTCTTCGACAGGAAGCTGCCTCTGGCAGGAAGCTGTCCCTAGCATTTCAGATGACTTTTTCATAATTACCAATGTTAACTAACTATACCACTACCAGATGTGTTTTTGGTTATCCTGATGTGTATAAAATTTCAACAGGAAAATAAAAAATCTGATTGGAAATAAAAGCTATCTGGAGAATTTCTTTTCTGATAAGCCAGTTGTAAATACCCAAAAACTATAAATATTAGGGATTTTTTAATTATATATTTCCACAATATTATATGAGTAACAAGCTGTTTAAATAATGAGAGATTTTTGACTGAAGAAATAAAATTTTACCTAAATTGTTGAACCTTCAAGCCAAGGGACAAATTTTCTTTACAAAAATTGAATTTACAAGAAAACAATATGAGTTGAGCAAAAAATTATTTTTTTTCTTACCAATAAAGAAAAATTTTCAACTAAAGAAAATCAATCTTAACAAAATTGGACAAGTTACATTTTCAGTTAAAAAATTAATAAAAAAAAATAGTTGAATTTTCTGTACAAAAAGATTTAAGTTGACTTTTTACGATCAAGATATAAATTTTTCAACGAAAAATAAGTTTCTAAAAACAATTTTCATAACTTAAACAATTTCGAACATTCTAGAAATGTTGGTAATTTTAGAAATTTAATTAACGTTAGAAATTTCTAACATAAATTTCAGAAATTTGTATGATTTTAGAAATTGCCAACATTTTATAAAATTCAGAAATATAAGAAATTTTGATAAGTTTGAAAGTTTTGAATATTTTACAAATTTTGATTATTTTACACATTTTTATAAATTTTAGAACATTTTAGAAATTTTAGAAAATTTCACAAATTTTAGAAAATTTCATAAATTTTAGAAAATTTCTCAAATTTTAGAAAATTTTAGAAAATTTTACAAATCTTAGAAAATGGAACATTTTGTAAAATTCAGGAACTTTGATCATTTTTATAATTTGAGAAATTTTGAACATTTTCAGAAATTTTCATAATTTAAACAATTTTGAACATTCTAGAAATGCTGGTAATTTTAGAAATTTAAATAACGTTAGAAATTTCTAACATAAATTTCAGAAATTTGTATGATTTTAGAAACTGCCAACATTTCATAAAATTCAGAAATATAAGAAATTTTGATAAGTTTGAAAGTTTTGAATATTTTACAAATTTTGATTATTTTACATATTTTTATAAATTTTAGAACATTTTAGAAATTTTAGAAAATTTCACAAATTTTAGAAAATTTCACAAATTTTAGAAAATTTCACAAATTTTAGAAAATTTCTCAAATTTTAGAAAATTTTAGAAAATTTTACAAATCTTAGAAAATGGAACATTTTGTACAATTCAGGAATTTTGATAATTTTTGTTTTGTTAGAAATTTCTAACATAAATTTCAGAAATTTGTATGATTTTAGAAATTGCCAACATTTCACAAAATTCAGAAATATAAGAAATTTTGATAAGTTTGAAAGTTTTGAATATTTTACAAATTTTGATTATTTTACACATTTTTACAAATTTTAGAACATTTCAGAAATTTTAGAAAATTTCACAAATTTTAGAAAATTTTACAAATTTTAGAAAATTTTACAAATCTTAGAAAATTTCACAAATTTTAGAGAATTTCACGAATCTTAGAAAATTTAACATTTTGTGAAATTCAGGTATTTTGATAATTTTGATAATTTGAGAAATTTTGAACATCTTAGAAATTTTAATAATTTAAAAAAATTGGAATATTCTAGAAATATTGATATGTTTAGATATTTAAGTATTGTTAGAAATTTAGAAATTTTTAACATTAATTTCATAAATTTGAATGGCTTTAGACATTTTTAACATTTCATAAAATCCAAATATTTTACAAATTTGGAATATTTTACAAATTTTTGAAAATTCTACAAATTTCAGAAAATTTTACAAATTTGGGAACGTTTGTAAAATTTGAGAAAATTGAACATTTTGTAGGATTCAGAAATTTTGATAATTTTCATAATTTGAGAAAATTTGAACATTTTAGAAATTTTGATCATCTTGAAAATTTTGATAATTTAAGAAATGTGGAACATTCTAAAAATTTTGATAATTTTAGAAATTTGAATAATGTTAGAAAATTAGAAATTTTGAACATTAATATCAGACATTTGAATGGTTTAAGACATTTTGTACATTTCATAAAATTCAGGAATATTAGTGAAAAGTTTGAAAATTTTGAATATTTTACAAATTTGGAATATTCTACAAATTTCGAACACTTCAGTAATTTTGAACATTTTAGAAATTTTGAAAATCTTAGAAATTTTGAAAATATACGGAAATTTAGATAATCCAAACATTTTCAAAATGTTTCGAAAGTTTCGGTTCCACAGTTTTGTGGTGACGTATCATATTATAATTAAGGACGCGGCTGACCAAAGAAGGCCACTACCACTTGAGAAGGCGCCGCTCGCGAGTATGGTGCTTTTCAGATTCTCCTTTTTTGATAAGAAAAATTGATTTACTTGTTGTGACATTTGAATTTTGTTAGGTAAAAATGCATCAGTTTCGTGGAAAAATAATTTTTTCCTGACGTAAAAAATCTTCATTTGTTGAAAATTCGTCTTTTTGGTTTTAAAAAACTTTTTATAAAAATAAATTTCATGTTTTTTGATTGAAATATAAACTATGACAATTTTTGTTGGGAATTCAAATTTCCAGGTTAAAAATTCAAATAAGGGATTTTTGTAAAAGATTGAAACATTTTTTTTTTTTGAAATCTTCTACTCTTTTTTGAAATTTAAGGAAATTTTTTGTAATCTATTTCAATTTTTTCCTGAAGTTGATTTTTCACAAACAAAGACCAGACAAATTTTCCCCATAAATCTTAAGAGACTCCTTTTTTTAATCCTTCCAAAATTGTTAAACCTTCTAATATTTTTAAATCATTCAAATTTTTCATGAAATTTTTTTCAATCCTAAAAATTTAAACCATTGTCTTAAAATCTTGGATTCTTCTTTGACAATTTTAGAAATCTGTTGAAATATTTCCAAATATTTTGGAATATTCTCTCAAATTTAGTTTTTCAAAATGAAAAATCATTTTTATTTTTTCTAGAAACCTAATTTTTTCTTTCATTTTCTTGAAAACTTACGAAATTCCTAAGATATTTCATAAATTTTTATCTTTTCTGAATCGTTTAAAAAAAGCAGGATATTAATCTTCCTGGTGACTAATTTACCTTTTTGATTGGAAGTTCATGTATTTTGTTTAAAATGAATCCCTTTTTGGTGAAAAAATGATTCTTTTAGGTTCAAAATTAATTTCTGTGGCTTGAAATTTTATTTTTCATCAAAGATTATTCGAGGACCGGGAGGACCAGGTAAACTGATCTCTGGCAGGAAGCTGTCTTTGGCAGGAAGCTGTCTCTAGAATTCCAGATGACTTCATCATAATTATCAATTCGATGCCTTTACTTTGATTTCTTTTAACTCTTGGTCAAACTTGCATTCTTTTATCCTCTAAGGTAGTTTTAAAAAGCGAACCTTAAGCTTTGAAACACAATATACTTTGAACAAGGTAAAACAATCTCTGGCAGGAAGCTGTTTTTGACAGGAAGCTGTCTCTGGCAGGAAGCTGTATCTGGCAGGAAGTTGTCTCTAGAATTCCAGATGACTTTATCATTATTATCAATTCAGTGCCTTAACTTTGATTTCTTGTAACTCTTGGTCAAACTTGCATTTTTTCCTCCTCTGAGGTAGTTTTGAAGGGCGAAACTTCAGCTTTAAAATACAACATACCCAGAACCCAGGTAAAACAATCTCAGGCAGGAAGCTGTCTCTTGAATTCTAGATGACTTTATCATAAGCCTTAGGGATCGTCCATATATTACGTAAGACGTTTTTCTTTTGTTTAAATCAAGACGAGAATAAAATTGCTGTCAAGTTGACAAAGACACAACGATATAAACAAAAGAAAAACGTCTTACGTAATATATGGACGTTACCTTAGAACACAACATACACAGAACTCAGTTAAACCAATCTCTGACAGGAAGCTGGCTTTGGCAGGAATCTGTCTTGGGCAGAAAGCTGTCTCTAGTATTCCAGCTGACTTTACTATAATTATAAATTTGATGCCTTTACTTTAATTTATACTAATTCTTGATCAAACTTGCATTTTTTCCTCCTCTAAGGTAGTTTTGAAGGCCGAACCTTGAGCTTTAAAACACAATATACCCAGAACCCAGGTAAAACAATCTCTGGCAGGAAGCTGTCTCTAGAATTCTAGATGACTTTATCATAATTATCAATTTGATGCCTTTACTTTAATTTTTTGTAATTCTTGGTCAAAATTGCATTCTTTTCTCCTGTAAGATTGTTTTAAAGAGCCAATCTTAAGCTTTGGAACACAATATACTGAGGAATCATGTAAAACAATCTCTGGTAGGAAGCCGTCTTTGGCAGGAATCTGTCTTTGGCAGAAAGCTGTCTCTGGCAGGAAGCTGTCTCAAGAATTCCAGATGACTTTATCATAATTATCAATTTGATGCCTTTAATTTAATTTCTTGTAATTCTTGATCAAACTTGCATTTTTCAATTCTCTAGGGTAGTTTTAAAGAGCGAACCTTAAGCTTTGAAACACAATATACCGAGAACCCAGGTGAACAATCTCTAGTAGGAAGCTGTCTGTTGCAGGAAGCTGTCTCTAGAATTCTGAATGACTTTATCATAATCATCTATCTGATGCCTTTACTATAATTTCTTGTAATTCTTGGTCAAAATTGCATTTTTTCCTCCTCTAAGGTAGTTTCGAAGGGCGAATCATAAGCCTTGAAATACAATATACTTTGAACAAGGTAAAACAATCTCTAGCAGGAAGCTGTCTTTGACAAGAATCTGTCTTTCGCAGGACGCTGTCTCTGGCAGGAAGTTGTCTCTAGAATTCCAGATAA
>CAKNXH010001121.1:83620-102086 GCA_932178445.1 Andricus quercusramuli | reverse complement strand
ACATACATACATACATACATACATACATACATACATACATACATACAGACATACAGACATACAGACATACAGACAGACATACAGACAAACAGACAGACAGACAGATAGACAGACAGACAGGCAGACAGCCAGGCAGATAGCCAGACATACATACATACATACATACATACATACATACATACATACATACATACATACAGACAGACAGACATACATACATACATACAGACAGACAGACAATCAGACATAAAAAGAGACAGACATTCAGACAGACAGAGTAACAGACATACATTTTGGTAATAATTTATTGCATTCCTAAATTATTTTTTTCCAAATAAAACAAAAACTACGCGTCCCATTGAAAAATGGTTGTTAAAAAAATTTGTAAATATTTTTTGATTGCACAATTCTTGGTGAGTCATCTTCTTACGTTTTTTTATAGTTTGACCGCAAAATGGAATTTCTGATTTTGCATTATTTTTTTGTGCGATAGAAATTTGAATTTTTGATTTTTCAAGGCAATTAAAAAACTCTTGAAGCATTATTGTAGGGTGTTTGAAAAGAAATATTTTCCTGTTCCAGAAATTTTCAATATTTGCTCCCTTTTTGAATTTCTATCCATAATTTTTTGGAAGTTATTGTGCTAACAAACTAATAATCTACAGACAGACATACTAACGGACAGACAGACAGACTAACAGACATTTATTAAAAACTTTTTTTTTGGGTTCAAGGGGTATTAAAACGTGGACCTTTGACAAAACCGGAAGGGGGGGGGGGGTACATTTTACACAAATCTAATACCTTCTCAATATAGAATGAAAATGTAAAAAGTTTAATTCAAACAACGAAGTTGAATTTTGAATGAAGAAGATTTATTTTTCACCAAAAAGTATAAATCTTCAAACAGAAAATATCAATCTGCAAACAAAAATATCCATTTCTGAGCAAAAATGGAATAGTTACTCTTTCCGTGCAAAAATTAATTCGCTAGCTAAAAAAAACGATTTTCCAGCAAATAATAGTTGAATGTGTTTAAAAAAATCAATTTTCAGCCAAAAATGGATTAAATTTCCAACTAAGTAGTTGAATTTTAAACCAGAAAAGATGGCTTTTTACCAAAACTGTTGCATTTTGAACAAAATAATTAAACTGCTAACCAAACAGTCAAATTTTTAACCACACGAGATGAATGCGAAATTAAAAATATAATGAAAAAAATAAATATTGAATACAGACAAATAAAAAGAATTTTTTCATAAAAAGGGGAAAATAGTTTATGGTAAGATGTGCCGAGTAACAACAAAATTAATAATAATTCATTCAATCATTAATTATTAATCATTTATTATATTCTGCTGAAAAGGAAGGAGTACGTAGAAATAAGAAAGGAGTTTAGGTTGATGAGTAGAAGATAGAGCAGGAAAAGAAGAAAGATCTTGGAGAGGTGCTCAGAAGTATTAAGACAGGAGGGGACGTGTGGAAGATAAATAAATAGGGGTAGGAAACTTATGGTGGGGAAAAGCGAGAAGATAGAAACTGAGGAGTGGAGGGAGTTTTTCAATGAATCGTTTCAGGGCTCGAATTCAGGGGAGCGGTGAGTGGAATGAAAGAACAAAGGCTGTGGAGGGGAAGGAGCTGAATGATGAGGAGATAGAGAAGCAGCTGAGGAAGTAAAGAAGGTCAGAGGTAGCAGGGCTGGGCGGAGTAGTGAACAAAGTGTAGCTGTTTAGTACAAAAGAGGTTAGGAAGAGGCTCAAGGGGATAGTGAAGAAAGTATGTATGGGGGAGGGATTCCCAAGAGGATGTAGGGAAGGGTTAATAGTGCCACTGTATAAGAAAGTGGATGAGGATAGGCAGGAAAGTTATAGAGGAATTAGGGAGGGCAAGGAGCACTGTCGACAATATTTACGTTTTGCAGCACGTGATGGATAGAGAATTTGAAAAGAAGGGGTTAGGGGAAGGTTGTGGGATGCGCTGGTGGAGAGGGCAGTGGCGAGATGCCTAATCAAGAGGGCGAGCGAGGTATGTAATGAGATGCAAGATGGGTGAGAATAGAATAGGCTAGAGCTGAATGCGGAAAGGTCCGAGGTCATTGTGTTCAGGAAACCAGGTGGAAGGGATATGTGAGGGGAGTGGAAGGGATGAGGGAGGAAAGTGGAAGGGAAAGGCACTGCAGCAGGTGAAACAGTTTGTGTCACTGGGCTTCCTAGAGGAGATGATGAAAAGGTTGAGAAGAGACCTGTGTAAGAATAGGTTAGAGTTGAATGCGGAAGAGTCCGTGGTTATGGTCTTCAGGAAAGAAGATCGAAGAGATAAGGGAGGGGAGTGGAAGAGGAAGGAAAGGTGAAACAGGTTATGTACCTGGGCTTCCTAGAGGAGGTGATGAAGAGGTTGAGAAGATACCTGAATAAGAATAGGCGGAAGAGTCCGTGGTTATGGGCTTCAGGAGAGAAGGCGGAAGAGATAAGGGATGGGAGTGCAAGGGCAAGGGAAGGTGGAAAAGTCTGTGTACCTGGGCTTCCTAGAGGAGATGATGAAGAGGTTAAGAAGACACCTAGATAAGAATAGGTTAGAGTTGAATGCGGAAGATTCCGGGTTTATGGTCTTCAGGAAAGAAGGTGGAAGAGATAAGGGAGGGGAGTGGAAGATGAAGGGAAGGTGAAACAGTTTGTGTACCTGGGATTCCTAGAGGAGATGATAAAGAGGTTGAGAAGATACCTGGATAAGAATAGGCTAGAGTTAAATGAGGAGGAATCCGGGGTTGTGGTCTTCAGGAAAGAAGGTGGAGGAGATAAGGGAGGGAAGTGGAAGAGGAAGGGAAGGTGAAACAGTTTGTGTACCTGGGCTTGCTAGAGGAGATGATGAATAGTTTGAGAAGATACCTGGATAAGAGTAGGTTACAGTTGAATGCGGAAGAGTCCGGGGTTATGGTCTTCCGGAAAGAAGGTGGAAGGATAAGGATGGGGAGTGGAAGAGGAAGGAAAGGTGAAACAGGTTTTGTACCTGGGCTTCCTGTTTCGGAGGAATGGGGGAGTCGATGGGCATATAAAAGAAAGATTTGGAAAGGCAAATGTGCTGATGAGGCAGGTGTTTGTGTTGGGAAGACGAGGAGAACGACTTGAAGAATTATAGCAGGAAGTCGGGCTTGTGAATCTGAAGAGGAATTTTTGGAAGAGGGGAAATAATGTCGTTTGTGAGTGTGAGTGGGAGAAGGAGAACAGAAGAGTGGGTGGGAAAATGGAAGTTGAAGGAGGAAGGTATTTTAGAACGAATGGACTGCAGATGGATGAAATGAGAATGATGCACAATGAAGGTAGGAAGGTGTAAGAGATGGTTAAGAAAAAAGGTATGAAGAGAAAGAAGGAAGCAGGGGAGGAGAGAAAAAAAGGTCAAGGTTTAAAGGGAGCTATGGGTGAATTATGCCAAGGAGGAGAGGGCAATATTTGTGTTAGGAAGGAGAGATAGAAAGTCAGGAGCTTACCGTGAGGATGTGATGCGGTCGCATGGAGGGTTCTAATAGTTTCTGTCTTTGTAGCTCTGATGGAATGCTACATTACAAAGACATCCATCTTCCTAAATTGTCTGTGAAAGCCGTCTGAACTCTCATTCCTTTTACAGAATCAAGTAGTGTGGATAAACTTGCTCCAGGTTCACTAAATAAACTACTTCAACGTCGCTTTCCTAAAACGGGATCTTTTATAGGCACGGAAGAGGATACGAGAGCTGGCCGTAAGATAAGAAAACACATCTATTTCGCTGAAATGTTTGCAAAAGCCTTCTAAATTTTCTTTTTTCACAGCATCAAGACCCAGTACTTCTACAGAAAATCAACGCCCAAGTAGTGTGTATCAACTTGCTCCAGGTTCACCATATGAACGGCTTCAACGTACTTTTTCTAAGAAGGGACCTCTCGCAGTCATGGAGGCAGATCCGAAAGCTGGCCGTAAGATAAGAAAACACATCTACTTTCCTGAAATATCTGTAAAAGCCTTCTACATTTGCTTTTTTTCACAGCATCAAGACCGAGTACTTCTACAGAAAATAATAGCAGTCAACGTCCAAGTAGTGTGTATCAACTTGCTCCAGGTTCATCATATGAACGGCAACAACGTGGTTTTCCCAAGGAGGAACCTATGACAATCATGGAGGCAGATCCGCTAACTGGTCGCAAGATAAGAAAACACACGTTTATAGAGCTTCCAGAAGGTGGAATCCTTCATTTAAACAAGAGCATGTCACCAAAAGGCCCACCAAATAGTCCAGTAAACTCACCACCCAGACCCTAAATCTGATTTAAGTATCATCATGAATGTACCGACGGCAGTAGCTGGGTGGTGATTCTCGACTCGTCGAGAATCTTTGTGAAATCTTTGAAATCCTCGGAACCTTTCTGAAATATTTTACAATCTTCTTCAATCTTTTGAAACCTCTTGAAATCGTTTGAAGAATTTGAAAAAACTTCAAGGTTTTTTAGATTAGAAAAAAATCAAGGAGAATTCCAGGCTTTCGAAGTTTTCAAGGTCGCTAGACACTCTGGTTAAGCACTGACAGGTGCATTCACCGCTCGGGAGGGTGACCGTTCGTGATTCTCGCTTAGTCGTGTTCTCACTGTTTTTAGCTACTGTCGAATGGGAGGTTCGACGATGAGGATGAATATAGTCACTCGATGCTGTCGAATGTCTACAATCAAACTCTACATTCAAACGCGTCTGTCTGAAACCGGCTGAGCTCAGGAGTTTTGGTTTTCTGCAGTTTTCCACTTCTCTGACCAAACGTTAAGGCGATTGCGAATTCTTTCAATAAAAATCCGGCTGCAGACGGTAGGTGATTCAAAAAATTGAAAATCCCATATGATTGAGTACGCGAAAAAATAGAATAAGAAATCTAATCTAATCTAATTCAACAATATAAATAAGCAAAATATATGTAACATTCCTGAATAAATTGATTATGATATTAAAGTTTTTTGTCTACTGGTCGTTTCAATATTTTTCAGGAAAATATTGATACTTCGATTGTGAAAAAATTCTCTCTAACTCATTATAAGATCTCTACAGCTATCCAAAAGAAAAGGAAAAAAGGCGTAGCTGGCAGTCGAGAGAACCTGCTCATTGACAGGGACATCCGCAAAGGCGCAGCTGTTTGTCATGTGACAACGAACAACGTCACCTTCTGGAGAAGCGTCTTTTAGGGTGACACCGTAAGCCCTCTACTCTTTTGCCAGACACTTGAGCCACCATCTCTCGCACTGAACAATTTTTCTTGGACTTGGACAACTGATTAGTACAAAAATTAAAACATAGGTTGGCCAGATAAAATTTCGGATAGAGCCTGATGAATACGACATCTTACAGACTAATAGATCAGTCCAACCAACAGAGGCAAGGCACTTTGGTAGTCCAGTTATTTGACACAAAACTGTCGATCAGTTTAACCAACAAAGGCTAGACACTTTCGTAGTCCAGCCAGTTAAGACGAGACTATATATTAGTCCAACTAACAAAAGAAAAACACTTTGGCAGTCTAGCCAGTTGAGACTTCACTATAGATCAGACCAATCAACAAAAGCAAGACACTTTGGTATTGCAGCTAGTTAAGACACGATTCATTTTCTTAGTTGGCCTGATTTATAATATTGTCTTAACTGGCTGGACTACTAATATGTCTTGCCTTTGTTTGATTGGGCCCATCTATAATATTGGCTCAACTGGCTAGACTAGTGACATATCTTACCTTCTGTTGGTTGAAGTCATTTGTAGTCTTGTATTAACTGGCTGAACTACTATCATGTCTTGCCTTTGTTTGATTGGACTCATTCATAATAGTGGCTTGGCTAGGCTACTAACGTGTCTTCACTTTGTTGGTTGAACTGATCTGTAGTCTTGTCTTGAGTGGATTGGCTACTAGTATGTCTTGTCTGTGTTCAGTTGGATTGATCTACAATTTGGCTTTCCGCCTTTTGATTTCGACACTACTGACATCCGGCATTTACCGATCCGACAGCCAAACTTATTTCAATCACGCACAATTTCTGACCTCATTCGTTCACCATCGTTTCAGAAGATCCATGACCATACCTTTTCATGATGATACTGTATTATCAACTTTGTGTATTTAACATGACCTGATGCATCCATAGCTGTTTAGATTTCTCCAGTTTTTGTACCGTGGGTTCTAATTTTTGTTTCTTGATCAATATTTTTGAAGGAAGCAAGAGCCATGCTGTACTGCTGATGAGAATAAAGCATTCGGTGAAATTATTCACGTTGTGTCACTCGATAGGTGTGTCTTCACATAGGGTCCCTACATATTCGACTTTCTTTTCTTTATCGGGTTCTGTTAGCTCTTTGATCAACAGATGTGATGACCACTTTTGTCTCTCTTCATGAGAAACGTGCGGTCTTAATAACCACCGGTTCATTTTCTCTCCAATACGTCCATGATCTCGGGTAGCATCATCTGCTGGATTTTGTATCGTCGCAATCCATCTCCATTCATCATTGTTTGTTAATTCGTCGATTTTCCTAAACTTGTGTACAACAAAGGCTTGGTATTTTGTAGAATCTGCTTTAATCCAACTCAAGGTATTTCTTGAATCCGCCCACAACACACGTTTACTTGCTTCTCCTTCATGTTCTTGTGTTATAGTTGTAGCCAGTCGACTGGCTTGCAAAGCTCCCTCTAGCTTCATCCTCAGGTTAGATGTAAGTTTTGAAGGGGCTACGTGACTTCTTCCAACTATGAATGACATAGTATACCTTCCATCACGGGGAGAATAACTTCAATAAGCTGCTGCTGAATATGCCTGTTTACCCAAAGGGTCATCAACATACATGATTACATGTAGCATCTCCCGTTTAGTAGGTATCTCTTGTTCTTGTGCAATCATTTCTGGGATTCTTCTCGGAGATAAGTCAAAAGAGATCATGTCTCTTGCAGGGCTTTATTTTAGTCCTAAGGTCCGCTCAACAGGTTGTGTGTCCATGGTGAGGGTAATTGCTCCTTTGGTTAGCGATTCGGGTGGTAGAGCACTCAATACTTCTCTACCATTACTTGTCTAACTTCTTATTTTAAAACCACCTCTTTTACCTTGTTCAATCCTGTTTAGAGCTTCCTATTCAGTTTCCACACTGTCTAGGTAATCATCCACACAATGATTGTGAATTATAGCCATAACGTAGTTAGGTTCCCTTGTTCGGTTACTCAGATGTTATTGGCCAGACTTGTTTCAACTAACATCAGTGTCACTCCATCGACCATCATTGCATTTGTAGAAACACTTCCTCTAAGTCCATGGAGATATCCTGGAGTCACCTTTGATAAAACTTTCATGCTGACTCATTTAGTCTTCCCTTTGTGTTCCCCCCGACAGGTGAGCGAAATGAAGTCCTAGACCAATTTGGTTTGTGTAACAGCCAATGATGTCAGTTTTTGCATCCCTCACAGCCACATGCAATATTTCTGTAACCTCTCAAGTAGTGTTGGCTGTCATCATAATCCTTCAATGATCCCTTTAATGATTCGTAAAAGCGTGTTAAATACTCCTGTTCGGAGAAACTACCCGTTTGAGAAATTGAGTACCGACTAGGAACTGTGCATTGTTTTCATTCTCAGTATTGGGCCTGATGACCCAATTTCTATCAGTGAGGCCATAGTCGCTTAAATTTAAGAGAAGCTGCCCCCTTTCCAGAACCTGAAAACGACCTAGCACTTGACCCCCACCAGGCGCCTGACCATGGCCACGTCCAATAACGTAAATTGTTTTTAAATAGATATTAACTTCGGTAAGTGGAACTAATCTCAAATCACCACCTTAAAACCCTCACAATAGTAGTACCGAATACCTGGCGCCTTCACCATATTGTTACCTACAGAAAAAATCCCGTCAATTATTCCGAAGTGAAGAACAATGATGCGTCCTCTCGTTCTGAAGTAGATGGTTCCATGTCATTCCAAAGAATCACGGGCTATTCATTGACACTCCACTTTACACTCGCAGGGTTCAAGAATTCCCCAAACTCAGGTTCCTATGATCTGAAATTCACCCGTAAGGTTGAGAATTCCCAAACTTAGGTTTCCATAGCTCACACTATGATCACCAAAACAGTATGTTCATCATGTACATCATCTTCACCAATCCACTATTTGAATCGGGGCTAACCCGCATCAAAAGTCCGCAACGTTCTCAAAAGTTTCTTTGCTCAAAATGTTTAAATGTTTGGAAATATTCAATGTTCACATTCCCCGACACATGTTAAGCTCGAGGATTCTGTCCTTACACATTGCGGCCCTGAAAACCTTTTCCACATAACAAACTTTTTCTATAATTTGTTTAAAAAGTGCTAGTTTTTGTGTACCTGTTTTTTGTGTAAAAAGACGGCGATTTTTTGTCGACTGACGCAACAATAACACCGTATTTTCGGAGAAACTGACGGTGTTTTAGGCTAGGGACGGAGTCGGAAAATAGAATGAAGTTGGCTGCGCGCGATGCACGAGCACACCCGAGGCAGCACGAACACACCCAGAGTAACACGAAGTAGTTTGCACTTTATTTACTTTTTTCACTGTGCCTCACTTTTTTCACTGCGTCCATTTACTTTTTCGATGCGTCCATTTATATTTTCACTGCGTCCATTTACTTTTCTCACTGTGTCCGTCCACTTTTTTGACTGTTTCCCGGGAAGGCCGGCACTGCGCATGCGCCACTTCATCGGCCAAAAATCGGTCACTTTTTACACCAAAGACAGGTGGAAAAACTGGCCCTTTTTCGCAAATTATAAAAAAAATATTTTTTTTCTCTTTATTGATGAATATCACTGACTCTCTTTTTTTATTTTTACATTCTCATCATTATTTCTTGATAATTCATATTTTTCAGTTGGAAATTTAACTCCTTCGTTACAAGTGTAACTTTTTTATTAAAAATTAATTCTTTTTGTTGAAGATTCATCATTTTAATTGAAATCTAATCTCTGATTTTAAATTTTACGACCTTGTTGATAATGAATTTTTCTTACTGAAAATTTCATTATTCCAGTTGAAAACGTAATTATTTTCTTAAAAATTCGTTCTTTTTTTTAATAAATTAATTTTTCCAAACAGAAAGTTTAACTTTTCTATTTATGGTTAAGAATATATCTTTTTCGGGCTAAAATCTTACTGTTTCATTCAGTTGAAAATTAAACTATTTTGTTGAAAATTTCCTTTTTTTTTGCTAGAAATTATTTTTTTAAATCAGAAAGTTCAACTATTCTATTTTTGGTTAAAAATGTATATTTTTTGAACGGAAATTTGAATGTTTGATTGATAATTGATCTTTTTCATTGGAAAATTTGGTGAAAATTTTGTGTACCTTTTCGGTACAAAATTCAACTATTCCAGTTGAGGATTCATCAATTTTGATTGCAAATTCATCTTTGATTGAAAATTTAACGACCTTGTTGAAAACTAATTTTTTTTATTGAAAATTTAACTATTCCAGTTGAAAATGTTACTATTTTGTTGAAAATTCCCTTTTTTTGTTAGAAATTAGTTTTTCCAAACAGAAAGTGTAGAAAATTTGATGAAAATTTCTCGTACATTTTTGTTATAAAATTCAACTATTCCAGTTGGAGATTCATCATTTTAGTTGAAAATTCTTCACATTCGTTGGAAATTAAACTATTTGATTGAAAATTCGTTTTATTTTTCTTCTATTTTCATTTTGAAAAATTCACCTATACTTTATTGAAATGATAAATTTTTCAGGGTAGCTGAGAATAAAATTTGATGCAAAATAAGAAACAAATATTGAAGTGATAATTAAAAATAAAATTTGTACTTTATTCTGCAATATCTGAATAAGCATTAAGCAGCCCCAGACTGAGGGTAGAAAACTAAATATAATTTAATTCGATATAATAGAATTGAAAATAATGTGAAAAAGTTCGCACGTTAGACAAATTCGAGTGCGAAGCACGGTACACATGATGAAAAATGTGTTTCTTAAAGTCAAAAGAGTTTTAACAAAAGAGAATTCACAATCACAAAAAAAATTATGTTGTTCTAAACGATACGAATTCAGATCAGAGGATATATCTTGGCACGGTCTATCAAGTCCGGATCAACTGGTTTGAAGAACTTCCTATTCAGAGAACTTCTAGGCGATAAAGCTATAATCGCTCTGGCAGTTTCGTAACGATGTCTCCGTCCTCGCTGTACTGGTACTGGTACTGGTTCTGGTACTGGTACTGGGAAAATTTCAGGCTGACCACGCTCTATCCGTACGATGACTATTTGATATTTTTTAGGATTTTCTAGCTGCTTTTTAGGAATAGATCGAATCCCTTTCGGAACCACAAGTGGACAAAAAACGTTGAATGCCATCACTCCTAAAACGAATTCGTCATTCTCATCTGTTACTACGTCGTGATAGGCTGTTGTATTTAATGGTAAAACACGACCTAGAATCCCAGCAGTTTGGTAATGTCTAACGTTCCAAAGTTCAATGTGAGGAAGATCGAATGTGAGGTATGCTGCAAAAAAAATGCAGGTCAGAAAAAATTTATTGTAGTTTATTTATTATTTACTATTACACAGCCCACAAAAAAATGAATTTCAAATACCTGAACCAGATCCATTTTAGTTTCCTATTTTTTTGAAATAATTACATTCGAAACCACAAGCGTGCTAACCCACGTATCCCCTATCTCACCTGACCCCTAGAAATGAATCCTACCAAACCACAGGCAGGCTAACCCACCTACCCTGGGGAACAGTGAGTTTAGCCGCCTATTCTGCTGAAATATTTACATTCGACACCACAAGCCTGCTAACCCACGTACCTAGTAACTCACCTAACCCACAGAAACGAATCCTACCAAACCACAGGCAGGCTACCCCACCTACTCTTGGGAACAGCGAGTTTAGCCGCCTATTTTTTTGAAATATTTACATTCGACACCACAAGCCTGCTAACCCACGTACCCAGTAACTCAGCTAACTCCTAGAAACCATTCTTACCAAACCACAGGCAGGCTAACCCACCTACCATGGGAATAGCGAGTTTAGTCAAAACTCTACCCCTGTTTTTATAAACTCTACTACCATGGTAGGTGGGTTAGGCTGCCCGTGGTTTGGTAAAAATGGTTTCTAGGGGTTAGGTGAGTTAGGGGGTAGGTGAGTTAGCACGCTTGTGGTGTCGAATGTGAATATTTAAAAAAATAGGCGGCTAAACTCGCTGTTCCCAAGGGTAGGTGGGTTAGCATGCCCATGGTTTGGTATGATTCGTTTCTAGGCGTTAGGTGAGTTACTAGGTACGTGGGTTAGCACGATTGTGGTGTCGAATGTAATAATTTCCAAAAAATAGGCGGCTAAACTCGCTGTTTCTAGGGGCAGGTGGGTTAGCCTGCCTCTGGTTTGATAGGATTCGTTTCTAGGGGTTAGGTGAGTTGGGGTGTACGTGGGTTAGCACGCTTGTGGTGTCGAATGTAATTATTTTAAAAAAATAGGCGACTAAACTCGCTGTTCCCAGGCGTAGGTGGGTCAGCCTGCTTGTGGCTTGGTAGGATTCGTTTCTAGGGGTTAAGTGAGTTAAGGGGTACGTGGGTTAGCACGCTTGTCGTTTGGTGGAGCTTCTTTTTAGGGGTTTGCTATGTTATGGGGTAGGTGAGGTAGGTGAGGAGGGGTGTTTTAAATCAATTTTATGCGCCGTACACTTGAAAATTTGTATAATTCGATTGATTAAGATGCAACAACTTTGCTCGTTGCTTAATCTCATTTTCACCCCATTCTAGGGGTGTTTTTTGGCTCTAGCTAAAATTTTGGGGGTAAATGAATTTTTTTGACCTTGGATTCGAATTAAGATATAAAAAATAATAAATAACAAAGTTTAAACAATTTATTATTGCTCATCATTATCTTTTCTTAGATAATTGCTGAAAAGTTGCGTTTTTTTCAGAATTTTGTCACTTTCTGTCAACTTTTGACTTGTGAGTTAATAATTAGTGCAAGTTAGAAACAAACCATAAATTTTGATATTAACTTAAACAAAAAGGCTCCTAGCACCTACTTCATGAAAAATAACGTTCAATATGATCCTTGTAAAAAGAGATTGTTGGAAATATAATTCTCTCTAATGTTTATTTATTATTTTCTCATCACTAAAAAAGTAAATCAAAGTTAAAAATGATAGAAAACCACAAATTTCTAGCACTTATCTGAAAGAAAATAGTTACAAGAAATAATAAATTGTTTAAACAATTATTTTTGATACCATGTATTAATTAATACTACACACCAATTCAAAAGTGGACGAAAAGTTTAAAATTTCAGAAGAAAGAAAATATTTCGTTTAAACAATTATGTTTCGTAACATTTATTACCTCACTATGATTGGAAATAGAAAAAAAGCAACATTTTGAAAAAAACCCGCGACTTTCTAACTCTATTCTGAAAGAAAATTTCTAAAAAAATGATAAATTGTTTAAATAATTTATGCCAGCATCGGGTTGCCAGTGCAAAGTAGTATTTTATGTTTAAAAACAATCTGCAATAGAAAACCGAATAAAAATCATAATTAGCGCCGAAAACTGGCAAAACCCATTTTTTCACTTATGGGTTTTTTTTGTGACCCTAAAAATAGGGATGACATTTTAAAAGTAGAATTTTATATTCATTTTATAGCTAACTGGAAAAAGAAATGTTGAAATCCGCTAATATTGACGATTCTGTATAAAATTTACAAAAACGATTTTTTTCTTATAGGAAATGTTAAGAAAATAAGATAAAATAAAAAAATTGTCTTGTGGATTCGAACAAATTTCCGGGCAATGTGCACGAAAATTAGAAGGAAAAAATTGCTAATGCGTTTTTTGAACCACCCTACTGTATACCACCTGAACCGCGACGTGGCGCCATATGGAATGAATCGTCGAATAATTAGTATCTGTTAATTGATTAATTTTTAGTAGCTTATTTTTCTGTTATTTAATTAATTGAATTTTACTCAAAATTAGACATAAAAAATTATAGAATTTATCATACTTACCAAAAGAGTGACTAAAAATAACAACCGCAAAAAAACAAATAACAGCTACAGTCTTCATTTTCTTGAAGAAAGAAGCCGATATATCAAGTATTTTCACAAGAGTTTAATTGAAACTGTTCCAATGTCTCTTACATTCGTCGCAGTCTGATTTGTCCTTCTAAATTACTTATCTTTGATAACTCGGTTTGTTCATCACTGAAGTCATGAAAATATTCTAAATTTAAGACTTAACTGTGCACAATTGAGAGAGCCTGAAAAACGTTTTAACGCAATGGAGAAATAAATAATTTGTTTTGAATCATGACTGTGCTCAATCACACGCTTCAACAATAATTACACGAAGTAATTAATTGATTAAAAATTAAAAATTACAAAAGCATCGTGCTTATTCGCTTTGTAAACGCGTGGGCTTCCCACTTGGAGTGAACTGACGCAACGTCATGACGCATTTCACAGGTAGGCTGTTAGGGTACAGCGTCTTACCGCAACGCCTTTAGAAATTGTTGGTCAATAAAAAATGGAAAGGCTCATTTTTCAAATCTATAAAAAAGGTTTATTTCATCATTTGTTGCAAAAAAGGAGATCTGGAAAAACTTGACTTCTTGAACTGGAAAATTTGGAAAAGACTTTGAATTTCGTTCCCAAGAATCGTTCCCTTTCTGTTTTACTTTCACTTCTCTTCTGCCTCAATTTTGCAATTCACATCGATTCTTTCATTCCTTCTCATTCACCCCCCTAGTCACCTTCAACTCCTTCTTCCACTCCTCAGCCATTCCATCCTCTTCTAGAACCTTTACCACTTTCTCTTGCCAGATTCCTCTTTTCTTTAATTCTTTTCCTACATCTTTACCATATATGGTTCCATGCTTCCTGCTTCCAGTCACATATTCTGCGCTTTCTTTTCTCTTCCTTTTCCCAATACATCACTTCCATAACCTTGTTTCCTAATATAAATTCTGTAATTCTGATCCATCTTCTCTCTCCCCATTCCTTTTCTAAATACTTTGGAACTTCTGCCTTTGCTATCATCTCATAATATTGATTGTCTTTCCCTGGCCCTTCTCTCGAATTCTTCATAGTTTACACCACTCCCCTCTCTTATATCTCTGGCACTACAAAACTCCCTTCTTTCTTCTTCCCATGTTGTTGGCTATATCGCCATTCCTTCCCATTCTTGTACCTACTTGTAACACATTTTTGCTAACTCCCCTCCCATTCCTACAGCTTCGGATCAAACTGCCATGCCCTTTTTCCCACTCTAATACCTAATTTTTCTTCTAGAGCTGCTTTTCTCACCATACATTCGGAGGTTCTTCAGTTTATCACCACACTTCACCTCACATACCTTTCTTGTAAATTCTCAATCTCTTTTCTTTCCTTCAATTTCCATGTCTCAACTTGATAACCTAATACCGTCATACCAGAGTATCAAATATCCACATCCAACTTCTCTAATATTTTGTTAACCTTCCTTTTCCTATTCTCGATATCTGCTTCGTTACCTCTGTCGCTTTTTATTCCTTTCTGTTATATGACCTGTATAATCTCAATTTGTTTGCAAGGCATATTCCAATTATTTAAACTTCTTTGCTTCTTCTAACTTCACTCCCTTCCATCTTCCGTTCCATTCTTTCTTTCCTCCACCTCCTTTCCTTAACCTCATTATCTTTGTATTTTTTACATTCCATCCCTTCTTCATCATCTACCATCAACACTATATCGTCTGTGTATGCCAGTAGGAATGTCTTTTTTTCCTCCGTCCTAACTCCTCTCCATCCTTTTCACTTCATTTCCTTCTTCAAGTTTGAGATTAATATATTAAATAAAAGTGAGCTCAGACATCCTTTCCTTACTCTTCTCACTTGCCAGAAAATATCTCCTTCTTTTCCTCCTACCTTTACCCAGCTTTTTGTCTCTTTGAACATTTTCGGTACTGTCTTTATCAAGCCCTCTCGTGTCACCTTTATCACGATTATTGTGCCTTTCTTTATTTTCATCTTCTCATTTATCAGATAATTCTGAACACATATGTTGTTTATTACATTAATTATTTTTCTTTACCCTGTCTGGTTTGGAGTTCTTCCCCTAAAATTTTGAACATGCTCCCCTCTGCCTTTCTTGACTGTGGTACCACTACTCCTTCTTTCCATAACTCTGACCATCCATCACTTCTCCCTACTCTATTGCACATCATCCATGTCCATTCTTTTAGTTTTGTACCTTCATATCTCCAGACTTTATTTGGTATCTCATCTGTACCAGATGCCTTTCCGTCTTTCATTATTCCTAATACCTTGACTATTTCTTGCCTTGTTATATCATCTTCCTCATCTTCTTCCCTATCATGTTCACCTTCTTTCCTAACTTTCTCTGTACCCCTTCTAGCAAACACATCACATATTTCTTCCATTCTACCATCTCAATATCCTGGTTTACGCTTTCCCTTTTTTTTCTTTCTATTTACTACCTTCCAAACCTCCTTTTTCATCCTTCTCTCCATTCTTCTAATTTGTTTCTGAGCTCCTTCTTCTCTTCACATTCCTCATCGCGTCCGCCTCTCATCTCTCCTTCACTGACATCGTTTTTGGTGAGGCATTCTGATCCTTTCTTCAAATATGTACCCGCGTCATACATAGGTACATTGTAACCTTGAAGGTCACTCTAAGGTCATTATACATGAACAAGGTCTGCATACCCCTGGGAATAGAAGATTTTCAAATTTTTCTTTATAATGAGCAAACCCACTAACTTCAACAGGGCGAATTCAGTAGAGACATTAGGAAAGACCTTGATGATGACCTTCGTGGTCATTTGGAGGTCAACTTTTTCTACTGGAAATCCCCTTTCAACGTTGTAATGTGGAAGCAAACGTGGAAGGGGATTGCCCAGAGAAAGGAGTTTTACCCACCATTCTGTGCCCACTTCTCATTGATGATTTGATTAGTAGCTTGGATGAATCAAGTTTTTATAGAGAAGGGTATGTAAATGATCTTTCTATTCTGGTATCAGAAAAACATGAAGGAACTTTAGTCGGCCACTCAGGTTTGCCTAGTGGAGATTCGTAAACGTCAGTTTGTTCATCATAACATTTACATATGCTCTGACAGTCAAGAACTTCAAGAAGTGTCCTGGTAGAAACTGTATGAACCAGATCTAGGTTCCTGGACACGAAAATGTTCAAGTTGAGCTAACAGGCAGAATTAGAATTGGACTAAGAAAGGACAATTCAAAGGTAAGTAGTAGGCTGGCACTTGAAAGAAGATACCTTGATTCATGAGGTGAATAGCATCGAGTGTCAGACTATTACGAAACGCAGGTCTTGTCGTAGCTAGCTCATCTATACGATTCATTGTTCTTGTAGCACCTGCAGTATAGAGAGGCTTGTAGAGGCTCCAGATGCTATGAATATTTGACTGAATAGATTCTGGCATGAAAGCATATTTATCCTTTGTTCCAGCTTGGAGTGATAACAGGAGGAAGATGTAAGTTCATCCACTTCTGTGCGAAGTGACTCCTATCAAAGTTGTGTTTGTACCAAGGCATCAGTTATGTGATAAAGTCATGTTAGCCAATCTGTACGAAACAGCACAGGCAGCAACAAATATGAAGATTGACTCAACAAGATTCCTGAGTAACTTCTTGATGATCTTGGGGCGGATTCAATCTTTCCCTTATTGTCCAGAACTATTCGAAGCAAATAGAGTCATTCGAAGAATCACAAGGTGATTTGGTGGGCTAATTATCATCTGAAGCTTTTCTAGGTTGCTTAGGGAGATTTTACGCTTGCAGGGGCAAAGCTGGAGCTGTGTACTCTGACAATGGCACACATTTTTTGAGGGCAAGCAAAGAGATGGAAGAACTTCACAGGCTTCTTCAATTGAAATAGCTTACTAACAAAATGGAAAGTTTGAAGTGATGATGGTATTGAGTGTCATTTTTCGCCACGAAGGACTTCTTATTTTCAAGTCATCTGGGAGGCTGCTGTGAAGTTTCTTGAATACCGTATGAGATAAAATCAATTTCTAATTCCAGTTCACTCACTCCTATGTCATCATATCCGAACGATTTTGAAGTTTTCACATCAGGGCAGAATTAACAAAAGTTCAGACAGGATTTGTGAAAATGTTGGCATACTGGATATTCAACAGAATTAAATGCTAGAAAGATATGGCATACCAGGCAGCGAAATAACTTTCAAATAGGTTCATTAGTCATTTTACAGA
Source organism: Andricus quercusramuli (assembly GCA_932178445.1). Classification (NCBI taxonomy): domain Eukaryota; kingdom Metazoa; phylum Arthropoda; class Insecta; order Hymenoptera; family Cynipidae; genus Andricus; species Andricus quercusramuli. Next base: position 84,833 of record CAKNXH010001121.1, on the reverse strand, counting down.
TGAGAACCTACCACCCCTGCGATGAGCCTTAGGAAGAGATTCAAAGAGTCATTCTAGGGAAGATGGGATTCTAGGAGCAGTAAGAATTTAAACCATTCTTGTGAAACTTTTTTGAATTTCAAGATAACATAGTCGAGGCTAAACCAATTTTCTATTTAGACCATTCTTATCAGACACCCAAGAATTTATAAGGAAAAATGGTAGCTTTCCAAACGATACGAACTTAGATCTAAAGATATATCATGGCACGGTCTATCTGGTCTGGATCAACTGGTTTGAAGAACTTCTCATTCAGAGCATTGTCAGGCGCTAAAACTATAATCGCTCTCGCAGTCTCGTCACGATGTCTCCGTTCTGGTAGTATCGGCCCTGGAAATGTTTCAATCTCCCCACGCTCTATCCGTACTATAACTCTTTCATAATTGTCAGGGTTTTGTAGTTCGCTTTCGAGAATAAAACGGTTCCCTTTAGGAACTACAAGTGGACAGAAGACATGAGATTTGATGACTCCTATTACGAATTCGTCATTCTCATCTGTTACTACGTCTTGATAGCCTAATGTACTCAAAGGTAAAATACGACCTGGATTCCCAGGAGTTTGGTAATGTTTAACGTTCCAAAGTTCAATGTGAGGAAGTATTACGCTAGGTGTATTCCCAGCAAATGCTGCAAAAAGAAGAAGTAGTTTAGAAATTATTCATTGTTGTAATTTATTCATTATTGACTATCATTATTATTTATTATTGTTGTTATTCATTTATTTCTATTATCATGTCAAAAAGTGATTAGGCAGCCATCCTGAGTTTATTCTGTGAAAAATGAGCCTTTCTGTTGAAAAGTAACCAAACTGTGAATATTTTATAGAATTTTAATGAACAGTTGCCAGACGGCATCTATTTTCATTTGATCGTGATGAATCTGACACACTGAATATTATTTCTAGATAGTTTTAGCACAGAAAATTTCTTCTCACTGTGCGACGTAAGGCAATACCTTTACGCACAAACCTCGAGCTCACAAACCTAAAACCCCTGAACCTCAAGCCCCCATACCCGTACACCCACAAACCTCAAACCCACAAACCACAAACGCACAAACGTCAAACCTCAAACCCACAAACCTCAAACCCCCAAATCCGTAAAACGCATACCACAAACCCAAAAACCTCAAATCCACAAACTTAAAACCACCAAGCCCATAAGCCTACAAAACT
>CAKNXH010001121.1:65934-83610 GCA_932178445.1 Andricus quercusramuli | reverse complement strand
CCACAAACCAACAAACAGCAAACCCACAAACGTCAAACCCACAAACCTCAAACTCATAAAAAATAAACCTCAAATCCGCAAATCCACGAACCTCAAACCCAAAAACCACAACCTAACAAACCTCAAAACCACGAACCTCAAATCGACAAAAATATACCTCAAACCCACGTGTGAGGTTTAATTTTTGTGGGTTTAAGGTTTGTGGGTTTGTGGTTCGTGAGTTTGAGGCTTGTAGGTTTACGGTTTTGGGGTTTGAGGTTTTAGGTTCATGGAATTGTGATTTTAAGGTTTCTAGGGTTATGAGCTAGGGGGTTTCATCTTTGTGGATTTTAGGTTTGTGCGTCTGAGATTTATGGGTTTACGGGTTTGGCGGTTTGAGGGTTTGAGATATAATTTTTGTGGGTTTGAGGTTCGAGGTTTGTGCGTTTGAGTTTTGTGGGTTTGAGGCTTGTGGGTTCGAGGTTTGTGGGTTTGAGGTTTGTGGGTTTGAGGTTTGTGCGTTTACGGGTCTGAGGTTTGTTGTTTTGATGTTTGTGGCTTTGTGGGTTGGAGGTTTGTGTGTTTGGCTGTTTGTGGAATTGTGGATTTGTGGTTTTAGATTCATGTTTTTGAAGTTTGTGGGTTTGGGGTTTTAGCTTTATGGATTTGCGAGTTTGAGGTTTGCAGGATTATGGGCTTACGGGTTTTAAGTTTTTGGATTTGAGGTTTGTGCGTTTGAGGTTTTTGGGTTTGAGGTTTGTGGGTTTGGGGGTTTGAGGTTTGTCGGGTTGAGGTTTGTAGGTTTGAAGTATAATTTTTGTGGGTTTGAGGTTTATCGTTTTTGCGTTTAAGGTTTGTGTGTTTACGGGTATGGGGGTTTGAGGTTCGTAGGTTTGAGGTTTGTGAATTTTAGGTTTGTGAGATTAAGGTTTGTGTATAATGAAATTACCGATTTCATGGTTATAGAAGTTTCGAAATTTCGTGTAGCAGCTACCTTGGCAAGTTCATATTTTTTCAGGTTAGTTTTTCGCAGAAAACTAAAAAAGTAGCAGTGCTACATGAAATTATGATTCATGACGAGTATTCCAAAAAAATGTATTAGAATCGGTCAAAAATTGAGCAGACAGCAGAATTTTTAACAAAATTTTGTAAACAAACTCAGTGTGCGGCGTAACGCCATATGGAATGTAGGCGTCGAATAATCAGTAATTTTTTAATAATCAATCTTTCAAGGCTATATTTTGTGTAGTTTAATAAGTTAAATTTGAATTAAAATCCGATGATTTTCACTAATTCATACATTCTGAAAGCACTGTGCTTAGGGAGCAAGAGATTTTTTTTTAATTTGAAAGATCTGGAATAGCGCACACATAATTACAATTAATGAAACATACTAAGTTATAGAATCGATTTTATTTACCAAAAGAGTTACTGGAAATAACTACGGCAAAGAGACGAATAACGGTCAAATTCTTCATTTTCTTGAAGAAAGAAGCCCAGATATCAAGAATTTCGATAAGAGTTTAATTGAACTGAAATCGTGAAAATATTCTAAATTTAAGACTTGACTCAGTAAAATTCAGGGAGACTGAAATACGTTTCAACGCGATAAAGAGATAAATAGTTTGTTGTGAGTCATCAACGTATTAGATCACATAATTTTATAATAATTACACAAAGTAATAAATAAATTTCAACGATGGCGAATTGAATCAGCTTCAATTATTCGAAATTATTGATAACTGAGTATATTATAAAAACAATGACGAAAACAAGTACTAGAAAACTGATGGACTAGGAAATCATATATTCGCTTTTATTCACTTTTTAAATAGATTTAATGATTTCACGATGATTCATTATAATGAATTTGAAATTTAAAGCTTTTTCGGGTTTCAATCGTGAGAAAAACTACGAATCTTGCCAACGTTTCGTGAATATTGCAGCTCACTTCTTCAAGGCTGACCTGGAACTAAAGTTTTAGGTGATGTCTGCAGTAGTTCTGTCCAGAATCCCAGATGAAGAAATCATCAGTAATTTAAAAACCAAAATATATACCCTTCCACCCGAAAAAAGCAAATGACATACGGTGTAGGACTGAAAAATAATAGAAAAAAACAGTAATTAAAGAATTCCACTAGAACAAAGACATATTATTACCTGCAAACAAGGGCAACAAAACAGTAACAATGAATAAAGAAGACTATAACAACATCATGGAGCAATAGTCAGCAAAACAAATACCCTTCTAGAGGACTCAAAACTTGACAGCGAAACATTATCTAAATTAATACCTACTAATCCCATCTCTCCAGAATTTTACAGGCTCCCAAAAATCCAACTGACAACCTAGCAACTGACAACCTAGCACGTTTTCTCCCAAAGAACTGAATCCTTTCACAGAAAACTAAGATATTCTTCCAAAATTCTTATGACATCATCAGAAAGATACAATAGATTCACACCCAACCTCAAGACATCATCGTGACTTCTGAAGCAAAATTTCTCTTTACGAAAGTACCACTCTCTGATACAATGGACATTATGAAATCCTTTGCAAACTTCCTCTTCAATCTCACACCTTTGATAGAACACTGTCTCACTCATACCTACTTCTCATACAATAACCAATTCTATGAACAAACCTCAGGATCTGCAGTGGGATCTCCAGTCTCACCTGCAATAGGTCACATCTTTAAGGAGAATCTATAAACTAAAATCTTCAACAAATCTAAGCTCGGAGTGGAATTTTGTTTCCGTTACGTTGACGACACCTTTGTCATCTGGAGATATGGACTAGATGAACTACACCAGTTCTTCGATTTCATCAATCAATGACACGCTAATATCAACTTCACCATGGAAATTGAACAAAACGGAAAATTGCCTTTCGTGGACGTACCAATTTGCAAGAGATCTGATGACACATTAGGACATGACGTTTACCGAAAACCCAACAAAAAAAAACAGAAACCTACATGTATCTTCCGAGCACCACCCATCTCAAAAGATATCGATCATCAACTTCCTTGTATACAGTGCTATCTCCATAACAGATAGAGATAACTTACAAAAGGAACTACAAAATGTTAAACAAATCCTAATACTTCGTATTAGGAAGAATAGGAAGGATGGGAATAGGGATAGGAATAGGAATAGGAATAGGAATAGGAATAGGAATAGAAATAGGAATAGGAATAGGAATAGGAATAGGAATAGGAGTAGGAATAGGAATAGGAATAGGAATAGGAATAGGAATAGGAATAGGAACCGGAATAGGAAGAAGGGATAGGGAGAATTCACAACAAAAACAACATCCAAACCATATTTGAACCACCTGCGGAAATAGGACAACTTCTAAACAGCCCCCAAGACAAAAATGCTACTCTCAGTAATCCAGGGGTATATAAAATCCCTTTTTCTTGTGGCCAAGTTCATTGAAGAAACCGGGAGAGCGGTGAGCCAACGTGTGAAGTAATATGATAGTAAAGTCAGACTAAAACATTTCTCGCAATCATCACTAACTGAGCATCACATCGAAACAGGACATGGCATTTTATTTGAAAAAATAACCTTCATCACAAAAAAGTACAATATTTTTCGAAGAAAACGTAGAGAAGTAATCAAAATTTTAAAACACCCTGATAAAATCAGTAGCGACAATGGATATAATACCAATCCGATTTGGCTTCCTGTCCTTCCGTTTTTTTTTGAGACTTGATAAGCCAACCAAGTCTGACCAGTTTGAAAATTAAGTACGCTCTTTGTTGCTGCATTCCTGATATTTTTCGTGATAAAAATTATTCGCTAATAAAAAGAAGCGATGTACAGGACATGGTATGACTGCCAATAATGTGCTCAAAATTCTCAAAGAAAGGGTTTTGAAAACTTCATTTTTGGATCTCTGGATTTGAGTTATGTCAAGAATGTTCAAAAATCATACAACGATGACAGGAGGTGAATTTTATAGATGTTTCAAAGCTGAAATAAAATCCGGCAGCCGGAATTGTCTAGCACGTCAGGCTCTGGAGTCTGTTAAGGTTAAATTGTCAAAAAATGACTATTTGGGCCAAATTACGGAACTTATTGTGGAAAACCAAATTTTTCTGATATTTTTGAAATCAGTATCGTATTAAAGTACTAGTCTTGAGCTTTAGAATCTATTTTTATTTGCTGCTGTGCGATTTTTTTTTGCTGCGATATGCAAGTTTGACCATTATTGGACCATTATCATCATTTAATCTTGTCTTCAATAGTTGGACAAACATCATCATCGTTGGATCTTGCCTGTCCTGGCCAAACAATCATTATCATCATCGGTTGATCTTGTCTATACGGGATAGATGATCATCACTATCATCTCATACTGCCTTCGCTAGGTTGACCATTATCATAAATGGATCTAATCTTTACTGCCTGGCTCATCAATATCATCTTATCTGGCCAACACTGTCTGGACCATTACCATTATTGGGTCTTATCTGCACTGGCTGAATCATCACCATCATCTGATCTTGCCTTTACTGGCTGGACCATTATCATCATTCGATATTATCCTCGCTGAATGTATCATCATTATCATAATCTTATCCTGACTGAATGGATCATCATCATCATCATTTTATCTTGCCTTCTTTGGCTGAATCATCATCATCATCGTCTGATTCTATCTTTGCTGGCTAGATGATCATCATCATCTGCATTGGGAGTCTGTCACTTATATGCTTATGTTTCTGTCTTCCCGAAAATCTCATTCTCAGAAAAACATATACAACATCAAGCGGTCAATCAATTTCTTCTGTTGTAAAGAATACATTTTCAAGTATGCATGCAAATTAAAAAAAAAATGTTGGACCATCCTACTGCACATTGGCAGTGCTGGAAAAGGGAATGGACTGGTCGTCCCAAAATTTCAGGACAACTAGCCAAACTTGCGGAAAATATTTGAATCATCAACCCGCATTTTTTTCCTACTCTTTACTTTCTACGTGAATATGGGGAAGTGCGGTAATCTTATAAGTATATTACAAATAATGATCATAGCACGTATTGAATTGACAAGACCTTGTTTTTTAAATATCTATTCTAATGCGTCTTTCATCGAGGTTTCATAAATCTTAATAATCGTGACGATTTGCCTGGTGAAGCTCAGTAATCGTCAGTATAAATAGTATCAATTTTAGTACCAATTTATCAGTCACCTTTACGAAACTCTTCGATTACAAAAATGAAGGTGATCACTGTAACCCTGGTCTTTACCACTGCAGTTTTTCTACTCGATGCTGTTGGTAAGTACAATAATATTTATAATATTAACATTTGCTTGAAAAAATTAACTATATAGGGGAGTTTCGTACAGGTTGGGACACTGTATAGGGTGGGACACTTTATATGTTGGGACACTGTATAGGTAGGGACAAGCACCATAAAATGATCCTATTGTAATTTGAAAAAAACTTTCTATTTCCCAAAATATTTGATTAAGCATCATACATTTTTTTCACAGAATCCAGACCGAGTGGACTAAGATCCGGGCCAGGCGGAAATAAATTCACTGAAGACTTCATCGAGAAGATGGAAAATCTGAGTCTGCGGCAATATGTATCACCACCAATAGTCCTACCACCACCAACCCAATCACCTATTGAGCAGCCAGGCCCATCAAATAGGCCACCACCTACTGAGCAACCACATCCATCATACAGTGCAAGAAAACCACCACGTTATCCCGGGCCAAAATGAAAAAGAAAATAAAAATGTGAAAAATAGGTGGCGTGGAACGAAAAAAACAGCCTTAGGTTCGAAAATGAGTCTGCGAGAAAAATTGCATCGAAGCGAGATCATGCAGTAATGGTGATTTTTTTATTAAATAGGGGAAATTTTCATAACTCAGAATCAATAAGAACAGGAAACTCGATTTTTTGGTCCTGAGGCTGGTTTATTGGATCCACGTCACATATGTGATTTGCTTGAATAAAAACTGAAAATACCACTGCAATGTACAACAGCCTTTTCATTTGCATCATAGATAACAAAAAAATTGCTTGCTCATAGAGGGAGGTTCTTCCCTAAAAAAGATAAGAAAGGGCACTTTCAATATTTCTTAAGTTTTTGTTGCTGTCTTAGCGAAAATTTTATTTTCATAAAAAGAGAGAGACCATCAAAAGCTCAATAAATACGTTCCGTTGAAACAAACAAGTTTTTAACCTACGATATCGTAACTCTCTTAAAGTCCTCTGCACGATGCAATAATGATTTTTCTAATAAATATTGATTCACCATTGCGAAACAACCGCTTGTAAGATACGTTATGTTGGCATAGGTGACTTGAAACAAGTTTCACAATATTACCTTCCTGTTATCTCTGTAAAGTTGGAAATACTACAAAATCGCGTTTTCATCATTCTATTCTATTTTTCACATTTCTGCTTCCTCATGGAGAAAGCTTTGTAATGGTAACGTTTTGCAGAATTTTTAAATTTTTTCCTTCAATTTTCCTCAACACTAATATCATCCTCCAAAGTTGATGCAGCAATATAGAAGATTCCTTGCTTCCAGAAGAATCGATTGACAGATTTCTAACAAAAAATAACGTTTTAATCCAAATGGACCAATTCACTATCCAGAAAGACGAATGTTTTACGAAAAAGTTGAATTTTAGACCAAAAAAACTGAAAATATAATAGTATTCTTCCAAATAAAAAATAATTAACCTTCAACAAAGAACCGTTTGATAGCCTTATTGATTTTTATCAATTCAGTTCTCATTTCAGCTAAAAAGAGAGAAGGGGAATTTCCTTGCAAACAGGGTAAAAAAGGGGGATTCTCTAAAAAGGGGCAAAAATAGGATTAGAAAAAATTGTGAGAAGTCTGTGATTTAATAAACTATAGCATAAATTATGCAGTGGGAGGTAAGGCCTAGGCTCTGGAACCACTCCGTCGCCTTCCGGGTTTGATTTCTGCCTCGTACTCTGGAAGAGCCTCGGCAGCCCATGCGGTGAACACAAGCCTAGCATCTCTGCAGAGTCGTGGGACCAGTACCTCTAGAGCAAAAGGATCTCTAGGTACTTAGAGCTGTTGCTCTTGGTGGTTTGGAACCCACCTTAAACGGTATGCCCCCCTCCCAACACCAAGTAAGTGTGTGGAGGTGTGTAAAGGAATGGTTAAGAGATACAACAAAATTCCAACCCTTAGGTGACACATCAGAATCTTCGATTCCAGTAACAATTATGCTCAACGAAACGACTAATATAATCTCAGATTATAAATCGTGATGTTCCGCAAGAAATAGCCCATTTCGTTGATTAGAGATATACGCGTTTTTGTGCAATTCGTTTACACAAATTTAACTTGTGCTAATACGTAGCACGGAACAGGTAAACTGCGCAGTAGCTGTCAGCCATACTCAAGCCTGACCTTGTCTCGACGGAGTTTCTGAATTCTAGCTGAAGACGCTGTTTTTATTCCACGCAACCCAATCCCGTGATGGAGGCGCTATATCACAAGGAATGATTCGCCATGAAACATGCTTGTTTGTCAGATTTCATCACTGTTCGCAGTCTCCGAAATAGGCGACTGAATTGAGTTCTAATTCGGAACATCAGTTAAGCAGTTCCTAACGAGGATCGAAGACCTTCGCACACTGAACCTTAATACGGGAGTTCCTGACGAGAATCGAAATCAAGTTCTCGCTCGAAATCCCAAGTAGGGAGTTTCTTACCAGTATCGAATCTCCGATTCTTGCACATGGGCTCGAAAAGGAGATACTATTCAGGATCGGAAGCTTAGCCCGATTGTGCTGACGCGTCCGCCTGTTTTTCAAATCTTGTTCTTTTCTTGTGCGTGCCTTTTCCAGGTTAATGCCTACATGGAGGATTTATCACCTGGGAAGAGAAGATGCTGGCCCCGCCTAAGAAGACAATGTGCCGTCCCCACTGATGCAAGAGACTTTCATCAGAACATCGAGCAGCCCAGGCTTCTCAGGAAAGGAAGGACAGAGAATATTACGTCGATGATAAATGGTTCGAACTTCCTTTTCGCAACAACGCTTCCGGTTTGAAAGGTTACCACAATCACGTCCCTCCTTGGACATGAACGATGTGTGTCTGAGACGAGACCCCGCAGTGTATCCCGCAAACGTCCTAGCCTACAAAAGCGAACTAACGCGAAAAGACGAAGCACGTTGATAAAACATGTCCTCACACCTCCTTGGCTTTATTTTAATATTCCCGCATCCTATTGAATCCACAGAGTGTGCGCGGTGATACAGAATATTCTCTTAGCCTTGAATATTGATCTTGAATATCCCCTTGAGCATTCACGCGCAGCCCCTCATGTCCCGAGTGAATCCCCACGATATCCTTTCAGTCCGAGGGAGCTAGCCATTGACTCTCCTAATGATCTACTGGAATATCTTCGCAGCGAAACTTCTCACATATAGGCGAGTGAGGCCATTGGGTCCTCGCTAGATTTACCCTCCAAAGGCGAATCGAAATCTTCCGATAACGTTGAAGCTTACTATCGCAAGTTCCGTAGCTACATTTTCTCTCCTCTTAGAGATCTACAATCGAAGAAAACTCTTGACACTTCCGGGAACGAGCAGGACATCCGTAGCATCTGCGCCTTCTTGCACAGAGTCATTCCGGAGAGGGAAAAGCCGCACATCACCGAAAACATCTAGCACGTGCTCTTAGAGCTTTTGTTATCTTCTGATGATCAACCATTCCAGCGAGAACTAGGCCTTGATACAAAACCCGATCGCTAGCGACCACTTGGGAGTAATTCTCATTATTTCTATTTAATTTTCAGATCAAAAGAAACCCAATATCCTGGGAGTCCCATGTTTTTGGATTAAGCGATCGAAAAACAACAAAACCGGCCCTTTCTAGGGCCACTAAATATTTGAGCGTAGAAACCATTCTGAGTTCAGTCAAATTAGGTAATTAGGATTTCTTGCGAAATATCAGAAAAGAATGCTTTAGTATCATCAAAGTGAAGGAAAATGTGGACGAGGAAGGAGTGCTGCTTTCAGACAGTGTGAATTTTTTGGAGAAAGCTGTTAAGATATCTGCAGGGGAGAAATTGTTATCAGAAGACAAGTGTTTTGGAGCAATGAGTCCAATTCGTCTCAAGAGAAGTTAGATGTTTTCATTTTTATTCCTTTCTCTGATAGAATTGTAATTAGGTTAATTATATGAATCCCTGATTTTGGTTTGAACTAAGTTTCTCAATTTACGAAATTCGGCTTGAATGATACTATTTTTTGCTCTTTTATCCGATCTACGTTTTTCCTCTTCTTCTTTCATCAAGTCTTTGATATACGAAGTAATCCAACAAGTGGACTTTATTTTCGCTTTGAGGGTATGGAGAGGCGAAAAAACAGCATGGAGAAAACAAACAAAACACTGAACTGGAGCATATGTGAGGAGATGAAAGGAGACTTGGACGTTTTTGTTCCGGCAAGAGACTCTGGTATCTCTGAAAAGCTAGGTTGCAAGCATAAGTTCTGATTGTGTGATAAGGAACAGCAGTAGAAGATTGACGAGCTGGAGATAATATTAGATGACAGGAAGGAATTTAAAAACAGTAATAGGAATATGTTTCTTCCGATACGGGATGAGATTAGGGACTCTAGCTTTTGCATCCATGGTCTGGAGGACAACATTCAATATTTGCTTATGACCTTCAATGTCCTCGAATAGCTTATGTGCGACACTGTTTCTAAGAGTGTGGTGGAAGAACAAAAGAAGGCAGGGCGCGGCTTAATAGCCCGAAAAGGGAGACCCGCAAAAAAAGATGCTGTGGAAACTCCCTCAACCCATTATGGGAAGAGAGTGAAGGCGTCCACCCTTAGTGAGAAGAAATCGGCTTGAACTTCTTCAAGTTTATCGAAGTTCTTTTTTTAAATCTGAGTATTCGCACAGGCCAGATCTTTTGAAAGACCACACTTCAAACATACAATAACCTAAGGTATTCCTCTGGAAATCTCTTTCTTGCACTCTGTTCATGCAGCTATTGCTCTAAACGATTGTTGACAGTGATTTATTAATCCCAAAATAGCAAGAACCTAGCAGCTTCGAACAAAACTAGTTTCCTCAGATGCACCAGGAACAAAAAAAGCTACAACTTACAAATTTGTTAAAAAAAAAGAGTAAGAAAGATTTGAGAAAGTTCAAAACTCCGAAGAGCAGCAAATCGACACATCCGCTCCAATCACCGTCAGTGTCCACCTCGACTTGGTCATCATCGATATTCATAGTTTTTGGGTATTCAGTACTTGCTGATCAGAAAATAAATTCTTCTGAGAGCTTTCATTTTAAATATGATTTTTTATTTTCATGTTAAAAATTGTATACAATTCAGGCTGGAAGTTTCTGGAAGTGATATACTTGCCTAAAATTTGTTGCTTCTTACAATGAGCATTCTCTCTCGTGGAATTCTGTTAGGAACACATTTGTAGCCACCATCTTCTCGGGCTATGCAGTTTGCTGCAAAGGAGGTATGTTTTTGTCAAATCTATAATAAAGCAAATGTTTGTGTTCAGAGAAAAGACGCACACAATGATCAATGTCTAGTAATCATTTAGATTTTTGCAATAACAACATTATAATTTGAAAATATTTCTTGGCATGAATTGTACAAAATTATGATTTTTATAAATATTTACAGAAATGAATTCACTTACCAATGGCTTGTTCGTACTTTACGAAACGAGCTACTCCGTTCATTATATTCCTGACAGCACATTCATGCTTGAACATACCAGGCAATGACTATGGTTTAATGCATTCTTCTGTAAATTAATTTGATGATCTTTAATACCCACTGCACATTCACAAACAACTTTTTGAGCAATCAATATTGAACGTTATGAATTATTACATTGTTAATATATAGTCTGTTGAAAAAAATGGTTAGCAAAGTAGTTCAATCATCAACTGAAGAGATTAATTTTGAACTTAAATGATGGATCGTAAAAAATAAATTTTTGACAAGAGAGTACAACATTCAACCAAAAAGTAGCACAACTATAATAGTAGTCTTCTGAATCAAAAATAGTTTAACTTTCTAATTGGGGCCTCAAATTCAATCTCCAACTCACCCAAAGCTTCTTTCATGGTTGCATACCAATTAGTACTAGCCAAAATATAAGGAAGGCAGCAGAGGAAGACACCAATGTAAATTCGCATTGTTAATGTTAAAAACGCTTGTATTATTTTACTTCTTAGCTGCGTCACTCAATCAGCGGATATTGCTCCAGTTTGCTTGATTCAAATAAATATCAAGTGTACCCCACTCTTTCATGAAATTTGTGAAATGTTTACATTGTGACTAAATTTGAAAGGCACCAAACAGTTCGTCATCTTGATAAAAATTTCCTCAGCATAATCGTGTAAAATATATATTTACAATGAGAATGCTACGCAGTTTATACAGAATCTTTTAGAAATATATTTCAAATGCCAAAATATCGAAAAACGAATTTAAGAGTGTGGTCATTATCTAGAATGTTTCAGAAAACATACAAAATTTGTTTTTTATCTTGGGGTTAGGGGAAACTAAATATCTTCTACCTAATTGTGACTCTCTTTTTTAAATTAAATTTCTTGAATTATTAATTTTGTTGTTTTATACCACGTATAAATCGTGTGCAATAATACAATTATATTTCGTAGAATTCTTTTTTCTTCATTTAACAAATAAAGTTTTTATTCAAACAAATGTTACTTCTTCTAAAGTATCAATTTGTGTAAGCCGATTGACGTCAGCTGATGGTTTCATTTTCTGAGCTTCATACTATCATAATGTAAATGTTTAAATTAGTACGGCTTCTAAATTAAACAATTAAATAGAAAAATTGTCCTATTCATTTCACCGTATGAGAATTGCATCCTGTTACAACTTATGAGCAAATTTAGCATAGTTTTAGGGTTATCAGACCTCTTTTGAAATAGTTCCAATCAGTTATTCAAACAAAGTTTTCCCAAATGAAAAGCAATTCCTCTACTTTTCTTAAATTTGACTTTTTGCATAAATCTTCATTCTCTAAGAAGTCTTAGACTTCGGAAAAAATAAGAGTTTGTAAAAGTTATAACACTAAAAAGTATAGCATTTTAAATATTGAAAAATATAAGAAAATCTCGTGAAAAGAAGAATTAGTTCTGATCAGACTGATAAGAGTTCCGTATTGTTTTCAATTCATACACATACAATTAACCCAATTTTTCGACACGTAGTGTTCTTGGTGAGATGAAACAACTTTTAATTTCGTAATTTATTGATGACAAGTACAGTCATTTCCCGTAATATTTTAATTTTCCTCGTATTCTGTGAGAAGTAATTTCTTTCTGTTTGTCAAACAAGTAGAAATTTCCTATTTTACTCATCGTTCATCGCTCAATACCTCGGAATAGATTCAACGATAAATAGACCTAATCAGCTACGCTGAGCAAGATACAACTGTGCAAATATTATTCACTTTTTTTTGTTTTAATCGTGGTAACGATTTCTGAGAAATAAATAATTTATTTTCCTGTTAAAAAACATGACATTATGGAAAAATTGAGGAGAAAAATTGTTGTCATAATAATTAAACCATAAATGAACCACCCTAACGAAGGTGATTTCTCGTTGACGGCTATGTTGGCTGTAGCATTGCTACTGACAGGGTTTTCCATGACAGACAGGTAGAGAACGAAAAGGAAAGTGACTGAAAGGAATACCCAAAGCCATCAATTTTAATGAAGTCTTTTGAAAATTTTGGAAAGCATCTAGCTCTCCCAGGATCATTGGAGTGCCCCTGGAGCTACTGCTAAGGGCCACAGTATGCGGGACGATGGCGATGGTGATCTGCGATATGATCAGGCAGATCTCACTAATCAAACAGCTGGCCAGCAGGAACATCTGCGACATACTGTAAGCAGTGGAAACGTCAACTGTGCTTGTTGAGGATGCTTTGGCTAGCAGTAGCTACTTGCAGCCAAACACCTCAACAGAAATACCGTGGAAGCGCATCAACTGGGATGTCATAATGAATGACAAATTGGTGCGCCTCTATTACGAAAGTGCGAAGTTTGAAAACCCACGCGAAAAAGGATACAATTTTAGAATCTTATCGCTGAGGCGAAGGACATTCAGACTCATCTACACATCTCGGAAGATCGAGCAATGGAGAATAAACTACAGGTTGATTGGGCGTAGAAAAACAACGGCAGGAACATCAGTTAGAGGGAGCCACGAACAAGCAGCGGCAATTGATGTATTCCTCAACCTGGTCATGGTGCAGCACCACCACATCCTTCAGAGGTTGATTGCCTAATACAATCAGAGCCACAAGTTAATGCCATGAAAATGGATGTGGAACAGCAGCTTCCTATTAGTGAACTTCTCGCGGAAGATGTGGACAAAGAAGACCTGATTGTAGCTGAAGGCATAGTTGCTAGAGATAATGAACATCAAGTACCGGATGCACTCGAACCACATCCGGACAAGAAGAACGATGATCTGAACAGCGAAATCCCAGAAAAACTACAGCACCTTAAAATTCGTCATTATCATCTGTTACTACGTCGTGATAGCCCAATGTGCTCAAAAGTAAAACACGACCTGGATTCCCAGGAGTTTGGTAATGTTTAACGTTCCAAAGTTCAATGTGAGGAAGTATTATGCCATGTGTATTCCCAGCAAATGCTGCAAAAAGAAAAAGTAGGCCGGAAATTATTCATCATGGCAAAAAGTGATTAGGCAGCCATCCTGAGTTTATTTCGTAAAAAATTAGCCTATTTGTTGAAAAGTAGCCAAACTGTGAATATTTTATAAAATTTTAATGAACAATTGCCAGACGGCATCTATTTTCATTTGATTGTGATGAATCATCCACTGAATATTATTTATAGGTAGTTTTAACACAGAAACATTTTTCTCACTGTGCGACCTGACGCTTTACATCGCCTGAACGGCGGCGCACAGTGAGCTTTTTTACAAAATTTTTTTAAAAATTCTGCTGACTGCTCAATTTTTGACTGATTCTTATAAATTTTTTTGAATACTCGTAACGAATTATAATTTCATGCAGCACTGCTGTAACACCCTTACGCAAAAACCTCGAACTCACAAACCTAAAACCCATGAACCTCAAACCCCCAAACCCGTAAACCCACAAACCTCAAACCCACAAATCTGAAACGCACAAACGTCAAACCTCAAACCTCAAATCCACAAACCTCAAACCCCCAAACCAGTAAACCACAAACCACAAACCGAAAAACCTCAATAGCACAAATCTCAAATCTACAAACTTAAAACCCCCAAGCCCACAAGCCACTCAAGCTCACAAATCCATAACCCTAAAACGTCAAACCCACAAACCTCATACCCACAAACTTCAAACGCACAAACTTCCAACTCCAAACCTATAAAATTATACCTTGAACCCACAAACCTCAAACCCACGAATCTCAAACCTAAAAACCTCAAAATCGTAAACCCAGAAACCTCAGACGCACAAGCCTCAAATCTACTAACATAAACCCCCAAGCCAATAAACCTACACACTTCAAACTCACAAATCCATGAACCTAAAACCCCAAACCCACAAAACTCAAACACATAAACCTAAAGCCACAAATCCACAAATCCGCAAAGAGCAAACCCACAAACATCAAACCCACGAACCTGAAACCTCAACGGGTTTATGGGTTTGAGGTTTGTGAGTTTGGGGTTTTATGTTTATGGATTTGTGAGTTTGAGGTTTGCTGGTTTGAGGTTTGTGCGTCTTAGATTTGTGGGTTTACGGTTTTGGGGGTTTGAGGTTTGGGGATTTGAGGTATAATTTTTGTGTGTTTGTTGTTTGTGGGATTGTGGATTTGTGGTTTTAGGTTCAAGTGTTTGAAGTTTGTGGGTCTGGGGTTTTAGCTTCATGGATTTGTGAGTTTGAAATTTGTAGGAGTATGGGCTTATGGGGTTTAGGTTTGTGGATTTAAGGTTTGTGCATTTGAGGTTTGTGGGTTTGAGGTTTGTTGGTTCACTGATTTTTGGGTTTGAGGTTTGTGGCTTTGTAGGTTGGAGGTTTGTGTGTTTGTTGCTTGTGGGATTGTGGATTTTTGGTTTAGGTTCATGTGTTTGAAGTTTGTGGGTTTGGGGTTTTAGCTTTATGGACTTGTGAGTTTGAGGTTTGTAGGAGTATGGGCTTACGAGTTTTAGGTTTGTGGATTCGAGGTTTGTGCTTTTGAGGTTTTTGGGTTTGAGGTTTGTGGGTTCACGGGTTTGGGGGTTTCAGGTTTGTGGGTTTTAGGTTTGTGAGTTTTATGTTTGTGGGTTTGGGGTTTGTAGGTTTGTGGTATAATTTGAGTGCGTTTGAGATTTGACGTTTCTGCGTTTAAGGTTTGTGTGTTTACGGGTTTGGGGTTTTGAGGTTCGTGGGTTCGAGGTTCGTAGGTTTGAGGTTTATGAGTTTGAGGTTTGTGAGATTGGGGTTTTTGTGTATTGAAATGACCGATTTCATGGTTCTAGAAGTTTCGAAATTTCGTGTATCAGCCACCTTGGCAAGTTCATATTTTTTTAAGTTAGTTTTTCGCAGAAAACTGAAAAAGTAGCAGTGCTACATGAAATTATGATTCATGACGAGTATTCCAGAAAAATGTTTCAGAATCGGTCAAGAATTGAGCAGTCAGCAGAATTTTGAACAGAATTTTGTAAAAATACTCACTGCGCGGCATAGCGCCATATGGGATGGAGGCGTCGAATAATTAGTAATTTTCTATTTATCAGTCTTTCGAGGCTAAATTTTGTGTAGTTTAGTAAGTTTAATTTCAATTAAAACTCGATGATCTCAACTAATTTATACATTTAGGGAGCACTGTTTTTAGGGAGAAAGAGATTTTTTTTTAATTTGAAGGATCTCGAATAGCGTATACATTACTACAATTAATGAAGCATATTAGATTATAGAATTGACTTTTACTTACCAAAAAAGTTACTACAAATAACAACGGCAAAGAGACGAATAACAGTCACTTTCTTCATTTTCTTGAAGAAAGAAGCCCAGATATCAGGAATTTTGATAAGAGTTTAATTGAACTGGAATCGTGAAAATATTCTAAATTTAGGACTTGACTGAGTACAATTCCGGGACACTGGAACACGTTTTAACGCGACAAACAGATAAATAATTTGTTGTGAGTCATCAACGTGTTAGATCACATGCTTCGATAATAATTACACAAAGAAATAAATACATTTCAACAATGGCGAATTGAATCAACATGAATGATTAGAAATTATTGATAACTGAGTAAATTATGAAAGGAATTACGAAAACAAGTACTAGAAAACTGATGGACTAGGAAATCGAATATTCGTCTTTATTTACCTTTCAAATAGATTTAATGCTTTCACGATGATTCATTATGATGAATTTAAAATTTGAAGCTTTTTCGGGTTTCAATCGTGTGCAAAACTACGAATCTTGCCAACGTTTCGTGAATATTGCAGTTCACTTCTTCAGGGCTAACCTGGAACTAAAGTTTTAGGTGACGTCTGCAGAGTAGCTCCGTCCAAAATCTCAAAGAAGAAATCATCAGTAATTTGAAAACCACGATATATGCAATTCCACCCAAAAAAAGCAAATAACATACGGCGTAGGACTGAACAAAACAAGAAAAAACAGCAATTAGAGAATTCCACTAGAATAAAGACATATTTTTACCTGCAAACTGAGGCAACAAAACAGTAACAATGAATAAAGAAGACTATAACAACATCATGGAGCAATAGTCAGCAAAACAAATACCCTTCTAGAGGACTCAAAACTTGACAGCGAAACAATATCTAAATTAATACTTACTAATCCCATCCCTCCAGAATTTTACAGGCTCCCAAAAATCCACAACAACATTCCACTAAGACCGATCGTCAACGCAATGAACTCACCAACTGACAACCTAGCACGTTTTCTCCCAAAAAACTGAATCCTTTCACAGAAAACTAACATAGACGTCCAAAATTCTAATGACATCATCAGAAAGATACAATAGATTCACATCCAACCTCAAGACATCATAGTGACTTCTAACGCAGAATTTCTCTTTACGAAAGTACTCTGATACAATGGATATTATGAAATCCTTTGCAAGCTATCCCTTCAATCTCACACTATTGATAGAATACTGTCTCACTCATACCTACTTCTCTTACAATAACCAATTCTACGAACAAACCCCGGGAACAGCAATGGGATGTACAATCTCACCTGTACTAGGTCACATCTTTAAGGAGAATCTATAAACTAAAATGTTCAACAAATCCAAGCTCGGAGTGGAATCTTGTTTCCGTTACGTTGACGACATCTTTGTCATCTGGAGACATGGGCTAGATGAACTACACCAGTTCTTCGATTTCATTAATCAATTACACCCTAATATCAAGTTCACCATAAAAATTGAATAAAACGGAAAATTGCCTTTCTTGGACGTACTAGTTTACAAAAGATGTGATAACACATTAGGTCATGAAATTTACAGGAGACACAACCATACAAACAGAAACCTACATGTGTCTTCCGAGCACCACCCATCTCAAAAGAAATATCTAAAAACTAATATTTCGTATTAGGAAGAATAGGGATAGGAATACGAATAGAAATAGGGATAGGAATAGGAATAGGAATAGGAATAGGAATAGGAATAGGAATAGGAATAG
>CAKNXH010001121.1:53016-65924 GCA_932178445.1 Andricus quercusramuli | reverse complement strand
AATAGGAATAGGAATAGGAATAGGAATAGGAATAGGAATAGGAATAGAAATAGGAATAGGAATAGGAATAGGAATAGGAATGGGAATAGGGAAAGGAATAGAAATAGGAATAAGAATAAAGATAGGAAGAAGGGATAGGGAGAATTTCCAACAAAAACAACATCCAAACCATATTCGAACAACCTGCGGAAATACGGCAAGATCTAAACAGCCCCCAAGATAAAAATGCTACTCTCAATAATCCGGAAGTATATAAAATCCCTTGTTCTTGTGACAAGTCTATATTGAAGAAACCAGGAGCGCGGTGAGCCAAAGTGTAAAGGAACATGAGAGAAAAGTCAGGCTGAAACATTTCACGCAATCAGCACTAGCTTTTCGTCCTCCTTTTTTTTTTTTCCCACCATGGAGCGCTCTCGCCAATCAAAGGCATCTTCGAAGGACCTGCAGAAGTGATCTGCAATTTTCACGGAATGTATGGAAGCGTTTCCGAAATATCAATTAAAAAATTTTTTTTTCCTCCAATTTTCATAGTTGTTCCGACGTTATTAAGTATATCTCCAGATCGAATTGACCGATTTCCCTGAACAAGCACTCAAATTGAAGGCAACTGAATCTTCTGAAGCTTTCTATCACAAGGCTTTTAGATCGGCCCTGTAGTTCAGATATTAGCGATTCTAATACGTGGGCTATTATTTACCATTTCGATTCTTCCCAGAACGATATGCGAATTTCCGACCTCGGTTTTTTCCAAAAAATACAATTTGCTCAACTCATTAAAATCGCTAGCACTTTTTGTTGGTAATAGGACACAATGAGAAAATTAAGTACGTACTTTGTTGCTGTATTTGTGATATTTCTTATGATAAAAATTATTCCGTAATACAAAAAAAGCGTTGTGCAGGACATGGTATTGCTGCCCATAATGTGATCAAAATTCTGTAAAAAATGTTTTAAAAACTTGATTTTTGGACCTCTGGATTCGAGTTATGTCAGGAATGTTCAAAAATGATACAACGATGACAGAAGGTGAATTTTATAGCTGTTTCAAAGCTGAAATAAAATCCGGCAGCAGGAATTGTCTAGCACGTCAGTCTTTGGAGTCAATTGAGGTTAAATTGTCAAAAAATGACCATTTGGGACAAATTGCGGAACTTATTGTGGAAAACGAAACTTTTCTGATATTTTTGAAACCGGTATCGTAAAGTACTTGTCTTGAGCTTTAGAATCTATTTTTATTTGCTGCTGTGCAATTTTTTTTAGCTGCGATATGCAAGTTTGACCATTATTGTACCATTATCATCATTTATTCTTGTCTTCAATAGTTGGACAAACATCATCATCATTGGATCTTGCCTGTCCTGGCCAAACAAACATTATCATCATCGGTTGATCTTGTCTACACGGGATAGATGATCATCACTATCATCTCATAATGCCTTCGCTAGATTGACCATTATCATAAATGGAACTTATCTTTACTGCCTGGCTCATCAATATCATCTTATCTGGCCAACACTGTCTGGACCATTACCATTATTGGGTCTTATCTGCACTGGCTGAATCATCACCATCATCTGATCTTGCCTTTACTGGCTGGACCATTATCACCATTCGATTTTATCCTCACTGAATGTCTCATCATCATCATCATCTTATCCTGACTGAATGGATCATCATCATCATCATCTTATCTTGCCTTAACTGGCTGAATCATCATCATCATCGTCTGATTCTATCTTTACTGGCTACATCATCATCAGCATCTGCATTGGGAGTCTGTCAATCATATGCTTATGTTTCCGTCTTCCCGAAAATATTATTCTCAGAAAAACATAGACAACATGAATCGGTCAATCAATATTTTCTGTTATAACGAATACGTTTCCAAGTATGCATACGAATTCGAAAAAAGAGTTGCAACATCCTACTGCGCATTCGCAATGCTGGAAGAGGGAATGGACTGGTCGTCCCAAAATTTCAGGACAACTAGCCAAACTTGCGGAAAATATTTGAATCATCAACCCGCATTTTTTTCCTATTCTTTACTTTCTACGTAAATATGGGAGAAGTGCGGTAATCTTATAAGTATATTACAAATAATGATCATAGCGCGTATTGAATTGACAAGACCTTGTTTTCTAAATATCTATTCTATTGCGTCTTTCATCGAGGTTTCATAAATCTTAATAATCGTGACGATTTGCCTGGTGAAGCTTAGTAATCGTCAGTATAAATAGTATCGATTTTAGTACCAATTTATCAGTCACCTTTACGAAATTCTTCGATTACAAAAATGAAGGTGATCACTGTAACCCTGGTCTTTACCACTGCAGTTTTTCTGCTCGATGCTGCTGGTAAGTAGAATAATATTTATAATATTAACAATTGCTTGAAACTATAAAATATATAGGGGTGTGGCATACAGGTTGGGACACTGTATAGGTTGGGCCACTTTATATGTTGGGACACTGTATAGGTAGGGATAACCACCATAAAATGATCCTATTGTAATTTGAAAAAAAAACTTTCTATCTCCCAAAATATTTAATTAAGCGTCATACATTTTTTCACAGAATCCAGACCCAGTGGACTAAGATCCGGGCCAGGCGGAAATAAATTTACTGAAGACTTTATCGAGAAGATGGAAAATCTGAGCCTACGGCAATATGTATCACCACCAATAGTCCTACCACCACCAACCCAATCACCTACTGAGCAGCCAGGCCCACCAAATAGGCCACCACCTACTGAGCAACCGCATCCAGCATACAGTGCACGAAAACCACCACGTCATCCTGGGCACAAATGAAAAAAAAAATTATAAAAATGTGAAAAAATAGGTGAAGTGGAACGAAGAAACCAGCCTTAGGTTCGAAAATGAGTCTGCGAGAAAAATTGAATCGAAGCGAGATCATGCAGTAATGGCGATTTTTTTCGTTCAATAGGGGAAATTTTCATAACTCAGAATCAATAAGAACGGGAAACTCGATTTTTTGGTCCTTAGGCTGGTTTATTCGTTTTACGTCACATATTTGATTTTCCTGAATAAAAACTGAAAATACCACTGCGAAGTACAACAGCCTTTTCGTTTGCATCATAGATAACAAAAAAAATTGCTTCCTCATAGAGGGAGGTTCTTCCCTAAAAAAGATGAGAATGGGCACTTTCAATATTTCTTAAGTTTTTGTTGCTGTCTTAGCGAAAATCTTATTTTCATAGAATGAGCGAGACCACGAAAAGCTCAATAAATATGTTCTGTTGAAACAAACAAGTTTTTAACCTGCGATATTTTAACTCTTCTAAAGTCCTCTACACGATGCAATAATTATTTTCCTAATAAATATTGATTTTCCATTGCGAAACAACCGCTTGTAAGATACGTTATGTTGGCATAGGTGAATTGAAACAAGTTTCACAATATTACCTTCCTGTTATCTCTGTAGAGTTGGAAATGCTACAAAATCGCGTTTTCATCAATCTATTTAATTTTTCACATTTCTGCTTCCTCATAGAGGAAGTTTTGTAATGGTAACGTTTTCCAGAATTTTTAAATTTTTCCCTTCACTTTTCCTCAACACTAATATCATCATCCAAAGTTGATGCAGCAATATAGAAGATTCCTTGCTTCCAGACGAATCGATTGACAGATTTCTAACAAAAAATAATGTTTTAATCCAAATGGACCAATTTACTATCCAGAAAGACGAATGTTTAACAAAAAAGTTGAATTTTAGACCAAAAACAACTGAAAATATAATACTAAGCTTCCAAATAAAAAATAATTAACCTTCAGCAAAAAATAGTTTGATAGCCTTATTGCTTTTCATCAATTCAGTTCTCATTTTAGCTAAAAAGAGAGAAGAGGAATTTCCCTGGAAACAGTGTGAAAAAGGGGGATTCTGTAAAAAAGGGCAAGAATAGGAATAAAAAAAATTGTGCGAAATCTGTGATTTGATAAACTACAACATAAATTATGCAGTGGGAGGTAAGGCTTAGGCTCTGGACCCACCCCGTCGACTTCCGGGTTTGATTTCCGCCTCGCACCCTGGAAGAGCCTCGGCAACCAATGCGGTGAACACTAGCCTAACCTCTCTGCAGAGTCGTGGGACCGGTACCTCTAGAGTAAAAGGATCTCTAGGTACTTAGAGCTCTTGCTCTTGGTTGTTTGGAACCCACCTTGAACTGTATGTCCCCCTCCCAACACCAAGTAAGTGTGTGGAGGTGTGTAAAGGAATGGTTAAGAGATACAAAAAAATTCCTACCCTTAGGTGACACATTAGAATCTTCCATTCCAGTCACATCATGCTCAACGAAACAAATAATATAATTGCAGATTATAAATTGTGATGTTCCGCAAAAAATAGCCCATGTTGTCGATTTGGCATATTCGTTTGCAATTCATTTAAAAAATTTAACTTGTGCTACTACGTTGCACGGAACAGGTAAACTGCGCAGTAGCTGTCAGCCATACTCAAGCCTGACCTTTTCTCGACGCAATTTCTGAATTCTAGCTGGAGACGCCGTTTTTATTCCACGCAACCCAATCCCATGATGGAGGCGCTATATCACAAGGAATGATTCGCCATGAAACATGCTTGTTTGTCAGATTTCATCACTGTTCGCAGTCTCCGAAATAGGCGACTGAATTGAGTTCTAATTCGGAACATCAGTTAGGCAGTTCCTAACGAGGATCGGAGACCTTCTCACACTGAACCTTAATACGGGAGTTCCTAACGAGAATCGAAATCAAGTTCTCGCTCGAAATCCCAAGTAGGGAGTTTCTTACCAGTATCGAATCTCCGATTCTTGCACATGGGCTCGAAAAGGAGATACTATTCAGGATCGGAAGCTTAGCCCGATTGTGCTGACGCGTCCGCCTGTTTTCCAAATCTTGTTCTTTTCTTGTACGTGCCTTTTTCAGGTTGATGCCTACATGGAGGATCTATCACCTAGGAAGAGAAGATGCTGGTCCCGCCTAAGAAGACAATGTGCCGTCCCCACTAACGCAAGAGACTTTCATCAGAACATCGAGCTGCCCAGGCTTCTCAGGAAAGAAAGGACAAAGAATCGTGGACACTTGTCACTTTGGATTACAGTTTGAATCGCGAGTTCAGTGCAAAGTGCGTGAAGAACGATAGTGTCCAAAAGCACCTCTCGCCTTCCGCGTCTGAGTGCTAGAGTGCCCGCCTTCCGTGCATAGAAGCTGTCTACGTCTCTCCGAATAATATTACGTCGATGATAAATGATTCGGACTTCCTTTTCGCAACCGCGCTTCCGGTTTGACAGGCTGCCACAGTCACGTGCCTCCTCGGACATGAACGATTTGTGTTTGAGACGAGAACCCATAGTGTACCCCGCGAACGACCTAGCCTACGAAAGCGAATTAACGCAAAAAGACGAAACCTGTTGATAAAACATGTCCTCCCACCTTCGTGGGTTCATTTTAATATTCCCGCATCATCTCGAATCCACAGAGTATGCGCGGTGATACAAAATATTCTGTTGATCTTGAATATTGATCTTGCATATCCTCTTTGATTATTCAAGCGCAGCCCCCCATGTTCCGAGTGAATCCCCAGCGTATCCTCTCAGTCCAAGTGAACTAGCCATTGACTCTCTTAATGATCTACTGGAATATCTTTGCAGCGTAACTTCTCACATATAGGCGAGTGAGAGCATTGAGTCCTCGCTTGATTTACCCTCAAAAGTCGAACCGAAATCTTCCGGGAGCGTCGAAGTTTACTATCCCAAGTTTCGTAGCTACAATTTCTCTCCTCTTAGAGATCTATAGTCGAAGAAAACTCCTGACACTTCCGGAAACGAGCAGGATATCCTTAGCATCTGCGCCTTCTCTCTTAGAGTAAGGACCCGATCGCTTGCGACCTCTTGGGAGTCTTTCTCATAATTTCTATTTAATTTTTGGATTAAAAAAAAACCGATTTCCTGGGAGTCCCCTGTTTTTGGAATGAGCGATCGAAAAAACACAAAACTGGCCCATTCTAGGGCCACCAAATATTTGAGCGTAGAAACCATTCTGAGTGCAGTCAAATTAGTTAATTAGGGTTTCTTGCGAAATATCAGAAAAGAATACTTTAGTATCATCAAAGTGAAGGAAAATGTGGACGAGGAAGGAGTGCTGCTTTCAGACAGTGTGAATTTTTTGGAGAAAGCTGTTAAGATATCTGCAGGGGAGAAATTGTTATCAGAAGACAAGTGTTTTGGAGCAATGAGTCCAATTCGTCTCAAGAGAAGTTAGATGTTTTCATTTTTATTCCTTTCTCTGATGGAATTGTAATTAGGTGAATTCTATGAATCCCTGATTTTTGTTTGAACTAAGTTTCTCAATTTAACAAATTCGGCTTGAATGATACTATTTTTTGTTCTTTTATCCGATCTACGTTTTTCCTCTTCTTTCATCAAGTCTTTGATATGCAAAGTAATCCAACAAGTGGATTTAATTTTTGCTTTAAGGGTATGGAGAGGCGAAAATGTGTCAAGGAATAAAGATGAAAGTTTTGGTAGATAAATAACGTTTCTATTTTTATCTTTTTCAATGCAAATGCTTTTCCAGTCATAAGTATAGAGTGTTCAAGAAATTCGGCTTGATTCATATTTGTGAGATCGCGTATAGACAGAGGAGATATACTAGAGAAGGGATTACAGAAGAAATAGTATTGAATGCTGATGAGGTCGCGATTTGAGAGAAGCGAGATTGAGTGTTGTGTAGAAGAAATCCTCTTATCTAGATCATCAGCAATCATCAAGTAAATTCATATACTAGAATGGTCGGTGTGGTGGGTGTTATTATGTGGAACTATAGATAATCCAGCGGAGAATACTATCCATTTTAAATGGTTAGTTACATTGTTGATAGCAATAAGATTTGTGTTTAGGTCACCGGTAAGTTCAGTGTTATTATAATTTGGCATTAGATCAAAAGTGTTAGTCTGAAATCCCCTACAGTAGGAGACATGAGGAGGTTTATATATCACATCCACCAGCATGCTGTCACGAGAGAAAGATACCTTGATGGAAAGGTACTCAGCAATAGCCTAATTGGCAGGAGGACTCACTGCCACCTGTTTATTCGTGAAGCTGTCATTAATATAGAGACAGATCCCACACCCTCTTCACCCAACTTTATCTCTGCAGAAAAGTGTGTGATAATCAAGTGCTATCAGCCATAAAGGAATGCTAAGCCAGGCCTCAGACACGGTGGTGATAGGAACAGGACATAGAATGATGTTTAAATTCGTGATAATGAGCTGGTGAGGACTGAGCGTTAACGTGATTGCAGACAGCAGGGTCCTGTACTAAGGGTTCCTGCTGAATACGGTTACACAACTTGATAAGCAGTAGCGGACAATGGTCCAGGTGTGGTACAGAAGGCAGAACTCCCAAGTCAAGGCGCTAACAACCGTTTCGAAGACTGCATGGCACCAGGGTGTTGTGTTCCAAACTATGTCTTTAGGTTATCAGGTCACCTCCTAGAGTATTCAGACCTTACCCCCGTATGTGGGGCTATCCAGGAATAAATCCATACTTCCCTAGCTACTTGTGGAAACAGCATGGAGAAAACAAACAAAACACTGAACAGGAGCCTATGTGAGGAGATGAAAGGAGACTTGGAAGTTTCGGTGCCGGCAAGAGATTTGGGTATCTCTGAAATGCGGGGTTGCAAGCATAAGTTCCGATTGTGTGATAAGGAACAGCAGTAGAAGATTGACAAGCTGAAGATAATATCAGATGACAGGAAGGAATTTAGAAACAGTAATAGGAATATGTTCCTTCCGATACGGGATGGGATTAAAAACTCAAGCTTTTGCATCCATGGCCTGGAGGACAACATTCAATATTTGCTCATGACCTTCAATACCCTCAAATAGCTTATGGGCGACACTGTTTTTAAGAGTGTGATGGAAGAACAAAGGAAGGTAGGGCGCGGATTAATAGCCCGAAAAGCGAGACCGGCGAAAAAAGATGCTGTGGAAACTCCCTCAACCCATTATAGGAAGAGAGTGAAGGAGTCCACCCTTAGTGAGAAGAAATCGGCTTGAACTTCTTCAAGATTATCGAAGTTCTTTTTTTAAATCTGAATATTCGCACAGGCCAGATCAGTTGAAAGACCCCACTTCAAACAGACAATAATCTAAGGTATTCCTCTGGAAATCTCTTTCTTGGACTCTCTTCATACAGCCATTGCTCTAAATGATTGAAGAGAGTAATTTAATAATCCTGAAACAGCTAGAAACTAGCAGCTTTGAACAAAACCAGTTTGCTCAGACGTACCAGGAACAAACAAAGCTACAACTTACAAATTTTTATTAAAAAAGAGTAAGAAAGACTTGAGAAAGTTCAAAACTCTGAAGAGCAGAAAATCGACACATCCGCTTCAATCACCGTCAGTGTCCACCCTGACTTGGTCATCATCGATATTCATATGGGTATTCAGTACTTATTGATCATAAAAGAAATTCTTCTCATAGCTTTCATTTTGAATAAGATTTTTTATTTTCATGTTAAAAATTTCATACAATTCAGGCTGGAAGTTTCTGGAAGTGATATACTTGCTTAACATTTGTTGCTTCTCACAATAAGCATTCTCTCTCGTAGAATTCTGTTAGGAACACATTTATAGCCGCCAGCTTCTCGGGCTATGCAGTTTGCTGTAAAGGAGGTATGTTTCTTACAAATCTATGATAAAGCAAACGTTTGGGTTCAGAAATGAGCAGCACAAAATTATCAATGTCTAGTAATCATTCAGATTTTTGTAATAACAACATTATAATTTGAAAACATTTCTTGGTATGAATTGTACAAAATTATGACTCTTATAAATGTTCAGAGGAATAAATTCACTCACCAATGGCTTTTTCGTACTTTACGAAACGAGCTACTCCGTTCATTATATTCCTGACAGCACATTCATGCTTGAAGATACCAGGCAGCGTTGATGGTTTAATGCATGCTTCTGTAAATTAATTTGATGATCTTTAATACCCATTGCACATTCAAAAACAACTTTTTGAGCAATCAATATTGAACGTCATGAATTATTACATTGTTAATACATAGTCTGTTAAAAAAATGGTTAGCAAAGTAGTTCAATCATGAACTGAAGAGATTAATTTTGAACTGAAATGATAAATCGTAAGAAATAAATTTTTAAAAAGAGGGTACAACATTCAACCTAAAAGTAGCACAAATATAATAGTAGTCTACTGAATCAAAAATAGTTTAACTTTCTAATTGGGGCCTCAAATATACTCTCCAACTCACCCAAAGCTTCTTTCATGGTTGCATACCAATTAGTACTAGCCAAAATATAAGGAAGGCAGCAAAGGAAGACACCAATGAAAATTCGCATTGTTAATGTTAAAAAACGCTTGTATTATTTTACTTCTTAGCTGCGTCACTCAATCAGCGGATATTGCTCCAGTTTGCTTGATTTAAATAAATTTAAAGTGTACCCCACTCTTTCATAAAAGTTGTGAAATGTTTACATTGTGACTAAATTTGAAAGGCACGAAATAGTTCGTCATCGTGATAAAAATGTCCTCAGCATAATCGTGTAAAATATATATACAATAAGAATGCTACGCAGTTTATACAGAATCTTTTAGAAATATATTTCAAATGCCAAAATATCGAAAAACGAATTTAAGAGTGTGGTCATTATCTAGAATGTTTCAGAAAACATACAAAATTTGTTTTTTATCTTGGGGTTAGGGGAAACTAAATATCTTCTACCCCACTGACTCTCTTTTTTAAATTAAATTTCTCGAATTATGAATTTTGTTGTTTAATACCACGTATTCCAACCATGAGTCCAGTCAACAAATATTAAACTTAGAAAATGAAACCGTCTGCTGACGTCAATTCACCAATTGATATCTTGAGAGAAATAAGCAATCAGACAAATCAAAAATGTATACGTTAAATGAAGAAAAAAAAATGGCGAGCCAAATAATTTTATTATGGCAGACGATCTTCCAAACATTACAGACGGATTAGAAAATCGTGTGCAATAATACAATTATATTTCGTAGAATTTTTTGTCTTCATTTAACAAATACAATTTTTATTTAAACAAATGTCACTTCTTCTGGAGTATCAATTTATGTAAGCCGATCGACGTCAGCTGATGGTTTCATTTTCTGAGCTCCATATTATCATAATGTAAATGTTTAAATTAGTACGGCTTCTAAATTAAACAATTAAATAGAAAAATTGTCCTATTCATTTCACCGTATGAGAATTGCATCCTGTTACAACTTATGAGCAAATTTAGCATAGTTTTAGGGTTATCAGAACTTTTTTGAAATAGTTCCAATCCGTTATTAAAAAAAAGTTTCCTCAAACTAAAAGCGATTCCTCTAATCTTCTTGAATTTGACTTTTATGCGCAAATCTTCATTTTCGAAGAAGTCTTAGATTTCAGCAAAAATATGGGTGATAAGAGTTCCGTATTGTTTTCAATTTCACAACTTCGATTACCTTGAACATACATAAATGCGAGATTCATACATATACAATTGACCCAATTCTTCGACACGTAGTGTTCTTGGTGCGGTGAAACAACTTCTAATTTCATCATTTCGTCATTTATTGATGACAAGTACAGTCATTTCCCGTAATAGATTCAGCAATAAATAAACCTAATCAGCTACGCTGAGCATGATTTTTCCACTTAAACAACATTACATTATAAAAAAATTGAGGAGAAACATTGTTGTAATAATAATGAAACCATAAATGAACCACCCTACCGAAGGTGTTCTTTCGTTGGCAGCTATGTTGGCTGTAGCATTGCTACTGACAGGGTTTCCCATGCCAGACAGATAGAGAACGAAGAGGAAAGTGACTGAAAGGAATACCAAAAGCAATCAATTTTAATGAAGAGTCTTTTGAAAATTTTGAAATGCTTCTTGCTTCCCGAGGGTCATTGGAGCGCCCCTGGAGCTACTGCCAAGGGCCACAGTATGCGGGACGATGGTGATGGTGATCTGCGATATGGTGAGGCAGATCTCACCAATCAAACAGCTGACCAGCAAGAACATCTGCGACATACTGTAATCAGTAAAATGTCAACTGTGCTTGTTGAGGAAGCTTTGGCTAGCATTAGCTATTTGTAGCCAACCACCTCAACAGAAATACCGTGGAAGAGCATCAACTGGGATGTCATAATGAATGAGGAATTTGTGCGTCTCTGTTATAAAGGTGCGAAGTTTGAAAACCCACGCGGAAAGGATACAATTTTAGAATGAGATTTGCTGCAAAGTATCCTCAAATAGAGAAAGTCGCACAAAGAGATCTAATCGCTGAGGTGAAGGACATTCGGACTCATCTACACATCTCAGAAGATCGAGCAATGGAGAATAGACTACAGGTTGATTTGGCATGGAAAAACAACCGCAGGAACATCAGTTAGAGGGAGCCACGAACAAGCAGCGGTAAATTGATGTTGTTCCTCAACCTAGTGATGATCCAGCAGCACGACATCCTTCAGAGGTAGATAACCTAAGACAATCAAAGCCAGAAGTTAATGCCATGAAAATGGAAGTGGATCAGCAGCTTCCTATTGGTGAACTTCCCTCGGAAGATGCGGACAACAAAGACCTGATTGAATCTAAAGGAATAGGTGCTAGAGATAATGAACATCAAGTACCGAAACCACTTGAACCACATCCGAACATTAAGAGCGATGATCTAACCAGCAATAAAAGTTATTAAAAGTTACAAAATTTTGAATATTGGAAAATTTTAACGATTTTTTAAAAGTATTCCAGGACCTCTGATTTGACTCGGTAGAGCTTCGTTTGTTGACTAAGGTTAGGAGACGTTTTCTGGAAACTTTTAGCTCAATGATATTGTTGGTTGCAAAATTGTGTGTTTTTCAAATTTCTATGGAAACGATTGAGCTTTTTTTTTAACTTGACTTGAAAAAAGACTAATTCTTTCAAGAATTTATTATTTTTCGAAGAATCTGTATCATCATTAGAGAATAACAGAAATTTTTAAACACTTTTTCATACTAGATGGAGCTATGAATTAAAAATTATTTTAATTAATTTTTTCTGAAAAAAGATCTTCTTTCGCTCCGCTGGCAGTCGAACCACAGATCATTTTTTAGAAAAAAATAATTAAAATAATTTTTGAATCCTACCTTTATCTAGCCTGAAAAAGAGGTTAGAAATTTCTGTTATTCTCTAATGATAATACAGATTCCTTAAAAGATTTGCTTCCTACCATCTAGCGTGATAATGCGTGAATTTCTGAAAAAGGATTTTTCACTCGGTCTCTCTAGTAGCTTAATGGAAAAGCAACTGATCGGAAATCAGAAGTTCTGTGGTTCGATTCCCAGCGGAGCGAAAGGAGAAGTTTTTTTTTTTAGAAAAAAATAATAAAAAAATTTATTATTATTCTTGAGAATATTATCTTTGAATAATGCTAGATAGTTGCAATTTTTTCTGAAATTTTTATCTTTTTGTCCACTTTTCACTTGATAAGGTAGAAATTAATGCATGTTAATAAAAATTATTCTTTTAAACATTTATTATTGTTTATGTTTATCTTCTCTTAGATAATTGAAAAGCTGAAAGCTAGAAAAATGAGTTTTTAAAATAATTTTTTACTTCTCACTGGCTTCTTAGTTATGAACAAATAATAAATAAACATTAGAGAGAATAATTTTTTTTTGATCAAATCTCCACGTTTTGAGACATCCTGAGTCAGAAAAAACGATTTTAAAGAAGGTGTTTATATGTATGTATGTCTGTCTGTCCGTCGGTCCGTCTGTCCGTCTGTCTGTATGCTCATGACTTTTCCTAATAAAAAAAAATTAACGGAGTTATAGAATTTTCAAAATTCCAAAAAACAAACGAAAATTAACATTTTACCGAAAAATCG
>CAKNXH010001121.1:34230-49314 GCA_932178445.1 Andricus quercusramuli | reverse complement strand
ACAGACAGACAGACAGACAGACAGACAGACAGACAGACAGACAGACATACAGACAGACAGACAGACAGACAGACAGACAGACAGACATACAGACAGACAGACATACAGACATACAGACATACATACATACAGACATACAGACAGACAAACACACACACAGACAGACAGACAGACAGACAATCAAACAAACAGACATACAGGCAGACATACATTTAATGATTTCGAGAAATTTCCAAAGCTTTCAAACATACAAAGCAAATTTAAAAGATTTAAAAGATTTTACGGCAGTCCGAGAAATCACAAACGAGTTAATTAAGAGATTATATATTCTTCCAAAGATTTTGAGTGAATTTCGATGGATTTCAATAGATATGAAAAAAATTCTAAACATTTTATAATATTTCCATAAACCACAATAAATTTCAAAAGCATGAAAGGATTTCGTTCGATTTCAAAGATTCAAAGATAATTTCAAATATTTCGGTTAATCTGCATTTTCAAAGAATTCCTTTATATATTGAAAGATCTGAAAGGATTTCATAGGTTTCATAGGATTTTAGAATATTGAATCAAGAGATGTCAGAGAATTTCCAGGATTTGAAAATAATTATCGAATATTTCAAGATACACTCAGACCCCGATTTACTGAATCGGGGGAATCGAAATGGGAACAGTCCGTGCCGCCTGGACCGTTTTCAATTGGAATGCATAATATTGCGCAATATACTCGACAGATTACTTGCACACTGAGGCACTTCCGAGGCGAGAGTCGCAACCGTCCTTCGCCCTGCGCGCTAAAAAACTGCATTAGTGATCAATTCCAGGAATTACTAAACCGGGGATTACTAAATCGGGGTCCGAGTGTATTTAAAAGAATATCATCAGATTTCATGTAATTTCAAAAGTTTTTACGGAATTTCATGGAAATAAATTGCTTGAACGCTTTCAGCCGTAGAAAGACCATAGTAGTAAGAAACCATAGTAGGAAAAAATTCATCCTTTGCTCAAAAAATTGTTTATTGAATTATAATAGATATTAATCATTAATAAATTTATTAACAGGGAATTGCATTTACAAATCGTCGCTGCGAAACAGGACTTCGTTCAGATGGCAATGTAAAGTCAAGGGAGAGATGTATCAAACATTCCATTTCGTGCACTTTGACCGCGCCAGGGGTAAGAAATTTATATCTATTTATATTTATTACAATCATAATATTGTTATCTTTATATTAAAAATTTGAGGAAATATAGAAGAAAATTATTATCTTGTTATTGAAAACATTTGATTTATCATTAGATACTTATTGATAATTTTCTTAAATTTTTTTTTAAAATTCGAACGCTTATTTCATTATTGATTTAACAAAAATATACCTCCTTTACAGCTCTCTGCCTTGAGGCACTCCCTAATAGAGGCGGCTTCAAATGTACTGCTATCAAACCAGTAGGAGTCGAACCACTTATAAGAGATCCACGTCCCATATTTGGTTAAACAACCAATGTTAAGCAATTATATCATTACCATATATAATTTGTGTAATCCTGATATGCATACAATTATTGTTACCAGGAGAATAAAAAAATCTCAAAAATGAAAGCTTTGTGAGCAATTTATTTTCTGATCAGGGGCATTATTCCTCAACTGCATCAACTGCATCAACAGTACTTCTAATGGAAGCTTCTAATGTGTCCCCTAAGGCCTCACATTTTTCTGGCATCTCTTCCCTATTTTTTTAAACCCCCCATACTTCCCCCCATTTACTTCGTGTTGGGGGACACCTACAGTTTAAGGTGGGCTCCAAACCACCAAAAGCAACAGCTATGAGTAGTTTGAGGACCCTTTTCTCTAGAGGTACCGGTCCCAGGAAAAGGGTTTAAGGTTCAGCTGTCCCTTGTCGTTAGGGACGAAAGCATGGTACTTGAGAGTACTGGGTATTATAACAGACTTACTGAACTGATCTGCTAATTCCAATTTCTACCTCATCGCATGATCCTTTTGATTGCTTCTTAAGATATCCAACAATTAATTTTTGGCAGAGATAAACAGCAACCGTGTCATGGTGTAAGTTATCGGAAATTATTTCCATGCTCAAGTGATTCAATTCATCTACCTCTTTTGTAGTAGATAACTACTGTGAAAGTAGATGTCTGATTATTATTTAAGTGAGAAGACTGGCTAGCTTTTCGAAAAACGTCAGCACAATTTTCCGCGAAAATCTGTTTGTTGCCAGATTTGATGTTTCAACTCACTGATGCAGTTTTCATCTAGGACTTTAGTCAGGTGTTCCTTCAGGACATCAATGTTAGGACAATTCCCGCATTCGCTGAAATGACATGCAGGAGTTGGATTTGTGCACATCATTAACTCTAAACAGTCACGATAATCAATTAGTTTTTGATCGAAGTTTTCAGTTACAATCTTGATATTAATTGCACCTCTGATAGGTTGCCTAAGATGAGTTATTTTTGCACATGTTTGCGAGTTGCGTCTTTCTTTCTTATGAACATAAAATCCTTTTTTATAGGCTATACGCGACTGTTCTCGTCATCTTCATAGAAAGTCGTCACTGCTATTTCAATTTCTGGTGGTAGTTTTCTTCCCAGCTTGAGTCCAGGCAAAGCCAGTATTCCATGTTTTTGAAATAATTTGTGAGCTTTCCGGGCTTGATGTTCCGTTACACAAAATTTTTTGATTACCTTTCTACGACGACAAGATTTAAGAGCAAGTGTTTGGAGAGTTTGTAGACATCCTGTCTGATTGTGATCTTCACAAGCACTATATTCCATCGGAACCAATAGCAAGTCTGAATAATTGCTGATTTCTTTTTCTGCACTATTGTCATCAACTTCACCGCCATAAACAACGTCTTCCACTTCAACAGATTCTTCTTCCATGCTGGATTCATTTGGAGGCACTTATAAACTCAATTTATTTAATTTTCGTCTACAAGATTGGCAAATTTAAGCGTTGTTCGACGTTACAATATCAATAAAGAAATACCTTGGAGCGAATTGAATAGAAGTCAGAAAAATGTCCTCTTGTGTCAAAAGAAAGCGTTTTGACACAAATTAAATTTCCTCTTACATTAGAAAGACGGAGATCTCGGACGTTCTAGTAAGATGTCTGGGATCATTTTGATCCCTGGGCAAATTTCGTGCTGCTGAATCAGACAGCTGGAAAAATGGATTGTGCGGCACTTTCTGCTGACGTTGTATCCTCCGGGCGCA
This sequence comes from Andricus quercusramuli, assembly GCA_932178445.1. NCBI lineage: Eukaryota > Metazoa > Arthropoda > Insecta > Hymenoptera > Cynipidae > Andricus > Andricus quercusramuli. The sequence continues at coordinate 46,083 of CAKNXH010001121.1, read as the reverse complement.
CTGTGTTGAGCTGCAGTAACCAATACGGTTCTCCGGATATTTTCCTAATTGTTCATTTTGATTTGATCTCTGAAAGATAACCTTCAGTCAGCCACGATTCGATGAAAGCCAGGCAAAATGAAATATACGTTTTATATTGGTTACTTCTGCTAGAGCAGCTCTGTCTACACTGTTTCTTCCTCTGTGCCTGGCGTGAAAGCGGACAACAAGGAACACGTGCTCTGCTCTCACCGCTTGAATTGGAAGGGAAAAACATTTAACACAAGCAGGAATAGCGGTGATCAAATCCAAATGGAATAGGGCAACGATTACATTGATTCCGGCGTGCAGGTAGACGCTACACTGCACAGAAAGCTGTTGGAATTCTGAGTCAGATTACTGATATGCCAGAAGATGATTCAAGAACAGAGGACGATCCTGATCCAATATTTGATGGCAGAATCAGCGACGTTCCATCGGATTTTTGAAGTGATACTTGGGAAGATACGGATGAAGACACAAATAAGGAATCAATACTTGAAGATGCTGTTGGTAGGTTTGAGTCATTGTTTTATCACATCGTGCGATCAACCTTTTACTCCATAAAATGTAAAAACAGGCTGCTTCTCCGCCAGAAGCACCACGGTGTCTCAGGGTCGTCGCGATGGCCCGCGTAATGAAGAAGAGGATGTCGTTGATGGTGGTAGGGCTGATGTCATTGATCCAGTCTTGCTCAGGTGTTGCATTTCTCAAATATCGGCGACAGCGTCTCTGGAAAAGCTAAAACAAGTGAGTGGACTGTTCTGAAACCTGGTTTCGAATCTGCCAGTCAAAGAGGAGCTCAAAACGTTCTGAGAGAATCTCAGCGACCGAAACCGCATGTGCTACCTAACGTACGGAAAGACAGTTTGCGAAGTTCGACCAACAGATGACGCTGAATGGCAACTTTCCCTGGATGAACTTGACGCGTTCATTGGAATATTGTACGCTCGTGGGGCATACGATAACCGAAGCCTCGATTTGGATTTGCTCCGGTCCAAAATGTAGGGGCATACATTTTTTTCTAACTCTATGGCGAGGGATCGCTTTAAGGAAATTATGTAATACATCAGGTTTGACATCAGATCAGAAGCAACACAGAGACATCAAACCAACAAATTCGCTCTCATCTCTAATGTTTGGAATAAATTTATTGAGAATTGACAGACGTGCCTTAAGCTAAATCCTAACCTAACTATTGATGAGCAGCTCTTTTTCTCTAAAAGTCGATGTGGGTTCACTCAAAATATGTCAAAAGAACATGACAAATTTGGTATTAAATTTTGGATGTTAGCTGATACAGGAATCTAGTCTTAGTTCTAAACTGAAAGCTGAAAATATGAGCATTGGAAGACCGTCATTCGTGCGGGAAATTCCCAAAGCTGCTTCAGTGTCAAAGCCTCCTCTCTACTCTAAAGTTATTCTCAAGAGAGATGACACCACTCTTTCTGTTTATCAGATGAAGCTTGGAGAACGTAATTGTGTTAAGTACCTTAAATCCAATTGTTCATACATCTGATGAAGGAATGATGCTTCCTGAAAGTATTCAGTACTACAATGCCACAACATCCTTCGTCACCAGTTCCTGATCAATTTAGCATCAGAGGGATGTGTGAGTCAGGGGGAATCAATAGTCTTTTGCTCAAGCATCCCGCCTCTCCAACAAACTCTCTATTTCTGTCAAAAATCATCGCAATCTCAACGAGGTGGGGATATTCCAAAGAGAGGTTTGCAAAAACCCAAGACTGTTATTGAAGAAAAACACTTAGAATATCATCCGCTTCAAGGCGCCTCGCAAAAACCTCGTAACATCTCAGAATGAATGTACATCTATCATTGCCAAAGAGGTGAAGAAAACACTTGGGCATACGAAGAACTTTTCTGCTTCCGGACCAGATAATATCATGAAACTTCTGGTGGAAGAAGCTTGCTTTTACGCACTAACACCTGGCACGCGCCAACACCTGGCACGCGCCAACACCTGGCTCGCACCAACACCTGGCACGCACCAACACCTGGTTCGCATCTTCACCTCATTTCTAGAGTCGGAGATGCTTATTCTGCAGTGGCTGGTGTTAGGACGCAATGTACTCTTCAGGAAGAAAGGCTACTTGTTCAAACCAGGGACAGACCTATCATCTGTTGTTGCCAAGGGAACCTGGTAATTGACAGGCGCGTTTGCAAAGACGCATCAGCCCATCAGCGCGTCTTGTCAGTGGCCTGGATAGACTGCATCAGAGATGCCCCTTTGCAAAATGAAAGTTACTTTCTCATCTAGAAATCATCGTGTGAGGATGAATAGCATCAGCTTTCAGGGAAGGGTTTCTCAGGTCGACAACATGAGTCATTTAAACTTTGGGATCACGTTTCTGCCACTATCCCTTGCACTAAGAAATTCTCCTAGCTATCTCTGCAATGACAAAAATCATCGCAAGCATAAGATCCATCATGTATTTTATATGGATGACCTGAAGGTATATGCTTCTATTCCAAGCCAATTCCAGAGTTCTTCGAATTTGGTAGAATTTGTAAGGATTTCGACGGATTTAAAAGATTGTAGGTTATTCTACAAGATCCCAGAAATCTTTGCACCTTAAAAAATGTCAAGGGATTTAGGGATATTTCCAAAGAGTTCAAGGAATTTAAGAAAAACTCTGCGGTTTCAAAGAATTTGGGTGATGTTGATGGATTTTATAGGACATGTAAGGTTTCAGGATATTTACAAAGATTTCAGGGTTTTTTTTTGAAGAATTTTAACGGACTTGATAAGATTTCCGAGAATTTTCATACTTTTCAAGAGATCAAGACTCAAAGTGATCTTACAATATATCAAGAGGTATAAAAAGAAATTTCACAATATTTGAGAAACTTTAATAAGATTCCAAGGGTTTGAAGGACTTATAATTTTTATGGTTATAATATCTCAATTTTTCAAAATGATATTCAAATTGTGGAATTAAAAAATTTGAAACCTTATTCAGATCCCATTACGACAATTAATTTTATAGGTCAATTAATACGTCTCGAAACAATGAATCTTTCAAATTCTTGCATCGACTTTGAATTATGTTGAAAAGAAAAGTTTTACTTTAAAAACCGTATTTCTAAATATTATGTATTACCATCGCTTTCTTACTCTTCGATAAAATGTATTGATATCATAGGTCAATCGATTCATTTTGAATCAACGCAACTTTTCTATTTTCGCATCAACTTTAAATTTTTAGAATGAGGAAATTTTTACTATAAAAACCGATTTTTAAAATATATGAATTACCATAAGTTCCCCACTTTTCAATACAATGTATTGATATTATAGGTCAATCAAGTCGTCTCGAATCAATGAATCTTTCATATTCTTTCATCAATTTTAAATTATGTTGAGGGAACAATTTTTCCTTAAAAAAACCGTATTTCCAAATATTATGCATTACCATAGCTTCCTTACTCTACGATGAAATGTATTATTATTATAGGTCAATCGATTCATTTTGAATCAGCACAACTTTTCTATTTCCGCATCAACTCTAAATTATTAGAATGAGAACATTTTTACTATAAAAATCGATTTTCAAAATATATAAATTACCATAAGCTCCCTACTCTTCAATAAAATGTATTGATATTAAGGTCAATCAATTTGTCTCGAATCAATGAATCTTTCATATTCTCGCACCAACTTTGAATTATGTTTAAGGAAAAAGTTTCACTATAAAAACCGTATTTCCAAATATTATGCATCACCATGCCTTCTTTACTCTTCGATAAAATGTATTTATATTATAGGTGAATAGATTCATTTTGAATCAACAAAACTTTTCTACTCTTGCATCGGCTTTAAATTATTAGAATGAGAACATCTTGACTATAAAAATCGATTTTGAAAATATTTAAATTGGCATATCTTCCCTACACTTGAATAAAAAATAATATTATTGTAGGTCAATCAAGTCGTCTCAAATTAATGAATTTTTCATATTCTCACATCAACTTTGAATTATGTTGAAGAGAAAGTTTCGCTATAAAAACCGTATTTCCAAATATTGTGCATTACCATAGCTTCCTTACTCTTCGATGAAATGTATTAATATTAGAGGTCAATCGATGCGTCTTGAATCAACACAAGTTTTTTATTTTCTCATCAACTTGAAATTATTAGAATGAGAAAACTGTTACTATAAAAATTGATTTTAAAAATGTCCAAATGACCATAAGCTCCCCACTTTTCAATAGAATGTATTGATATTATAGGTCAATCAAGTAGTCTCGAATCAATGAATCTTTCATATTCTTTCATCAACTTTAAATTATGTTGAGGAAACAATTGTTGCCTTTAAAAAACCGTATTTCCAAATATTATGCATTACCATAGATTCCTTACTCTTCGAGGAAATGTATTATTATTATAGGTCAATCGCTTCATTTTTAATCAACATAACTTTTCTATTTTCGCATCAACTCTAAATTATTAGAATGAGAAAATTTTTACTATAAAAATCGATTTTCAAAATAAATAAATTACCATAAGCTCCCTACTCTTCAATAAAATGTATTGATATTAAAGGTCAATCAATTTGTCTCGAATCAATGAATCTTTCATATTCTCGCAACAACTTTGAATTATGTTTAAGGAAAAAGTTTCACTATAAAAACCGTATTTCCAAATATTATGCATCACCATGGCTTCTTTACTCTTCGATAAAATGTATTTATATTATAGGTCAATCGATTCAATTTGAAGCAACAAAACTTTTCTGCTCTTGCATCAACTTTAAATTATTAGAATGAGAACATTTTGACTATAAAAATCGATTTTGAAAATATTTAAATTGGCATACCTTCCCTACTTTTGAATAAAAAATAATGTTAGTGTAGGTCAATCAAATCGTATCAAACCAGTGAATCTTCCATATTCTTGCATTAACTTTGAATTAAGTTGAAGAAAAATGATCCAATTTAAAAAACCATATTTCCAAATATTATGCATTACCATAGCTTTATTGGTCTCCAATAAAGTGTATCAATGTTATAGGTCAATCGATGCGTCTTGATCAACACAACTTTTTTATTTTCGCATCAACTTGAAATTATTAGGATGAGAAAATTGTTACTATAAAAATCGATTTTAAAAATATTTAAATTAGCATGTCTTCCCTACTTTTCAATGGAATAAATTATTATTGTAGGTCAATCGATTCGTCTTGAATCAAGGAATCTTTCGTATTCTTGCATTAACTTTGAATTATGTTGAAGAAAAAAGTTTTATTTTAAAAACCCGTGTTTCCCAGTATCATGCATTACCATAGCTTTTTCAATCTTCGATAAAATGTATTACTATTATAGGTCAATCGATTCATTTTAAATCAACAAAACTTTTCTATTTTCGCATCAACTTGAAATTATGAGAACTAGAAAATTTTTTACTATAAATGTCGATTTTCAAAATATATAAATCACCATAAGTTCTCTAGTCTTCAGTAAAATGTATTAATACTATAGGTCAATTGATTCGTCTAGAATCAATAAATCTTTCATATTCTCGCATCAACTTTGAATTATGTTGAAGAAAAAACCGTAACTTTTTAGCATTATTCAAAAAGCATATTTTTGAAAATTATATTTTAAAATTAAAATTACATAAAATTCCGTGAAGAAAAAGGGCAAAAAAATCATAATTAGCCCCAAAATTTAAATATACCTTTACTGCATCAAATTATTTTGTTGGAAATTCGTTTTTTTTTTTTAAATTAATTTTTTTCCTGAAAATTTTATATTTTATTTCCTGTGTTAAATTGATCACTTTTTTGTTGACATTTAAAATATCTGTTTGCAAATTCATGTATTCCGTTGAGAATTGGTTATTTTTGGCAAAAAATTAATCTTCTTGGTTAAAATGTTATTTTCTTATGCTTGAAAATTCAATAGTATTTTGGAAATTTGTCTCCCTCTTGACTGAAAAATCTTCCTTAGTTGAAAATTCAACTCCCGTTGAAAAGTTGTCTTTTTTGATTGATTTCAAAAGTTTTTAAATAAAAAGAACATCTTTTCTGGTTAAAATATCAACTACTATATTTTCCGTTCAGAATGCATTTGTTTAAACAAAAATTTTAATCACTTGGCTGAGAGTCAAACTCTTTTGTTAAAAATTAATTCTGTTGCTTGAGGATTCATAATTTTAATGAAAAAATTCATCTCTTTGGTTCAACAATAATTTTTTCAACTGAAAGCTTAACTATTTCATTCTTGGTTGGGAATTTTTCTTTTTACAAATTGAAAATTCATATCTTTTGGTTTGATTTGATTTTCTGGAATGGAAATTAATATTTTTGGTTGAAAAGGTTTCAAAACATTTTCGAAGATTTTAAAAGGTTTCAGAAATATTTTTTTTAATAATTCAATAATTCCAGTGACTAGATTAAAAAGATTTCACAAAAATTTCCAACATTTCATGAAGATTTCAAGGAGCTTTCAAAACACTCAAAATATTTCAAAGATTTAAAAAAAATTTTAAACATTTCAAAGATTCGAAATGATAAAAAAATTCTAAGAAGATTTTGAAAGATTCCGCAAATATTTCGAATATTTCAATTATTCCATAGTTACAATAAAGATTTCACAAATATTTTGAAGATTTTCTGAAAAATTCATGAATATTCCAAAAGAATGCAAGAATTTTTAAAGATTCCGAAAAGGATACATTACATCAGATTTTAAAACATTTCAAAGATTTTTAACAGTTTCAAAAATTTTCAACAAGTTTGAGGAAATTTCAAGAGATTTCATAAACAAACTGTGAAAGAAGATTTCACAAATATTTTGAAGATTTCAAAATATTTCGGAAAAATTTTGCGACCATTTTCAGGATGTCGAAGATTTCACAAAGATTTGAAAATATTTCAAAGATTTGAAAGATTTCAAGGATTTTAAAGACTTTACAAAGATTCAAAAATAGCCTCAAGGATTTCACAAAGACAACTTAATATTATGTTTGCAAAAAATTAAGAATTTATTTATGGTTCTGATTTCTTAAAAAAGTTTTGGTAACCACAGGATCATATTCCACACATGCCTTTTTAAGCAAAGAAGATATTTTTTCTGAATAGCTAGAAAATGGGGCGTAAAAAAATATTTTTTTAAAATTAACTTTCAGGGATTTGTTTGCTATAAAATGTCGTAATATTGAAGATAAAAGGTGTCGTAAAGACGTTTCATTCGAACGAATTCGAAATTTTTAGTGTAAATAGTTTTTGCTGAGTTAAGATAACAAATTTTTATATCACTTCTTATCAAAATGACAGTTTTAATGACTAAATTTCAGAACCTTCATAAATAAGTAGGGATAAAATTGGTTTATATAAATTCAGATAACTGGAGGAATATTCGCCTAGTTGTAAAACCCTACTTGAAAGAAAATTTATTTATTAAAATTAATTTATTTAAAAGTTTTTGAACTTTAAGAGCCATGCGCGTTTTAGTTTTGGGTTTTTTCTGCAGCCTTTTTTACCATGCTGGTGGTGCCAAAGTTTATGCTACTCTAGAGCAAGCTGAAGGTATGTTTGAGAATATATTTCATGCATAATATGCGAAGTATATCCGAAAATTCGGGAAAATTAGGCAAATATTTTTCATACAGTTTTGTCGAAATTTTGGTATTATTCTATAAAAATATTTTTTGCAACATGTTCACAAGAATGCTAAAAAATTAAATTTTTTTCAATTAAAAATACTGTGAGGTTCAGGAAAGTTGGGAAGATTTGTATAACTTAATTCGATGCGCAGTAGTATTCTATGGAACTTGTGGGTGCGCAGTAGTTTTTTGGTCACCATAAATAACCCCGGAAATATGTACCATTATTGTTTTTCAAATTTATAAAATAAATATTTATAATATTTATAAAATTCTTCACCGTGCAGTACGGCCAGACAAGCCATCATTTTCTTGGCTGACCAAACCTTGGTCTAACCACTTAATGCAATATTCTCACCCTTGCATTGCGAATTCCAGGAATTTCAGTTTTCCCTTTCAAAAGTAAGTTTTTTTGTTAACAAATTTGTCATTTAAAAAGTTTTAGCGATTCCATCCATGTACATTTTCTTCTCAAATTGGAATCATTGAAGTTGTAGAGAATTTTTTTCCTGAAGAAATTACAATTCAACCATTTCTCAGAAATTAGTATGGAGCGGTAGAAGGAAAAATATTTATTTATCGCTAAAAACGTTATGTGAAGATTTATAATAACTAATAAACATAATTAAATTTGTTAACAGAGGAATGCATTCAAACATCGTCGTTGAGCAAAACAACTACTTACCAGTATCAATGTACACACAAGGCACGATATAATAGTGAACATTTCCATTTCGTCCACTATGACCGTGCCAGAGGTAAGAAATGTATTACATAAAAAAAATTTTCTCAAAAAAAAAAAAAAAATTCTTTAAAAAAAAAAATTAAGTAACAGTTTTTTTTACAATAGGTGCATCTTATGATGGTTGTCCAAATTTGGTCTTTGGATTCTTGTTTTTATTTCCAGGAATTCTATACATTTACTTGAGTGTTGGACGTTAAATAAGATTTTGAATTCTATTTTAATCTGAATCAAAATTCTTAAATTTTAATGAAGATATTAATTCAAAGATGTAATTTGATTGTTTTGTTATATTTTTGATAAGAATATCCCTTTTTACAGTTCTCTGCCTTAAAAAAGCACCTTGTGGCGGCTTTGTATGTGATGCTGTCGAACCAGTGGGATACGAACCATTTTCAAGACGTCAACGTGTAATTGGGAACCAATTATAATAATTATTATTATAATTATAATTATCATCGCCAGATATGATTTGTGTAATCCTGATATGTATACAATTATTCTTATCAGGAGAATAAAAAAATCTCATTAAAAATAAAAGCTTTGTGCATAATTTTTTTTTATGATCAGCAAGTCCTAAATTCCTAAAAGCTATAAATATTAATGATTTGCAATTCAATATTTCCAGAAAAAAACTATAATTTGTATTAATTTACTACTTCACTGTATGTTTACAAAGTCGAAATATGGTTTAGAGATTCTTACGAAAATATAATCCCTTCAAAAAAAATATGAGCTTCAGTTTTGTGTTTGCCTATACTTTATTACATGTTATCTGTAAGTAAAGGAATTATTTTTCTTAAGACTGAATAGCGCGATGAGATCATAATTTTTTTAGAATGAACACTAAGTCGCATAAAACTTTCTTGAATGTAAATTAAACATTGAATACGAGGATGGTTGCCAAATAGTTTTTAAAAATTCTCCTTTAGCTAACACATTTTTTCTGGACACAGGGTACTTAGGGACCATCCATAAACTGGGGTGAACATTTGGGTTTTATTCTTCATTCTTCTGTTAGCTGCACAAATTTTTAACCTATTTTAGTTTTATATTTTCAACTAAATCCTTATAGAAACGATGTAACTTTTTTATTTTAAACTTTTTGATTATCTATTGATCAATCGATAATGGTTTTCGAAAGTTCGTCAAAAGGTCAATACACGTCTCAGAGACGCGTACAATTTCATCAAATGCAGTACTGTTATATTCACAATAAAAAAATCCTCTCAAGGAAACTAATTTGTGGAAAATTTAAAAACTGATATTGGTAGGTTATGGTAAAACATGAAAGTTCTTGAAATTGGCTATCGATGCATCTCGAAGACGCGAACAAATATATTATATACATTATAGAGATATTTTCAATGTTAAAAAAGGTTTTCCTCATATTGACAAGGTAAAGAGCACATTTTTCCAATTTATAGATCAGTATTGCTAGAGCATAGGAAGTTATAGAAGGTTCGTCTATAAGTCATTCAAAGTGTCTCGAAGACGGAAACAAACATGTCGGATGCAGTACTGTTGTACTTCTAATATAAACAAAGTTTCTCTCATATAAACAGAATACAAAAACTGATTTTAAACTTCATAAATCAGTACTGTTCATTCATAAAAGGTGCACCAAGAGGTCAATCAATGCATCTCAAGGACGCGAACAAATATTCTACATGTAATATTGTCGTGTTTTGAATATGAAAAAAGTTTTTTTCATATAAACAGAATGAACCGTTCATTTAAAACTTCATAAACAGGTGCTGGTGGGTCATAAAAGGTTTATAAATAGGTCAATTGATACGTCTCGAAGACGCGAACAAATACTCCAATGTGAAATTACTTTATTTTTAAAAGCGAAACAATACTGATTTTAACAGAATAAACCATTTTCTTCAATTCGTTAATAGGTACTGGTGTGTCATCAAAGGTTTATCAATAGGCCAATTGATGCGTCTTGAAGAGGCGAACAAATACACTAAATATAATATTGTATCATTTTGAATATCAAACAAGTTTTTATTATATAAACAGAATAACCCATTCTTTGAAACTTTATAAATCAGTCCTAATAGGTCATGAAAGTTTCAACAACAGGTCAATCGATGCGTCTTAGAAACGCCAACAAATATGCTAGATATCGTATTGTTGTATTTTGAATATTAAAAAAGTTTTTATTGTATAAAGATAATAAACCATTCTTTGAAACTTTATAAATCGGTGCTGAGAGGTCATGAAAGTTTCAAGAACAGGTCGTTCGATGCATCTCAGAGATGCCAACAAATATGCTTGGTATCGTATTCGTGTATTTTGAATATCAAAAAAGTTGTTCTTATGTAAAAATAATGAACAATTCTTTGAAACTTTATGAGTTTGGTTCAAAGAGATCATAAAAGTTTCAAGAACAGGTCGGTCTATGTATCTCAGAGATGCCAACAAATATGATGGGTATCGTATTGGTGTATTTTGATTATCCAACTAGTTTTTCTTATGTAAAAGAATACAAAATTGTTTGAAACTTTATAAGTCGGTAGTAAGAGATCATAAAAGTTTCAAGAACAGGTCTATCGATGCATCTCAGAGACACCAACAAATATGCTGTGTATCGTATTGGTGTATTTTGGATATCAAAAAAGTTTTTTTTTATATTAACAGAATAAACAATTCTTTGAAACATTATGAGTCAGTACAAAGAGATCATAAAAGTTTCAACAACAGTTTGATCTTTGCATCTTAGTGACGCCAACAAATATGCTGGGTATCGTATTGGTGTATCTTGATTATCAAAAAAGTTTTTCTTATATAAAAGGATAAGCAATTCTTTGAAACTTTATAAATCTGTACTAAGAAGTCATAAAAGTTTTAGGAACAGAACTATCGATGAATCCCACAGACGCCAACAAATATGCTAGGTATAGTATTGGTGTATTGTGAATATCAAGAGAGTTTTCCTTGTATAAAAACAATAAACAATTCTTTGAAACTTTATAAATCTGCTCTAAGAGGTCATGAAAGTTTCAAGAACAGGACTATCGATGAATCTTAGAGACGCCAACAAATATGCTAGGTATAGTATTGGTATAATTTGAATATCAAGAAATTTTTCCTTACATAAAAAAAATAAACAATTCTTTGGAACTTCTTGAATCAGCTCTAAGAGGTCATAAAAGTTTAAAAAACAGGTCGGTCGATGCATCTCAGAGACGTCAACAAATACGCTAGATATCGCATCGTTGTATTTTGAATATCAAGAAAGTTTTTCTTCTATAAATATAATAAAACATTCTTTGAATCTTTATAAATCGGTACTAAGAGGTCATAAAAGTTTTAAGAACAGGACTATTGATGCATCTCAGAGAAGCTAACAAATATGCTAGGTATAGTATTGGTGTATTTTGAATATCAAGAAAGTTTTTCTTATATAGAAAGAATAAACAATTCTTCGAAACTTCATAAATCGGTACTAAGAGGT
>CAKNXH010001121.1:14595-24632 GCA_932178445.1 Andricus quercusramuli | reverse complement strand
TTTTTTTTTTTCAATGAAAAGGCAAATTTTTTGTTAAAAATTATTCTCCTTTGGTTGGGTCTTTAACTATTTCATTTAAAAGATTCGGTTGAAAATTTAACTGTTCAGTGGAAAAGTTTTTTTTTTTAAGTTTAAAATTAATTTTTCAACTGAAGATGTAACTTTTCCATTCTTTAAGATTGATCTTTTTTAGTTGAAAATTCTTCTTCTTTGGTAAAAAAAATATTAATTTTCTTGATTTAAGATTACATTTTTCATCAGTTTCGTCGAAAAATAATTTTTTGCTGAAATCATATTTTTTGTTTGTAAATTCAATCTGAATATTAATGATCGAGGAAAATGAAAAATTAGCTAGGAATATTAATTTTTTTTAATAAAATATAATCTTAAACTCACCCTCAGCATCCTCAAGGGTATCGTAAATTTTAGCACTAGCACCACTGTAAAGAAGGGAGCAGAAAAAGATCAAAATGAAAAATCGCATGGCTAATAATGTTCCCAAACTATTCAATAAATTTAAGTTTAAGCTGAGTATCAAAAGGAGCGAATATTCCTCTAGGTTCCTCACTTTATATATACAAAAGTTCCCTACTTTTTCATAAAGATTTTGAAATATGACACTTGTAAGTTCATTTGACAGACAAAGAATAATTCCAGAGATAGAAATGTCCTTATCACAGTCCAGGGAACACTATTTACAATAAAAATAAAGAATTGGGGCCAATAAAACGTCTTCAGAGCCCTCGCCTCGCATCTCTAATATGACGTCATTTTATAGCATTCAAACAGTTCACAGAAATTTTATTTTATTTTCGCGCATAATAAATTTTTGTCTGTTTTTTTTCTAATGACGTTGAAGATATATATTTGTCATTTTATTATACCTCCTTATTTGTATTGTAGAGAATTGAACATGATTATGCACTATTTGTTTTATGTATTCACATCCAGAAAAATGTTTTCTTCAATTAGAAGAATCGTTTTATTTACCTGAATTTGGTTGATTCCAGAAAAAATTTTGGTCAAGAGAACAAAATTTTTGTTTAGTTGAGCAAATTGCAAATGGCTTGCAATATACCAATTAATTAAAAACCCGAAATGCAGAAAAAAAAAGAACTTACACGCGAATTTCATACCTCAATCTCGGAGAGCTTTAGCTCAAGAGTTCTATACGTTCATTTCTTCATAACCACAAAACCCATAAGCTCCATGACCCTTAGGTTCCCTAACACTTAAGGCGAAATTAGAGTTCCAGCCACTTAAGGCAAGATCAGAGTTCTGGCTTTTAAGGCAAGACCTAGTAGTGATCTAGCCCTTGAGACAAGATCACTCTAAATTTCAGCCACTTGAGGCAAGATCTGACTCCCAGCCACTCAAGGCGAGATTAGAATTCTAGCCACTCAAGGCAAAAACTAGTGGCGATTCAGCCACCTAAGGCAAGATCTAGTAGTGATGCAGCCACTTAAGGAAAGACCTTGTGGTGATCCAGATACTTGAAGCAAGATCAGTCTGAGTTCCAGCCACCTAAGGCAAGACTAGAGTTCCAGTCACTTGAGGGAAGATCAGAGTACTAGCTACTTAAAACGAGATCTAGTGGTGATCCACCCACTTGCGGCAAGATCTATTTGAATATTCAGCCACTTGAGGCAATTGGCTGGAGAGCTAAGATCGTGCCTTAAGTGTCCGGATCACCACTAGGTCTTGCCTCAATTAGCTAGAACTCTGATCATGCCTTAAGTCGCTGTACGTCAGATTGAACTTGCCTTAACTGGCTGTATCAACGCTAGATCTTGCCTTAAGTTGTTGGATTTACAATAACTCTTCTCTTAATTGGCTGGAAAGCTTAGGTCTTGCCTCAAGTGGCTGGAACTGACTGCTCTTGCCTTGAATGGTTGTAACTCTGATCTTGCCTTAAGTGGCTAGAACTCAGACTGATCTTTCTTCAAGTGGCTGGGTCACCACTAGATCTTGCCTCAAGTGGCTAGATTGCAATCATATCTGGCATTGAGTGGCTGTGTCACCACTACATGTTGCCTAAAGTGGTTGGATTTACAATAACTCTTGCCTTAAGTGGCTGGACAGCTAAGATCTTGTCTCAAGTAGCTGGAACTGACTGCTCTCGCCTTGAGCGACTAGAACGCTGATCTTGCCTTCAGTGGCTGGAACTAAGACTGACCTTGCCTTATTTAGCAGGTTCACTCTTGTCTTACGTTGCTGAATTATCACTAGATCTTGCCTTAAGTGGCTTGTTCACCACTAGATACTGCGTCGAATAGCTAAAACTCTGATCTTTTCTTGAGTGGCTAGAACTCTGATATTTCCTTAAGTAGCTGAAACTCAGACTGATCTTGCCTTAAGTAGCTGGATCACCATTAGTTGTTGCCTTTAGTGGCTGGATCACTACTAGATCTTGTCTTAAGTGGTTGGATTTACACTAACTCTTTCCGTAAATGGCTGGAGGGCTAAGATCTTGTCTTAAGTGGCTGGAACTAACTGATCTTGCATTAAGTCTCTGGAACTATGACTGACCTTGCCTCAATTGGCTGGATGACCGCTAGATTTTGCCTTTAGTGGCTGAATTACAAGTAGATCTTGCCTTAAGTGGCTTCTTCATCACTAGATCTTGTCCAAAGTGGCTGAGTCACCACTAGATTTTGCCCTTAGTGGCTGAGTTACCACTAGACCTTTCCCTAAGTGGATTTTTCATCACTAGATCTTGCCCTAAGTGGCTTGATCACCAGTAAATATTGCCTCAAGTGGCTAGAACTCTTATCGGTCCTCAAGTGGGTAGAACTCTAATCTTCCCTCAAGTGGCTGGAACTCAGAATGATTTTGCCTTAAGTAGCTGGATCACCACGAGATCTTGCCTTGAGTGGCTGTACCGCCACTAGATCTTGCACTAAGTCTCAAGTAGCTGAAACTCAGACTGATCTTGCCTCAAGTGGCTGGATCACCACCATTTCTTACCTTAAGTGGCTAGATCACCAGTAGATCTTGCCTGAAGTGGCGGAATAACCACTCAATCTTGCATTAAGTGGCTGGATCGCCACTCGATGTCGCCTTAAGTGGCCAAAAAAAATTATCTTGCCCTGAGTGGCTGGAACTCTGATCTTGCCTTATGTGGCTGGATCACCACTAGATATTGCCCGAAGTGGATGGATTACCACTAGATCTTGCCTTAAGTGGCTTGTTCACCACTAGGTCTTGCCTTATGTAGCTGGATTACTACTGGGTATTGTCTGAAGCGGCTAGAGCCATGATCTTTCCTTCAGTGGCTAGAAATCTGATCTTTCTTAATGTGGTTGGAACATAGATTGATCTTGCGTTGAGTAGCTGGATCACCTCTAGATATTGTCTTGGGTGGCTGTATCACCACTAGATCTCGCCTTTAGTGGTTGGATTCACAATAATTCTTGCCTTAAGTAGCTTGAGAGCTAAGATCTTGTCTCAAGTAGCTGGAACTGACTGATCTTGCCTTAAGTCGCTGCAGCTTTGATCTTGCCTTAACTGGCTGGGTCACCATTATATCTTACCTTAAGTGGCTGGATCACCACTACATCTTACCATAAGTGGCTAAATCACCACTAGATCTCGACTTAGGTGGCTGAGTCACCACTTGATCTTGCCTTGAGTGGCTGGATCGCCACTAGATCTCACCTTAAGTGGCTAAAACATTGATCTTGCCCTAAGTGGCTGTAATTCTGATCTTGTCTTAAGTGACTCGAACTAAGGTCTTGCCATAAGTGGCTGGATTGCAACTAGATCTGGCCTTAAGTGGCTCTATCACCACTAGATCTTGCCTTAAGAGGATGGATTTGCAATAACTCTTGCCTTAGGTGGCTGAAGAGCTAAAATCTTGCCTCAAGTGGCTGGAAGTGACTGATCTTGTCTTAAGCGACGAGAACTCTGATCTTGCCTTATTTGACTGCATCTCTACTGGATCTTGCCTCAAGTGGCTGGATTACCCCTAGATGTTGCCTTGATTGGCTTGTTCACCATAAGGTCTTGCCTTATGTAGCTGAGTTACCACTGGATATTGCCTAAAGTGGCTAGAACTATGATCTTTCCTCTTGCCTTAAGTGGTTCAATTTACAATAGCTCTGGCCTTAAGTGGCTTGAGAGCTAAGATCTTGTCTCAAGTAGCTGAAACTGACTGATCTTGCCTCAAGTCGCTGCAGCTTTGATATTGCCTTAAGTGGCTGGATCACCACTATATCCTACCTTAAGTGGCTGGATCACCACTATATCTTACCTTAAGTGGCTGGATCACTACTAGATCTTGCCTCAAGTAGCTGAGTCACCACTCGATCTTGCCTTATGTGGCTGAATCGCCACTAGCTCTCGATTTAAGTGGCTGAAACATGGATCTTGCCCTAAGTGGCTTAATGAGAATATCTCGAAGGAGTTCCATCTCGGGACCATCAATTGTTCAGTTTACGGTGCGGCAAGAGCTCTGGCTAATTCAAATCAAAGGCTAGAACCGATGATAGATCAAAGGGCCAAGAGACACTTGCATTAACTGAACAAAAAATTGGATGGGAAGGAAAAAATGCGTCCCATGGTCGGGGTATGATTGACTACATAACACTTGGTTGAACGTTTCCGGAAAGCGATCGAAAATTTGACGAAGAACTGCGAATCTATCATAAAACACTGAAGAAGTCAAAGCTGGTGACAATCAAGTAGCACATTGTTGATAAGATATGCATGTTATCTAACGCAAGATATAAAATGCAGGATAGGGAGGGATGGGTCAGGAAGAATCAAAAGTTCCTTGCTGACCTATCGCGCCTCTCCAGCGATATCCCGGCTTCTGTCAAAAGTCTACCTAAGCCCAACGTGGTAGAGACTTTTTTTACAGAGGTATACGAGAACTCGAAGAAACTGAAGTTGAAAGAAAATACTGATGATTTCATCTGCTTGGAGAAGTTTCACGACAATCTAATAACATCTGAGGAAGAATTATCATCAGTCACAGCCAAAGATGTGAAAAAGGCAATTAGGGGCACGAAGAATTTTTTCGCTGCAAGAACAGATGGTATCAAGAACTTCTAGAAAAAGAAGTTAACTTCCACACACCAACATCTAGCTCGAATATTCACCTTATATTTGAAATCGGTGACGCCCGTTTCGCAGTGGCTGGTGTTAGGACATCCTTTACTCCTACCGAAGAAAGGGTCTTCTCCAACGGCACGCTGCCGAGAGAACCTTCTCATGTAACAGGTGTTACATGACTATTAGAAAGCTTTTAATTAAATCATTCACAGACTCATCATCTGCCTGTTGATAAGCTTGAAGTTTCACACACACGTAGTCAGATTCGCAAAGGAATTGATGCCCTTTTGAAAAACTAGATACACTGTCTTATTTGGATGTCACCTTATAGGAACGTCATCAACGTCACCATCCGGAGCGGCATCTTCGAGGGCGACACCATCAGCACTCTTTTCTTTTGCATCACACTTCTGCCACTATCTCTAGTACTATGCTATTCTCCTGGGTATATACGTGGCGACACTAATCATCACAAGCAGTAGGTCGCTCAGGTTTTTCACATAGATGACCTAAATATCTATGCTCTGGTGGAAGCCACTTTCAAATTGCTTCAAATTTCATCAAGGGATACACAGAAATATTGGTATGAAGTTTTGATTAGAAAACTGTGCCAAGATTAATCTGAAGCGAGGAAAGATCACTGGAGTCTCTGGTGACCTTGAAAAAGGTATTTGCGACTAACAGGCTTGTCGCCTCAGTTCCACTCTACTCATATGGGTTGGTTCAGTTGACGAAGAACAAGCTTACGGTCTACCAAATTGTATCGGGTACAGCTTACACCATTGCAAATGAAAGGACATCCTGTCCTAAAAATGGCCAGAAAAGACCAGATGATTGGCAAAGGAGCGTTCCTTCACAAAGCTGCAAAGCAGGCTGCCGAGACCCTTGGCCTGAAGTTCAACATCAGAAGTAAGGGAAGTGCATGACACCATCTAGATGCCTCACCTCTTAAAGTCTGAGTAGAAAAAGCAGAGGTTAAACAGTTCTTCCGACAGCTACTCAACAAGAAAATGTACGGAAACATTCACAGAAATGTTGAAGATCAGCCCTTGTTGAAGAAGCAAACTTTTTATTTCCTCAGATCATCAGGTCCTAATCCAGGTACAGAGGGTGTCATTTTCGCATGTCAGGACAGTATCATTTCCAACTTAGTATTTTGTGACCGCGTTTCATGTAAAGAAGTTCCAACACAGCCAACAAACTCAAGGTCGTAAGGCGTAGCCATCAGTTTGACTTATCGTGATTCTACTAGTAGCCAATGTCATTTTTATAGACGGCAGTTTCTCCCAGTGGGACTCTGCAATGTTGATCTGAACTATTATTAAAATTATATGGTCATGGCCTGAGTGAGCCGTCACTGTGGACGGCAGGTCTTGACTGCCATGACAAACGTTTGACTGCCAGAAAGTTTTGCTGTCATTTTTTCATTTGGTTTCCAGGAATCCTGGGAAGGGTCTGATTTTTTTCTGTTCAAATTCACAATACATATAATTTTTTCATTTCAATTCTTAATTTGCCGCGAAGGATTAGGAATCGGTCGAAGGACAAGTTTGACAAAAATTTTGTTGGGGCTGGTTTGACCTAGTCTATAGACTGCCACTGGCAGTCATGGTAGTCTTTGACTGCCACTAGTAGTCATGGCAGTCAAAGACTGCCTTCTGGTAAGCCCTGGAACAGGCAAAGAAGAAGTTGATACCTTTTGTTTTTTTTAACAAGGTTATGATCGAAATATTAGATTGAAAATTTTTTTTACTGCTCCGGCCGACTACAACATTACTGCCAAGGAGAAGGAAAATGAGGTGAGGTATCAAGACCTTGAAAAGGAGCTACCATTCTGAGAGTTATTATTCTGGTAACAATCATTTTAAACATATCAGAATCACAAAAATCATATCTGCTAATGATAAAATTGCTCGGAATTGGTTGTATTATTGAGGTGGAACTCTTATCAGTGGTTCAAATCCTACTGGTTTGATAACACAGCATACAAAGCCGGCTCCATCAGGTACTTTCTTAAGGCAGTGAACTGAAAAGGAGGTATATTTTTGTCAAACCTATAATAAAACAAGCGTTCAAATAAAAAAGTAGTAGAAAAAAATCATCAATAAGTATCTAGTGAGCAATCAGACTTTTTAAATAACGAAATAATAATTTGTTCAATATTTTCTAATATTTTTTAATATAAAGATCACAAAATTATGATTGTGATGAATATTTACACGAATAAATTTCTTACCCCTAGCTTTGTCAAAGTGCACAAAATGAACTCCCCGATGGTTTCTTCCTCTCTTGTATTTACATTGGAAGTTATAGTAGGTCGTTGCGCGCAGAGACGATCTTTGGATGCAGTTACCTGTTAATCAATTTAGTGATTTTTCACAGCTATTGTACATCTACACACAATCTTTTGAGCAATGAATGAATATTCTCTCAATATTGCTTTTAACACATTTTTTTTTAAATTGTTGAATTTTAATGAATAAACACTTTTCCAGGAAAAACATTCGCTACAACTGCAATATTCGCAACAACTACAACATTCGCTTCAGCTACAACATTCGCTTCAACTACAACATTCGCTTCCTACAAATTTGAAGAAAAATTAAATTAATGGTTGAAGACTTTCTTTAGGAAAAACATTCTCTGTAACCTAATTGTTTACAATTTTGAAAGAAAATTTTCTCTTGCGTTAAATTAGCATTTTATAGATTTACAATTTTGGAATAATTGGAAGCACTGTGAACGGTTTTTTTACCAAAAATTGGTTATTCGAAACAAAAACCATTCCACTGAAATGAGGATTCACAATTTGTCATTTAATTTAACTGCTTCTTGTCAATTATTGGTACTTTTTATCAAAAATTAATGAGTATCTGAAAAGATTGAGAATTTGAGAAAATTTTTGAGTTGTGCTCGTTTTTTCATACAAAAATTGTTATATATTTAAGTAAAGATTCGAAGTTTTTGAATGTTGATTTTTTTTCTTTAAAATTCATCCTAATACTTAACTACTTTTCCCGAATTTCGGAACGACAAGACACTTCGTATATTATACATGAAATATATTTTTAAACTTACTTTCAGCCTCCTCTAGGGTACCATAAACTAAGGGTAACATGGCACTAGCAAAATTGTAAAGAAGGGAGCAAAGAAAGAACAAAATTAAAACTCGCATGGCTATTATTGTCAGCATACTTTTCAATTAATTTACGTTCAAACTGAGTAAAAAAATAAGCGAATCCTTATCACAGTCTAGCGAACATTATTTACTATGAAAATACATAATTGGTCACAATAAAACGTCTTCAGGGCATTCGCCTCGTATATTTAATATTACGACATTTTACAGCATTTAAGCAGATCTCTGAAATTATAATTAACTGAGTTACCTTGGCGATAATGTAAACATCTCCAGACAGTTTATAATTAGGAAATTTTTTCCATGGCACATTTTTAAGTTCCTTAGAACTCATCTGAGATTTTGAATCGCTTTTCACAAGAAAAACCTGTATTCTTGTATAGATACGTGGACGATGTCCTATCTTGCTTACATAAAGACTTAATCCTTGAATTTAAAAATACTTTCAACAATTTTCACAATAGCTTACAATTATTAGTTTTTTAGATGTATCTACCACTCACACTAATGGCCAGATTATAACCGTACATAGCATTCTCAAATCTTGAAAAAATAATCTAAATCTTTTTTAAATGCTATAACTTCTTGAATTTTCATTCAAGAGAGCTGGTTAAGGAAGTAGGTTCTCCTTATTGGTCCCTGAAACTGTGTGCCAAATTGCGATCCAATGGGCTCTGTTTTTTAATAGTTATCCGGTATACAGACAACGACAACAATGACGAAAACGATAACAATGACGACAATGAGAACAATGACGACAACAACAACAATGATGGCAACGACAGCAATGACGGCAACGACAGCAATTACGACAGCGACAACAATGACGACAACGAAAACAATCACGACAATGACAACGACAACAATTATGATAACGACAACAATGACGACAATGACAACGACAACAATTATGATAACGACAACAATGAAGACAACGACAACAATGATGTTCGGTAGAATCAAATTTGGAAGGTGTCCGCGCGCTTTTATGACTTGTACCTGAGGATTGGGTTGAGGGTTCCGAGAAATATTCGAGGCTTATTTTTGATTTTGGGGGATGTTGCTGCGTTAGAGGAACACATATATTTCAACCAGTCCTTCGGAAACCCTTCGATGATACACATCGACACGTACTCGTGACCCTTCCCAAACCCCCCTCTCTCCTGGTATTGTACACGCGTATGTTGAGAGGAAAAAATACAGTACAGTGTAGTGAATACGATCGACTTAGTGACAGTGCATTGTGGTGATTGCGATTGGCCCAGGGCCATACGAATGGACGAATGAGGAGAACATTGTGACGGCAAAATCGGCCCAGGGCCATGTACAAACAAAACGAACGATACGAATTGTTGATTCGAAAGACATACACGCACACACACATGAAAATTCAGTGACTCACACCATTCACACTTTCTTAATGTTAATTATTTTACTTTTATAAACGAGTGTTATTTTCTTTTCTTCAGGGGTTTTGGCCGTAAGGTCTTTCCCCTCTGGGTCTAATAAAACTCTTCTTATTATGACCCAAAATGACTGACTCTTCATTGAAAATCTCCTTCCCTTAAACACGATTCCTCGCCGCGTTTGGTGAGCTTTCGACAAACAAAACAAATGACGACAACGAAAACAATGACGACAACGACAACGATGATGGCAACGACAGCAATGACGACAGCGACAACACTGACGACAACGAAAACAATGACGACAATGACAACGACAACAATCATGATAACGACAACAATGACGACAACGAAAACAATGACGACAATAACAACGACAACAATTATGATAACGACAACAATGACGACAACGACAACAATGACGACAACGAAAACAA
>CAKNXH010001120.1:95419-105495 GCA_932178445.1 Andricus quercusramuli | reverse complement strand
CGAACAGCCTGTTTTTGGTAAGTAACTTTTATTTCAAGGAACTCGTTACAGTTACGTCACACAGCAAGAAAAATTACTTCTTGGAGTTATCTTACTTTAAAAAATATCTTAAAGTTCTCTAAAAGATACTATAAATTTTGCCCATACCCCGTGAGTTTTTCAAATTTACCAAAAAATGGCATGACTAAAATAATATGTACTTACAATATATTTTGAGATAATGAACATATTAACATAATAATCTAATTAAATTCTCTTTAACATAAAGTTGTTTCCTGACAATGAAATATTTTATCATTGATTTTGAAGATATATTAATTTTGCACATTAGATTAAAGTTACTTTACTTTAAGTTACTTTTTCAAAAAGCGAGATGCAAAATAACAGGTTCAGATGCGAAATTCTGAAATAGTTTCACTTTTGAGGACTCTAAATTGAATTTAAAAGACTATGAAAAACCTTATCGCCATTTTAGTGACAACATGTTTTTATTGGTTGAAAACTTGCGAAAATTGTTGCAAATTTAAAAAAGTTTTGGAAATTCTGATGAATTTTCAAATTTTTGGAAATTTATCAAAATTTTGAAAATTTATCAAATAAATGAAACTGCATCTTCTGTAGCATATTCTTTTCAGTGTAAAAATGCAAAATAAAAAATTTATTTTTCTACTTTTTCTTACAGAATCAAGTTGGCGTCCTGCCAACTTGGCCTCGTCTAGTGTTGCTCGGCTGGATCAATCGCCCGTTCGCCCGCGCCGGAGAATTCCACATCCTTCGAGCGAACCAAGCCGACCAGCCGAACAGCCTGTTTTCGGTGATCAAAATTTTGCAAAGTTTTCAAAAATTTGAAATTTATCAAATAAATGAAACTGCGTCTTCTGTAGCATGTTTTTCTCAGTGTAAAAATGCAAAATAAAAAAATAATTTATTTATTTTTGTTCTTACAGAATCGCCCGTTCGCCCGCGCCGGAGAATTCAATCTTCTTCGAGCGAACCAAGCCGACCAGCCGAACAGCCTGTTTTGGGTAAGTAACTTTTTTTTAAATAACTCGTTACAGTTACATCACACAGCAAAAAAAAACTAACTCCTTAGAGTTATCTTATTCAAAAAAGGACCTTCAAGTTCTCTAAAAAATACTATAAATTTTGCCCTCATGCCGTTCGTATTTAAAATTTACCAAACATATGTCAGGATGAATTTGCAAAAATTTTCAAGAATTTTGATATTTGATAAATTTTTGAAATTTATAGAATAAATAAAACTGCCCATTCTGTGGCATGTTTTTCTCAGTGTAATAATGTACAATTAAAAATTCGTTTATTTATGTTTGTTCTCACAGAATTATTAAGTTCGGAGGACGATTCACCTAGGGTTCCACGGCGCCGCGAGAAAATGCCCGTTCGCCGGAGAAGTCAACGTTCTTCGAACGAACCAAGCGGATCAGTCGGCCAGTCTGCGTTGGGTAAGTAACTTTTTTCAAATATCTCGTTACAGTTACATCGTATTGCAAAAAAAAATTTACTCTTTGAAGTTATCTTACTTCAAAAAGTACCTTCAAGTTCTCTGAAAAATAGTATAAATTCTGCCCCCACCCCCTTAAAGTTCAAAATTAACTAAAGAATCGGCATAAATTAAATAATATGTAGCAGCGCTATATCTTTCTTTTTGTCTTCTACGATTATAATGATCAGAATGATCATAATGTACATTTAATGTAACATTCAATGATGAAACCTATTTATTTTTAGCATTTAATAGTAACAAATAGAAATCACATTAATTCAAAGTAAGTAAAAAGCATGAAAATCGCCATCACGACTATGGATCGGACTAAGGGTGACAATTACGGGGCCGTTTACCTTATTTGGTTGATAATTTCATTATTTTGTTGAAAATTTATCTTTTTATAAAAAAATTCATTTTATTGTCCAAAAATTCGAATACTTAATTTAAATATTTTGTTAAAAGTTACTTTTTGCGTTTGGAAAATTAGTTTGTTATCAACGGCTCATTTCATTGTTACATTCATTGTTAAGAATTTATGTATTTTGTTAAAAATTAATTTTTTTTGGTAAAAAATTTATCTTCAATACAAATTTTAATATTTGGTGGAAAGTTCAACTATTTTGTTGAGAGTTTATTTTACTGGTTGAAGATCAATTTCCTTGGGTTTGAAAATTATGTTATTTTTGTAGTAAAAAATTCCTTTTTTTGTGGAAAAGTTTCTGTTTGAAAATGCATTTTTCCTTGTTGAAAATTCATCTGTTGAGAATTCAAATATCTGGTTACAAATATAACTGTTTGATCTAGAATTAATTTGTTTGTTTGTTGAAAATTCAACTATTCATTTCAGTTGAAAAACCTTTTTTTTGTTCAAAACTTCACTTCTTTGTTACAAATTAATTTTTTCAACTAAAAATGGTTTAATTCCCTTCATAAATGTAGTTAAACATTTATTTCTTTACTCAAACATATGCCTATTTTTTTGACTTTTTTTTAAAATGAATTTTTGATTGAAAATGCAACCATTTCATTTTTGCTAGCCAATATGATCCCTTTTAGTTGAAAATTCGTCTTCTTTGGGTGAACTCAACTTCTTTGGATGTAAAATATAATCTCCTTTGGTTGAAATACCAACTATTACATTTCTCGCTGAGAATTTATCTTTTTGGCTTAATTCGACTGTATTATACTGCAAATTAAAATCTTCTATTTTATTTTTCCTTAAGAATTGATCTATTTTAATAATAATCCAACTACTCTCTTAAAAGTGGAACTTCTCTGCTAAAACTTTATTTTGTTGTTGAAGATTTATAATTTTAGTTAAAATTCCAATTTTTTTTTAACATCTAATCATTTGGTTAGAAAGTCAAAGTTTTTGTTAAAATTTTGAATACTTGTTGGAAATTTACCTGGTTTGTTGAACGTTTAACTTTTTGGATAGAAATCATGTCCTTTTGGGATTGAAATTCAATCCTTTTTTTCAAAGATACATTTCTTTAGTAAAAAGAAACGAATGATTTAAGTGGCAAGTTGCCTCCAATTATATATCGGGAATTAAAACGCTGATTCGCCTGATCGGCGGTAAACGATAATAATCTCCTTCAACGAAAAACGAATAAACCAAAAACGTATTCTTCATTGACACGACCTCCATTGTGAAGTGGCATGCGTTGTAAAAAAGAATCTTTTATAATTAATCTCTCATTTCTTCTTGCAGAATTATTAAGTTCGGACTCAGACTCGAATCCTCCTAGACCACCGGCTTCTACTTTTCGGGAGAATTATCTTCGTTACGGGCCCATGTCCAAGTCCAGAACCAAATTTCCTATAATCGTCTCTTCTTCTGCTGGCAGGCTTCCTTTTGTTGAAGTGGCCGGATATCCACTAAAAAAACTTGGATATGTTCGGCTTGTTCCCCGCACAAATCAGAACCGGCGATTTGAATTCCGCAGATACATTTTTCCTGCCGAAAAACTTCTTTATATGTGGGTAGGACGATTGGAAAGCTATACGCTTATTCCAGCCCGAGAATTTCTGGTTTTATCAACATCCGATGGTGAAGTTTTTGCATTCATGGAGTACAGTGGGATTCTTCGTGGAGTGTTTCATTATGATGAACTTCATCCGAGAATAAAAATAAATATGGTAACCAAGAAAGTTTCCTTTATGACCCCACATGAAATGAAGGAATGTCAAGTGGGAAGTATTCACCCAATCTTCCCAACAAATTTCTCTGAAGAAGTTGGAGATCACGATTCACTGGCTATTGAGTACCAGTAATTGTTTTACAAATTGGAAAATAAAATATAATATTGTTTGTAATCCGAAGTCGGATAAAAATGTATGATACCATTAATTTTTATTAAAAAGTGAATGTATTATTGTCCTCAACGCTTTTTTCTGCCTTTTGTCAATGCCCCATAGGGTGATCCACATTTTTCCTTTTCCCGAAAAAGTATGATATTTACAAGTTCCGCAAACCTATAAAGCTTAGCATGTATTTCTATAAGAAAAAATACGTCTTTTTAATGTTATTGAGCATTGTCAATATTAGGACTATACTGATAAATAGATGTTTAAATGAATTGGTGAAACTTATAAAGTCCGTATTATTTTTGCCGAGTTTTTCAGCTGTTTTGTTAGAGTGAGGCTAGAATCAATCAAATTAACAAAAGTCATTGCTGGAACAATTTATTATTATTTATAACAATATTCTCTTCGAATAATGCTAGAAAGTTTTGGTTTTTCTGAAAATTTTCAGTTTTGGTACACGTATGTTTTTTTTTTACATATGTGTACCACAATGAAGCACTGGAATAGCCATTTGTTTTTATTCGAATAGCTAAATTTTCAGGTAGAAACTGTCAATTTTGGATCCAAGACAGAACCGTTAAATTTCAGTTTATAAAATTTATTTTCAACGAAAAAATTAATTTTCAAGAAACCTTAAAATTGTCAACTAAGAAGATGGATCTTCAACCAAGAAAATGAATTTTTAACAAATTAGTTTAAGTTTCAACCAAATAGTTAAACTATTAATCCGCAAGATTAATTTTAAACCAAAAATGAGAAAGGGTCTCACCGGGTTTCCAAACAAGAATGGTCCCCAACCCAAACGAGATTTCGTAACAATTATTTAGAGGCACTTGGCTTAAGATTGTTCTTTGCAAACTTCAGTCCGATAGACGCCATATTGGATGAGCAATCGTTGGTTATGCGAATTTCGTTTTTCACACTTCTTAGCTAAACAAATCATCAAAAAAATCTGAGGCAAATTCATGATACTCCTTGACATCAGGAGACATCTCTGTGAATTTTTCTAAAATTTGATGTGCAGAATTCGCAATGAAAAAGATTGCAAAAATTTTTACACTAAATTTTTGTATTACAAAAATCCAGAAGCAAAGTCGAGTTTTTCACCGTCAATGAGATTTGCCAGATCCATAATGCACAAGAATGCACTGTTCAATGAAATAATTCAACCACGTAATCTATTGGCAGTTATACTGGCCAGAAAATCGAGCTTTCTTCGAAAAATGTATTTTTTTTGTACTTGTAGTTGAAAATTGAGTTTTTTGCGCCTGTAAAGTGCAACACGCTAGCTAAATGTGTATGCCGGGTTGCTCTTGAACCAGCTAAAAGAACCATTCAGACCGCTCCACTAGCCCCGAATTCTTCGGAAGACGGTACGTGCCAGTCAACGCCACTCGCACATAACAATACACCGAGAAGCGAGCCGAACAGCAGTGTGACAGCAATGCACGCAACAACAACCTTTGGGCCCGGTGACCAACCACCGCATTTTATAACAGCCGATACGAGCCAGTTGTCTGTAACCCCGCACGTCACTAGACAGAGCTGTAACGCAGCAGCGAGACAACAGTCGCATTCGAGCCAGCCGCCTACATCCGTGCACAACGCTACACACAGATGCAACACAGAAGGAAGGCAACCTTCAAATTCCTTCACTCACATAAGTGCGAGTCACATACTATCCGCTCATGGTACCACACAGAGAGGCAACCTAGGACCGAGGCAACGAGAAGCGATAGAAAACTTTGTACCTCTCTCTCAGGCAAAGGAGGTTATCAGCACGAGAGAAGTTCTCAACGGACACGATGGAGTTGATGCGCATGACTTCGTCAATACTGTTAAGCGTGCGAAGCTCAGATGTTTTCAACCGAATCCACTACTACTAGTTCCATAAACAGTTATGACGATCTGTACAGTGCCCTTAGGACGAATTTAACAACTACAAACACCTTGGAAACTTGTAGAAGCAGATTATATGTTATACTGCAAAATAACGATACCGTGCAAAATTATAATCATATCTATCATATCGTGGTTCGGAGTCAGCTGTGATTTTTAGCAGCGCTCACAAGAGTCGTGCGCACAATTACCGACGGTAGTGTACCTATAACGAGTTAATTGATACGATTCAATCAGAATACTTGTCCGGAATAGAGCGCAAATCAGCTTCACAAATGGAGGAGATATCTGCTACTAAAAAATACGTAATGAACCTCCGAGAAGATGTTAGTAATCAAGTGCGACCTTTAAAGCCAAAATATTTGAATGACGCTCTGCAGTAGGCACTAGAAGCAGAAGTGCGGTGCAGAGAACGTCTTCGTACTAAAGTCTTGACGGCACTTCGCCCGCCGCAACTCCACAACAACAGACTACCGATGAGAAGTTCGGGACCGCCCACAGCACGAAATCAGCAAAAACAAATGCGAAACCAACCCTTCGGCGTTCCTAACCATGGTTGACTTTATAGCAAAGAATGCAAATGACCTGCAACTATTGTAAGAAGCCAGGTCACTTTGAGAGACAATGCCCAATTAAACTTAGGCGACAGGGTCTTCACAACGGAGCGAACCAGAAAAGACTACCGGAAGTGAGAAATATTCTGGATGTGCGGGATTCACAAAACCCATTAGAATGTTACGAAGTAACAGAGGAAGAACAAAACCAGATCGACCACTACGAGGAATCTGCATAGTTTCAGCAATCAGCGGACGATTACAATCCATACATGGAAGAAACTCAGACGGAAGTTTCTACAGATTTTTAGTTGATTGTGGAGCCATGGTAAGAGTTAAACATCATTCAAATCAAGCGGTAAGAATACCATATTTAGGAAATGTTACGTCATAACACCTGTGTCGTGAACTGATCCACGTTGTATGAATCTCTACCCGCGAAATTATAATTCCAAACTTTTTAGAAGGTAGAAATGAGGAGCGCGAAGGGAGAAAGAGAATGAGTCTGAACGGGCGGGTGCGTTGGCTGGCTGTGCGGAGGTCCATCGCCTACCAGGCAAATATCGCCAATGGTCCACTGATTACAATTCAGCGAATCAGGATGTTATCCTACCGCCACTGATTCCTGTCGAAGGAAGTCAGGATGTTCTTAAAATAAACGTAATCAAACACTCTATCTATCGAAACGAACAAGTTGTTTCTGCAATTTCCATTTGTGTTGAGTGAATCACTTCGTGTAAACCACGTTCTGTTGAATTTGAGTTAAATATATCTGGGGTTTTTGTACCATTACGGCTTTTTCCCATGAATTCGAGTTTCATTTCACATACCTCAAATGAAACATTTTAGATTTAAGCTTGGTTCTCTTTCTTTCTAAAATCCTTTTTGGATCAGGATACACATTTCGTTCCGTTTCCAAATCCTTCTACACTTCCCTCTGCGTCATCCAAGCCCATATACGTCGGCCGTCATTTATAAGCTTATTTTTACTGATAGATTGAATTCTGATTGATCTAACTAAAATTTGGACTCAGAATGAGTCCAAGAAATGCCTGAAAACTACCAAAACAATTATTACTCTTTACGAATAAAGCGCAGTTTGCCCGATAACTCCAGCAGAGGGGCGGAGTGAGGGGATGACGCAGTGGGAGGTGATAATATTGACAGTCAGCATTTCAATTTTAAATCACTAGTATAAGTCAGTATGAGAAACTTGATTATTAACAACATATTTAAATCCCGAGATTATAGCGAGTGGGCCTTTGCCCCGATCAAGGTCAATTAATTAAGAAAACCGACATTATTTTCACATTATGCTCACTGACTCGACTCCGTGACCTTGAGCGAGGTCGGCAGTTGACCAATTTCAACGGCGTGTGTCTACTGACTGGACACACGACGTTGAAACAGTACAATTAATTCACGCAAGACAAAAGAATTTATTTTGACGAGGACTCACCTGGCAGCAGCCTTCCGCCTCTAGTTCGTCCTCTGATGGTTAGCCTCGTAATTTCCAAAAGTCCTTTAACAAGGTATTCCTCAGTCCTTCTCTCTTAGGTTTTTTGACAGGCGAAGCGTGTCATTCTAGCTTAGAATCACGAATGAACATTTTAGAGTGGCGTCCTCGTTCTCCCTCTCATAGAAGTCGGAGCGCCATCCGAGTACGAGCATAGAACTACAGAGTGAGAGGACGAGCGAAGGAAAAGGACAACCGCCAGGTTCGTTAATTCACAGCGTGGTGGCGCACATTTGGGGTGGGTTCTGTATCACGCAGAACCTCGAAGGCTCTCGCTAGTCGATGGTCCAGGGGTGGCGGGCTCGGCTCACCGCGCAGATTCTCTGCGCCAGATTGCTCCTAGTAATTCCGAACGCACTAGCACGTGCGGCAATCCCGTCCACTACGCATGCGCCAGGAAAATCTCTTCTTAGTCCCTGTCGACAGCAGATCTCCAGTACAGGCACCCTCGTACGAACTGACAGCTGCTGTTATTCTTATGTGGGGTGCTAGATCCACCCTTGCCACTCGAGTTGACATATGAAATGAAATAAAATAATATGAACCAATTTAGAAGGAATATTAAACTTATTACAATTTGGAACCTCGTGGTCTGGCAAGTATTGGGGTCCCGGTCGGATGACCTAACCCCCCTAGTTTTGACAGGTGATGTGTTTCTTGTTTTCTTTTAGGAGATACTTTATTGATAATAGATTTTATGCAAAACCGGACAGTTTTTGTATCGTTACGTACGCGTTTATAGGAAGCAAAGTATTCTTTTGTCGGAGAGGGATGGGAGAGGGGATTTTTACCAGCCTCGGCCGTAAAAGTATACTTTGCCGGCCGCAAAATCATACTTTGACGGCTTTAAGGTCTTTACTCGCTGCCTCGCTGCCATGCTCGCTCCTTTCTTTTAAGTGACGCATGCGCGGCACATGTCACTGATGTTTGTAGCTCAGCACTGTTGTGCAGTATTCTTTTGAAGTGGTGATTCTTTCCTTAGGGGGGCTCCGCTCCCCGAACCCCCCGCCAGGGCTCCGCCCCTGGACCCCGCCGGAGCTACGCCCCTGGACCACCTAGTCCCCTACACTCACATACGAAAACCATTCCATTTTGCATAAAATAGCGTGTGTCACCATATCGTGTCACATATCGTGTGCCTCGTACTGCCAACATCGGCCTCGGACGTCAAAGCCGTGGTTTGCTGAGTCGTGACACAATATACTATTACGTTTTCATTAAAGACTAGCCATAGAAATCTTATTTTCTTTGCTAGTACCGTGACTGTTATTAGAAACGCTGTGATTGTGATTCGTGACTCTAAACTCATATCCCACATCAAATTTTGAACCAAAGGGTCTAGCCGGATAAGATAGTCAAATCTGCCTTGTAGGGAACCTCTATAACTAAATACATCCTCATATTCGGCATGTATAGAAACCCCTTTTCCTAGATTTTCAGACCCCTAGATCCCCATGGGGCAACATGGGACACCATAGAGGGCTGGCGAGTTTTTTTGCAATATCTCGGTCAATTTTTGAGCTAGGAAAAATAAAAAAAAAGCAAATTGTAGGGTTTTTCAAGCCCTATAAACCTGTGAAGCCGAACAATTTTTTGGCGCGAAATTCAAATTTTTTCAGCCGTTTGAAAACTTCAAAAATTTTTATATCGGAAACAAAGACCGACTCCTCGCTAAAAGAAAATTATGTTATGTATTTTTGGCTCAAAAATTCCTGTGATTTTTTTCAGATTTTTAAAAGTGGTGGAACGACCTCAAAAAAAATAAAAACCACTAAAAACCGCGTTTTTTGCCTCTAGCTCTTTCTACATAATTCCTACGATGAAACCAATCACACCATCGTATTCTACGTAAAAAAATACAACGAAAACGTGTATTAATTTTTTGAAAATAATTTTTGGCAGCCCTTCAAAAATTCAGCAAATAAAAACGATGAGCCCGGCTCACATGCAGATTTTTACATCTTCCAATTGCAAGGGAAACCCAACGTAGAATACTAGAATCAGTTTCATCATAAAAATTATCCAGAAAGCATCAGAAGCGAAAAGCTACAGAAAAGTTCGGTTTTTGGACACTTAACGCTTTATAGAAAAATATTACGATGAATCCGATTGCGCCATCGAATTCTGCTAGAAAAAATTTATCAGGAATTATGTATTTCTTTTGCTGAATTAATTTTAATAGACCTTCGCAAATTGAGCAAGTAAGATCATTCGACCCGACTTACAGTGACAATAAATAAAACGATAAGCCTCCCGCTCAGTCACCTGGCCCTCAGGGGTGTATGGCTAT
>CAKNXH010001120.1:64302-95019 GCA_932178445.1 Andricus quercusramuli | reverse complement strand
TTCCTAGCTCAAAAATTGACCGAGATATTGCAAAAAAACTCGCCAGCACTCTATGGTGTCCCATGTTGCCCCATGGGGATCTAGGGGTCTGAAAATCTAGGAAAAGGGGTTTCTATACATGCCGAATATGTGGATGTATTTAGTTATAGAGGTTCCCTACAAGGCAGATTTGACTATCTTATCCGGCTAGACCCTTTTAATATTTTTAATTGTATTTGTGCGGGGTATAAATTACACCGTCACAATATATATATATATATATATACCTCGCACCACTTTGAAAATTTCGCGCCATACGAGATTACCAGTCACAACCTAAATCTTGTACACTCAATGAGGTTCATGATGCAAAACTAATCGTAGGTGGCAGCACAGAGCCGAGTACTAGAGTCTCTGTCGATGAGAGACGAAAAAAATATGGTGCTAGGTGTACGGTTGCTTATAATTAAATATATGAGGGTAAATAATCCTTAAATATATGTTGAATGCTCATATACAAAGGTTATTTTACTTTTAGTGGAAATTACACATATAATGGGATATATGGTGAACTATAGTAAACCTAACCTCACTTTGCAAGTGACACTCAGAAAAGGATTTATCAACCTTTTACGAACGCTATATGATAAATATTGATAAAAAAGTTTGAAACATATATTTTGTTATGTTTACCAGGTACAAATGGCACTTTATACTTATTAACAAAGTTTCTTTTCTTGAAATTCGTATCTCATTGACAGGGGGTCTAGTACTCGGCTCGGTGCTGCCACCTAAGATTAGTTTTGCATAATGAACCTCATATCATGAGCAAAACCGTTAATTTTCATTCGAATTGTTGAATTTTCTACTAAAGCGGTCATTTTTGGTTGAAAATAAAACAGTTCAATTCGCAGTACAAAAAATTTATTTTCAACATAGAAATATGAATTCTCAATGAAAAATGTAAGAGTTAATACTTCCTTATCATTATCTCAGAAGGGCAACTTCGAAGCCTAAAATAATCAGTGAGATAACGACTACATTATACATGTGTACTCTAACAAAACACAGGAATGTTCCTCAGTTTTACTGATAACTAAATCGTTCATTAAAGAATTAATCTGTTTTTCATCTACTTTAGGAAAAATGACGATGGTTTGTACTTTTATTTTTACTTTGGCAGTCGTCCTTAATTCTATTGGTAAATATAATAATATATCTATAATTTTTATTATATGTCAAGCTTCCGAAATCCTTTCATTCTTGTTACTTAAAATACTATAAAATGATGCGTTTGTTTTTCATTTTTTTACTAACGAAATGCATCAAATGATTCGATCCATATGTGTCATTGACAAGCAGACTCCATACGAGCAGTTCTATGTCAAACTGTCTGAAGAATTTCAGCTTTTGTTAGTAATTTTGATAAAAACTCTAGAATCTGTTCTCTTAGGTGTTGAAAGAAAAACCCTGAAATAATTTGTGTAAAATCCAAAACACTAAGGAGATATTGAAAATTGATATTTTTGATCCTTTATTTTTAACTTCCATAACTGTGGTGATTTTAATAATATTGAGATGTTTTTATAACAATTCATAATGAAATGCGGCTCTAAAGAAATATTTGTTGAAGAAAGAAAATTCACAGCCCTGTGAATACAAATTTGTAGGTTTCAAAATTTTGAAATAAAAAAAATTCATCAAAATTTTGCAAATTTTAGAATTTTTTGCAAACTTTGAATTTTCTGGAATTTTTCGGAAATTTATCACGTAATTAAAACAGTATCTTATGTAGCATGTTTTTCTCAGTGTAAAAATGGAAAATCAAAAACTCAATAATTTCTATTTTCATTCTTAAAGAATTAAGTTCGCAGGGTGACGCACCTAGAGTTCCTCAGCGCTAGGAATTGCCCATTCGCAAGCGTTACGTCTACCAACTTTCTTCAAGCGAACCAAGCCGACCAGCCGAACAGCTTGTTTTGGGTAAGTAACTTTTTTTCAAGTAACTCGCTACAATTACGTCACACAGCAAAAAAAATTACTCTGAGTTATCTTGCTTAAAAAGTACCTTCAAGTTCTCTAGAAAGAGTACAAATTTTTCTTCCGCTCCATGAGTTTTTGAAGTTTACAAAAAAAAAAGGAATGACTAAAATAGTATGAACCTACGCTATTTTTTGAGTTAATGAACAACAATGCGTTTGAATATAATAAACACAAATGCCTTATTATGGTCTCTACTTCAGAACTTCAACCATAATAATCTCATTAAATTCTCTTCAACATAAAGTTGTTTCCTGGCATGAAAACATTTAATCAAAGAATGTTCATATTTTCGGAAAGTTACCAAGATTTTTGGAAATTTATCCAAATTTTGAAAATTTCTGAAATTTTGCAAGTTTATCAAATAAATAAAACTGCATCATCTGTAGCATGTTTTTCTGAGTGTAAAAATGTACAATTCAAAATTCATTCATTTATGTTTGTTCTTACAGAATTAAGTTCGGAGGACGACTCACCTAGGGTTCCTCGGCGCGAGAAATCGCCCGTTCGCCTGCGCCAGAGAAATCAACCTTTTCCGAACGACCCAAGCCGACCAGCCGACCACCCTGTTTTGGGTAAGTAACTTTTTTTTAAATAACTCGTTACAGTTACATCACACAGCAAAAAAAACTAACTCCTTGGAGTTATCTTATTCAAAAAAGGACCTTCAAGTTCTCTAAAAAATACTATAAATTTTGCCCCCGGCAAGCATCGAACTCGAGTTTCTTGTAGGCTCAGCGCACGGCTTTAACATTTTTTTCAAAGTTCCTGACGTTCCATTGATAATAAATAGGAAATCTAATTTCAATAAGGATTTGCATTCGTCTCATAAATTGAATCGAATTTCTTCTTTTTTTAAAGTTTAAATCAAATTGAATATGCAATCTCGGGGCATGGTCATGTAAGAAATCCAAAAAGTGCCCAGGCGCGATGTATATACTAGCAAGTGGTGCATAAGGGCAGAGCGTGGGTGCAATGATCACTCTATTGTTCAGATACAAATATATTATCTCCACAGTCATCGTCAATAGTTTCATTTTTCGAATCCATTTCAACATTACAATTCAAAATTTATTCGTCGCAAGTACGAGGTAAAATTGACAAAAGAAGGTATGGTAGAGGCTCACCGTGGCAATCGTTGAACAAAAATTTTTTTTAAAATGAACCCTCTATTTCTTCTTGCAGAATTAAGTTCGGACTCAGACTCGAGTTCTCCTAGACCACGGATTTCTACTTTTCAGGAGAATTATCTTCGTGCCGGGCCCATGTCCAGGTCCCGGTCCAGGTCCAGATCTCCTACTGGAAGCTCTCCTCCTTCTGGCAGGCTTCCTTTTGTTGAAGTGCTCGGATATCCCCTAGAAAAACTTGGATATGTTCGGCTTATTCCCCGCACAAATCAGAACCAGCGATTTGAATTCCGCAGATACGTTTTTCCTCCCGAAAAATGGATTCACATGTGTTCAGGACAACCAAAAATCTATACACACATGCCAACCCGAGAATTTATTGTTCTATCAACATCTAATGGTGAAGTTTTTGCATTCATGGAGCACAGTGGGATTCTTCGTGGACTATATAGGATCAGTCGATATCATCCGAGAATAAAAATAAATATGATAACCAAGGAAGTCTCCGATATGACCCCAGTTGAAATAAAGGAATGTCAAGTAGGCAGATTGCGCCCAATCTTCCCAAAAAATTTTTCTGAAGATGTTGGAGATCAGGATTCACTGGCGATTGAGTACCATTGATTGTTCTATCAAAATCGAACGTGAAATATAATATTGTTTGTAATCCGATGTCGGATCAAAGTGTATGTAACCATTATTTACATTAAAAAGTGAATGTATTATTGATCTCCAGGCTTTTTTCCATCTTTCGTTAATGTCCCATGGGGTGATCCACAAATTTTCTCTTCCCCCAATAATGGAATATATATTAATTAATAAATGTACCGTTCCATTCAACTTCGCAAAATAGGTTATTGATAAAATGAAGAAATGCTAATCCCTACTTGCGATGTAATATACTATAATTTTCAATACAAAAATTCTACAAAAAAGTTAATTTCCAATCAAATAGTTGAATTTTCTACAAAACATGTAAGAGTTGATATTTCCTTATCATTATCTCAGGAGGGCAACTTCGACGCCAATAATAATGTGTGAGATGACGACTACTTCATATTTGTACACTCTAATAAAACACTGGAAAGTTCCTTAGTGTCACTGATAATGTAATCATTATTAAAGAATTATTCAGTTTTTCATCTACTGTGAAGAAAATGCGGATGGTTTATACTTTCGTTTTTACTTTGGCGATCGTCCTTGATTCTATTGGTGAATATAATAATATAATATATCTATAATTTTTATTATATTTGAAACTTACGAAATCCTCTAATTCTTGTCACTTAAAATATTATAAAATAATGGGTTTGTTTTTTATTTTTTTTACTAATGAAATGTATCAAGTAAAATATGCGTTTCTTTAATAAAGACATTTACATACTTCGCGTATACGGCGGACAGTTTTTAAGTTTGAATGTTTAAGAATATTCTGGAATTTATTACATCTGAGAAGCTGATTCGATCAATATGTTTCATTGACATGTAGACTCGATACGAGCAGTTCAATGTCAAACTATCTAAAGAATTTCATCTTTTGTTAGTAATTTTTATAAAAATTCTAGTATCTGTTCTCTTAGGTGTCGAAAGAAAGACCCTGAAATAATTTTTGAAAAATTCAAAAAACTAAGGAGATATTCCAAATCGAATTTTTTGGTCCTTTTTTTGGAACTTCCAGAACTGTGGTGACTTTAATAATATTAAGAAGTTTTTATAACAATTCATAATGAGATGCGGTTTTGGAGAAATATTTATTGAAAGAAGGAATTTCACATCTTTTTCGATTTTTCAGAGACAAATTTTAAAACTAATTTTTTTGAAAAAGTGCATGCTTGATTTTCTTCAAATTATTTCTAGATAGTTTGTAATGTCCTCTAAAAGCCTTGTGAATTCAAATATGGGATCTTCCTTAGCTTTCGAGAAATAGTTAAGAACGTGCAGGTAGTTTTTTGAAAAGTTCCAAAATTATACTAGAATTTTTATCAAAAGTACTAAAAGTAGATGAAATTTTCCAGATCCTTTGACATGGAATTGATCATACATAATGTGAAAAAAGGCCTTATTTAAAATTTGAGTTTTTATGCGATCGGAAAATTGATTTATTTTTAACGCCTAGTCTGCAAGTTTGAGTTTTCTTTTAACTTTAAAATGTGGAAAACTGAAAAATTTTAACACTTTAATACTTTCAAAATTTTTGATGAATTTCTAAAATTTTTCAAAATTTTGATAAATTTTCAAAAGTTTTCAAAGTTGTGATAGATTCCCAAAATATGCAAGAATATACAAAATTTTGATGAATTTCCAAAAATTTCCAACAATTAAAGAATTTTGGAAATTTATTAAATTTGGAATACTTTTGACATGTTTTGGAAATTTATCAAGATATTTTGTTTATGAAAATATTTGGAAATTTATCGAAATATTACAAATTTTTTTGATATTTATCAAAATTTTAAAATTTTTGGAAATTTATTAGAATTTTTAAATTTTCGAAAATTGTCCAAATTTTTTGAAAATTTCAGTGTTGAAATCAATAAAAAATGTTCAAATTTTTGGAAATTTATCAAAATTGTTGAAATTTTTTGGAAGTTTATCAAAGTTAATAATATTGTAGTTTTTAAAATTTTGACAAATTTCTAAAAATTTTCAAAAATTGATGGGCTTCCAAAAATTTTCAAATTTTGATAAATATCCAAGAATTTCTAAAATTTCCAAAAGTTTTCAAAATGTTGATAAATTTCCAAAAGTTTTCAAAGTTTTGATAAAGTTCCAAAATATGCACAAAACGAAATTTTGGTGAGTTTCCAAAAATTTCCAAAAAATAAAAAATGTATTGTAATTTCCAACAATTGAAGAATTTTTGAAATTTATCAAAATTTTGAAAACTTTTGAAAATGTTTTGAAATTTATCAAGATATTTTGTTTATGGAAATATTTGGAAATTTATCGAAATATTACAAATTTTTGGAAATTCATCCCAAATTCAAAAAATTGGTAGTGTTTAAAATTTTGACAAATTTGATAAATTCTTATATTTTTGGAAATTTATCGAATAAAAAAACTGCATCTTACGTAGCACGTTTTCCTCAGTGTAAAAATGCAAAATTAAACATTCATTCATTCCTATTTCTTCTTACAGAATTAAGTTTGCAGGGCGATACACCTAGAGTTCCTCGGCGTTGGGAATTGCCCATTCGCAAGCGTTACGTCTACCAACCTTCTTCAAGCGAGCCAAGCCGACCAGCCGACCAGCCCATTTTGGGTAAGTAACTTAAATGGCTTAATGGCATACTTACATACATACATACCAAGATTTTTGGAAATTTATCAAGATTTTGAAAAATTTCAGTTTTCAAAAATTTGGAAACTTGGAATCCAAATTTTGAAAATTTTGGAAATTCATCCAAGAAATAAAACTGCATCTTCTGTAGCATGTTCTTCTCAGTGTAAAAATGCAAAATAAAAAATTAATTGATTTCTTTTCGTTTTTACAGAATTGAGTTCGAAGGGCGACTCATCTAGTGTTCCTCGGCGGGAGAAATCGCCCCTTCGCCGAAGAAATCAACCTTCTTCGAACGAATCAAGCCGACCAGCAGTATTGGGTAAGTAACTTTTTTTCGAATAACTCGTTACAGTTACATGACAGAGCAAAAAAAACTAACTCGTCGGAGTTATCTTATTCAAAAGAGTACCTTTAACTTCTCTGAAAAATACTGTACATTTTGCCCTCATCCCGTTAGTTTTTAAAATTCACCAAAAATAGGTTAGGATGACTTTCCGAAAATTTTCTAGAATTTTGATAAATTTCCAAAAATTCAAAAAAATTTCTTCAACTTCCAAAAATCTCAGGTTGAATCTCGGCAGTATCAAATAAGTACTTACGGATACTATCACGGAGAGGAGTTAACCGCGACCGTTACTGCCAAGTCCGCTGCCGCCGCGCAGAACTTGCGAGTGGGAGGGAGGCGGAAGCTGTTGCTGCGCTCGCATGAACCATTGCGGGCGAACCTCAACCGTTCTGGAGCGTGACCGTAATACGCAGCGTAGCTATAGTTACTCCACTCGCAGTGATAGGTACGGTTTACTCCGCAAGCATTACTGCGCGCACCGTTTTTTTCGATGTGGGTAAACCTGGAACTACCACTTTGCCCAAAAAACGTAAGACCTTTGCCATAATTAAGGGCTCATTGAAGGCTTATTTGATAGCCAAAAGCCAGATTTTGCGCTCTGCCACTTACACGCTCAACTCACAAACTAACAAACAATTACTCGAAAATATAATAAATTTCGACGTTTGTGACAGTGAGACAAAAACATTCGAGTACGCGCGACGACGATCAACTGATATCGCTGGACTTCAGACCGTCCAATCCCATTATGGGGGTAACCGCAACGGCTCGGGAATCTGGCAGTAACTGTTACTGCGACGGATGCAACAGTCGTTGCAGAATCTTTTACGGTGGCGCGCAGTGACTGTCACGGTGTAGGAGTAATATTTCCGTCATCAACCGTCACCGTCGCTGCTCAGCCACAACATGATTTTTCTGCAGAACTCTTGTGGTCGGCGCAGCAACGGTTACGGTGAAAAATGCACCCGCTCTGGTTTACTTCTCTCCGTGTAGATGAATAATTATTTGAGAAGTATAATTTAAAGATTTATTAGATTAGTAAATCAGAAACTAGTTTTTTTAAATTCTTAAAAGAAAACATTTGAATTTTTCCAATGTTTTGAATTATTCAATAAAGTTGTTATCAATTCTGCAATGTGCAATAGCAGATTTATTATAATTTTGATTATTTTCTCCATTATCAGACAATTTTTAGTCTTACACTTTCAAATTTACCGCCATGTCGTGTCCTCGAAGTTCGCAAATAAAATCGTTTGAAAAACCCACTTACTGCGCGGATAAGCAGTCGCGGCAATTGTCCAGGGGTGGTCCCCGACCCTCATCACGCATATACTATTCTACTATAATTTTGTATTTAATGCTAGTAAGAATGTATTATTCAGCGGTGTTTTTTTACCCTAGTTTCTTTCGAGATTTTTAGTTAAATTTTTTTTTAAGCTTCGGATCACGAGTTTTGAAATTTTTTGGAAATGTATCGAAGTTTAAAAAATTATCAGTTTTTAAAAATTTCTAAATTTTAGAAATTTACTGAAATGTTAAAAAAATTTGGTATATCTGGCAATCTCTGATACATTTTTTGGAATTTATTCAAATTTTTGAAATTTATCAAATAAATGAAA
The DNA here is from genome assembly GCA_932178445.1 of Andricus quercusramuli. Taxonomy (NCBI): domain Eukaryota; kingdom Metazoa; phylum Arthropoda; class Insecta; order Hymenoptera; family Cynipidae; genus Andricus; species Andricus quercusramuli. Next base: position 86,625 of record CAKNXH010001120.1, on the reverse strand, counting down.
CTTCAAATTCTGTAGCATGTTATTCTTAGTGCAAAAATTCACAACTAAAAATTCATTAGTTGATATTTGTTCTTACAGAATTAAGTTCGGAGGACGACTCACCTAGGGTTCCTCGACGCGAGGAATTGCCCGTTCGCCGGAGAAATCAACCTTCTTCGAGCAAACCAAGCCGACCAGCTGACCAGCCTGTGTTGGGTAAGTAACTTTTTTCTAAGTATCTCGTTACAGTTACATCTTAATTTACTTAAAAAAGTACCTTTAAGTTCTCTAAAGAATACTATAAATTTTTCTCCCACCCCCTAAAAGTTTAAAATTTACTAAAGAAATTGGCATAAATCAAATATTATATACCTATGCTATATCTCTTTTTGTCTTCTACTATTATAATAAAGTGTATTAAAATTAAAATGTTTTTTCCTGACATTAATACTCAGTTCCTTATTTTCAATCAAGAAGATTGAATAAGCAAAGCGGGTTTCAACCCTTTGAACTGAGCAAGATCCCGCAACTAATCTTCTAGCCACTCAGAAGACTGAGACGATAATCCCGTGTGACAGCCTTATTTTTTAAGGTTTTTCCAAAATTTTGTGTAGCGAAATTGAAAAACACAGATCTTCCAAATTTTAACTATATATTTATTCAGTCTTTAGTAGTAACTCTGAATTTTTGAATGCAAAAATATGATCTTGTTCGCGATTTTTATTGAGCGAATGGCAACTATATAAAAAGAAGGTAGGTAAACGGCGACCATGATTCTGCCAGAGTGGCTTACCCGAAATCAAAACACACAATTGGATCTTAATCTATAGGTGGATGGCTATCGCCGGAACTAGAATTTTTCAAAAATTTCAAAAATTCAATTTTTTATATGCTTTTAAACATTAAGACCGAAAATGTAATGATTTTTCGCGATTATTTTGTTATACAAAAAAAAGCGGTTCAATATTTCTCAAAAATCCTAGTTCCGGCGATAGACGTACGTGTGCTGAATGTACCATTAAAATTTGAAAGCAATCGATTGAACCATTTTTGAGAAATCATGGTCGCCAGTTTGAAAAATGTGGTTTCGAGAAAAACGCGTTTGAAAGTTCGGGTGTTATAGCTGTTACTCCGCTGACTGTAAAGCCAAAACTAAGGAACCGTTACATCCAATTTGAGTTTCAGACTTTCAGGTCAGCAGTGCCCCTCTAAATATGTGTGCGTATATTTGCGTGTAAATAGAATCAGCCTCTGGTACAAATCCGAAGGTACACAATAGCTCTTGTTTTCCGCCCCGCCGAGCGGTCAGCCGCGCGCTCTGAACAACTTAACTTCTTACTGCTGTAACTTTCCGACGACTTCAAATTTTGGAAAACTACTTGACCAGTATATTCTATACACACTCTAGATTGGATTTAGACAACAAAAAAATCGATTTTTTGAAACCATCACACGATTTGACCCCCTTAAAGTATAACACACATGTCAACTCACGGCGTGTCACACAGGCCATAGCGTAACATTCTGATGAATTTTCAAATTTTTTTACAGTTATCAAAATATTTAAAATTTTTCGAAATTTTGAAAATTCAACAAAATTTTTCAAATTTTCCAATTTTTGAAAAATTGTCAAAATTTTTCGAAATTTATAAAATGTTTGAAAGTTTTGAAACACTGAAATTCAATTATTCTGGTTGAAATATCAACTATTTATTACATTTTTCCTTTGAGAACTCATATTTTGGATTGAAAATTCAACTACTTTGTTGAAATCTGAACTACTTTTTTATTTGAAAATTCAACTACGGTAAGTGTCCTAGTAATCGCGAAGGTCCCAGTGATCGCGAAATTTGGTTATAACTTGAATATATTGTTGAAAAATATGTTCAATGTGAAATGCAATAAAAAAAACTATTTATTTCTAGTATTTAATAGCAGGTAATAGAAATTACATTAATTCAAATTAAGTAAAATGCAAGAAAATTGTCACCACGACGATTGATCGGACTAAGGTCACGATTACGGGGCCGTTTACCTTATTTGGTTGATAATTTCATTATTTTGTTGAAAATTTAACTTTTCATCAGAAAATTCATTTTTTTGTCCAAAAATTCAAATACTTGGTTGAAAGTTGAATTACTTTGTTAAAAATTTATTTCATTGGTCGAGAATTTAAATATTTCGTTGAAAGTTTATTTTATTAGTTGAAGATCTATTTCCTTGATTGGAAATTAATTCTTTCTTTGTTTAAAATTAATTTTTTGAACTACAAACTGAACTATTCGATTTTATTTTGAAATCGATTATTTTTAGTTTGAAATTCAATCATCTGACTTGAACATTAAACTGTCATGTTGAAAATTCATCTTTCAGGGTTGAAAATTATTTTTGTAGAAAAAAAATCATCTTTTTGTGGAAAAGTTTTTGTTGGTGAATTCATTTTTCCTTGTTGAAAATTCATCTAACGAAAATTCAACTATTTAGTTAGAAATGCAACTCTTTGATCTAAAATTAATTTGCATGTTTATTGAAAATTCAACTGTTCATTTTGGTTTAAAAACCTTTTTATTTCAAAACTTCACTTTTTTGTTGACATTTTTTTGGTCGTAACATTTTTTTTAACTGAAAATTTAACTATTCCGTGCTTGCCTGAATATTCATCTTCTTAAGTTCAAAATTAAAATATTTTCTTCTAAATTTCTGTATTTTGTAGAAACTTTGTCTTTTGTCGTAGAATATTAATCTTATTGGTGAGTAATTCACATTTTTCATTAAAAGTTCATTTCCTAGGCTGAAAAGTGGGTGTGAAGATTACTTTATTATTCAGACACAAATATATTATCTTCACAATCATTGTCAATAGTTTCATTTTTTAAATCCATTTGAACAATGCAATTCAATATTTATTCGTTGCAAGTACGTGGTAAAATTGTCAAAAAAAGGTATGGTTGAGGCTCACCATGGCATGCGTTGTACAAAATGTTTTTTTTTTTTAAATTAACCCTCTATTTCTTCTTGCAGAATTAAGTTCGGACTCAGACTCGAGTTCTTCTAGACCACGGACTGCTACTTTTCAGGACAATTCTCTTCGTGCCGGGCCCATATCCAGATCTCCTACTGGCACATCTCCTCCTTCTGGCAGGCTTCCTTTTGTTGAAGTGCTCGGATATCCAATAAACAAACTTGGATATGTTCGGCTCATTCCTCGCACAAATCAGAACCGGCGATTTGAATTCCGCAGATACATTTTTCCTCCCGAAAGATTGATTTTTATTCGTTTAGAAAGTACAGAAAACTTTGAACTGATTCCAACCCGAGAATTTATTGTTTTATCAACATTTGATGGTGAAGTTTTTACATTCATAGAGCGGAGCGGAATACTTCGTGGATTGTATAGGAGCAATCAATCTCATCCGAGAATAAAAATAAATATGATAACCAAGAAAGTTTCCAATATGACCCCAGGTGAAAGAAAGGAATGTCAAGTAGGCAGATTGCGTCCAATCTTCCCAAACAATTTTTCTGAAGAAGTTGGATATCATGATTCACTGGCGATTGAGTACCGTTAATTAACTTTGAAAAAATCTAAACTAAAATATAATATTGTTTGTAATCCGAAATCGGATCAAAATGTATGTAACCATTAATTACATCAAAAAGTACATTTATTATTGTTCTCAAAGCTTCCTTTTATCTTTCCTCAATGCCCCATAGGGTGATTCAAATTTTTTCTTTTCCTGAAAAAGTGTATTTTTGTCGAAAAAAGTTATATTCACAAGTTCCGCAAACCTATAAAGTTCAGCATGTACATTCTAGAAGAAAAAATATGATTTTGTAAATGGTATCGAAAATTGTCAATATTAGGACTATACTGATAAATAGATGTTTGAATGAATTGGTGAAACAATTTATTATTGATTATTTTTTATTAGTGTTTCAGCACAGCGAAGGACGGCCAGGACCTCCGCTTGAAAGGCAGTAACGTGTCGCCCAAGTGTGATCCCTATTCCTTTCCCTCTCTTACTGTCATAAATTCCTGCTCCTGACCCTCCCTCTCTCCTGGAGCCATCCGTATACTAGATTTCCCCCTGGAGGAGCGGATTACCATTTTCTTTTCACAGATCCCTGCTTGGGATACAGACGGGGAAACCTTTGGCGAAGTTGAAACGTTTTGTTATTTTATCTTGCCTCATCTGTAATATAGGTAATGTGCTGGTATCACCCGGGAGTCTAGTGTGTTTAGTGCCCGGAGTCCATCTATTTGCTCTTGCCAGGCGGCCCATCGCGTTTGCCGCTCTGGCAGTCATCGCAACATGTAGGGGTTCCTCATAGAGCATGAATTCTATCGCCGCTGTGGGCGCAGTCCTCATTGCTCCAGTCAAACCCCTAAATGCTAGCGTTTGTAATCTTCGCAGCCTGTCCTGCATTGTTTTAAATTCCGCTCGTGGCCACCAGACCACGGTCGCGTATAGGAGCCTGGGTTTTAAGACATCAGAGTAGAGCCATGCAAGCATTTTAGGCCCTAGCCCCCACGTCAACCCAAAGGCTTCCCTGCACATCCAAAAAGTCATGATAAATTTCCTGCATTGGGTCTCCAGGTGCTTTGCCCAGCTCAGCTTGCTATCTAGGATTACTCCTAGATATTTAACTGAATCTGAAAAAGTCAGCTTCCCACCACAAAATACAGGCGCATCAGCTTTCGGAACTTTATAATTCCTCGTGAAAATGACCAAGTTGGTCTTTTCAGGATTTACCGAAAGTCCTGTCCTATTGCACCAGACCTCTACGATGCGCAGCGGCGACCTTATAAGACCCATCAGCGTTTCCAGATAAGCCCCCTTAACTAGGATTACAAAGTCGTCCGCATATCCTTGGGTATAGTACCCTTCTTTATTCAGCCTTCGAAGGAGGCCGTCCACTGCGATTCACCACAGGAGAGGCGACAGGAAACACCCCTGTGGGCAACCCCGCGGAGCTATCCCCCTTACTAGGCCTTCACCCAATCTGGTTTCAAGTTTTCTTAGGCGTGGCATGCTTCCTATCCAGCATACTAGCTGGTCCGGGACGCCACATCTCAAAGCCTCTCGACAGTTGACTTCTCGAGGAGTATTGCTGAAGGCACCCTCTATATCCAAGAAAGCGCCCACAGCATACCCCTTTTGTTCCAATTGCTGCTCCAATTTTTCTACAACAGCATGAAGCGCAGTTTCTACCGAGCAGCCTGCCTGGAAAGCATGCTGCCCTCTATGCAGCGGGGAGCCTAAAAGCACCTCATTCCTAATGTATCTCTCGACCAGCTTCTCTAACGTCTTCAGAATAAAAGATGTTAGGCTGATTGGTCGGAAATCTTTGGCAGCCATGTAACCCTCCCTCCCAGGTTTGGGTATAAAGGCCACTCTGCCATCCTCTCATGTCGATGGCACGTGTTTTAGGGCTATACTTGCCCTAAATGATTTTGTCAGCGGAGAGACGACTAAATCCATGCCTTTTTGTAAAAGCGCTGGATAAATGCCATTCGCCCCTGGTGATTTAAAGGTGCAAAAGGACCCTACGGCCCATTCCATATTTTTGTAATCAACGACCTTAGCGGCGAAACTCCAGTCGGCCCTCTACACCCCTTGACCCCGGTCTTCCCGGTCTCCTCCACTTCCTTGACCCCGTTAATCAAAACACGATGTGTTTGTGGTCCGAAAGAGACTCCGTATCGGAGACTCTCCAATCCACTACCCTGCTCCTCAGTGCACCTGAACATTAAGTCAAATCGAGAACCTCACTCCTGTTTTTAGTCAGGAATGTGAGAGTATCACCCCGATTTAGAATCTCCAGCTCTGTGTCTGCTATGTATTCAATTAAATCTCTCCCTCTGTCATTGATGTTTGTGCTTCCCCACACCTTGTGGTGAGAGTTCGCATCACAACCCAACAGCAGAGGAATCTTCTTCTCTTGACAATACCGAATTAGAGCCTCCACCTATCTGCGAGACAGGGGTCCCTCGGCATCGCCAGGAAAGTAAGCCGAGGCAACAAATACCTCTAGCCTTTCTCCGCTACTGGCCCTGGGTCTGACCTTAATAACGGTTAGAACTCTAGAGCAGAATTTAGGCACCAAGATCACATCCATACCCTTGACGGCTATGCATGCCCTCGGCGTTTTTTCGCGTGGCCCCTTATACATGGAGCCACATGCTGACAAGCCACAAATTCTTTCCCTGTATAACCAGGGTTCATGTATTAGGGCGAGTCCTGTCTGCACTACAGAGATGCGTCTGGCTAGAACCGCCGAGGCGCCTTTGCTGTGGTGCAAATTAATCTGCGTAATGAAGATTCTCGTCTCAGCCATTAAGAGGCTACTTCGGGGCATCTCCGGACGCTTCTGGGACTCCTGCGGATCCCAGTTGAGTCACCCGGAAGGTAACCCTACTCGCCCCTAGATAGGGACGATAATCTAGAGCCGCAAGGGCTCTGATCGAGGATTCGGGAAGCCCAACAACCAGAATCCAGCCTCTCCCCTTCGAACTGGATCCCTGCCCGTCGGAAAACACCTTTCACGAATCAGTTCGCAGGGACGGGTTCTGAAAGCTCAGGCGCCCCAGAACGGTCGCCGGACTCTCGGGTTTACCGGGAATTAACACGGGCGTTCTGCGGTACCTTTGCAGACACTCCGTCCCCTTGACTTCCAAGTTCAGACCTTCTTTTAGCCTTAACATTGGGATTTTCTCGACAATCCAGTCTGGCGACTAGATGTCGGTGGCCTCCAAAACGATGGCCCCCGACCTAACGAAGATGTCGTCGAATCTGGGGGCACGTCCCTCGCGAGGTAACGCATCAATCCCTTCAGAGATTTCATCCCTCAAACTGTCCAAGTCCTCAAGGGTCAGACAGTTATCAGAATAACCCGACGCAACGACAACTCTCACCAGGGCGTTATTGGCCATCTGTGCGAATGTCAGACCCTGTGTTACCAGAGCCTTCTGCCGTTTCAACTCTCTGTTTGGGGGAGTTTCCCCGGAGCTCTTCTTCCTCTTGCCTATAGAATAAGCCTGAGGAGTTGCTCCGGGTAAAGTCTTCGCAGCCATTGCCCCCTGTGAGGAGCCTTGGCTGCTGTTTGCGAGCCGCGCATTACGGTCTCACCTTCTTTGTGCTCCACAACGGTGCCTCTTCCCTACGGAGAGTTCCGTTAGTTGCACTGCGACGGCTTCGAAATTTTTGTCTCCACTATCTGACTCTCCAACCGAGCAAGTCACGCCTACCCCGAAAGGGAAATGGCTTAATGGTATAATAATAATAATCTTCACTGTTTCGCACCGCCTCTGGTGGGTTGTTCCTTACGGAGCCTCGCACTTTTCGTAGAGGGACCCGAAACGGATCCCTCATCATTTGTGTTTTGTTTTTTTATTTTGTTGGGTACCATTCAGTCCCAAGAGAAGCTAGGGAAATAAGAAACACCCCCCACAGAGCACCGCTTGTGGGGGGCTGGTCCATATACTAAGAGATTCGACCTGGTGTCCTAAAGTCTCCGTTGAGGCACTTCTTTCGAGACCCCTGCCTGTCCACCTCTGCTGAAGGGGGAGGCCGGGATGTAAAAGGATTTGTTAACCCTTGTACTATTCAGCTCTCGACACGGCGATCACATCTTAGCTTGGGAGCATGAGAACTCGCGCTCTCTATATTCCAGTGGGCTTTGCCATTACCCCCTGGAAGGACCGCTCCTTAGTTTGAGTCTCACCGACCAGAGCCCGTCAGTTCCCCAGAGTAGCCTCACCTCGCGATATAGCCCCTCAGGTTCACCAATTCCAGATCTGTGGTAAATGAGCCCGGTAAGCCCTCCCACCAGCTACAAGGTCCCGCGATCGCAATCAATCAAATTAATCAAAGTAATTGGTGGAACAATTTATTATTATTTATAATAATATTCTCTTAGGATAATGCTAGAAAGTTGTGGTTTTTCTGAAATTTTCTACTTTTCGTACACTTTCCAATTAGAGTGAAATAATACTTGATTTAAATTAACAAAAATAACTGTTCAAATAATTAATTATTATTGAAAATATTATTCTCTTAGAAGAAGGATAGAAAATTGAACTTTTTTAATGAAATTTTGGACTTTTCTTCGAACTTCCGGTTACATTTTTCATTCTTATTGTTTTTATTTAGTTAAAATTTTTTTGACGTTTTTCATCATTGTTGACATTTTTTGAAAACTTCTAGATATTTTTTTAGACGATTAGAATTTTTCTAAAATTTTGAGAAAATTCTACAAATTTAAGAAGATTCCCTTGATTATATTTTGATTGTTTTGGAAATATTCTGGAATATCTTTAAATATGCTCAAACTTATTTCAATTTTTTCTAAAATTTTGTGATCTTGCAAAATTGAAATATTTTGCAACTTAATGTTCATATGTGTTTTCAGACAGCAGTCTCCGTTGCACACTCGTGGCCTGATATCGTTCTCCAAGACTTCGAGAAACGATCTATATTCGTGATCGAATTCTCGGCTCCATCTGAATACAACATCATTGCCAAGGAGAAAGAAAAGGAGGTGAGGTATCATTACCTTAAAAAAGAGCTGAAACGACTTTATCCAAAATATTCGTCACAAGCTTTCATCCTTGGGTCGCATCGTGTTCTCAAGGCGGCCATAAGTATGATTTACCGCGGTTCTACTGTGAGCTGGTGTCATTTGCAGATGTTAGTTGCTCTCAGTGGGATCCTGTGGTGGTTCTTTAACTATTTTTTTAAATTATATATATATATATATATATATATATAAAACTCGACCTCGCACCGAACCTTTTTGAAAATCTCGCGCCATACGAAATTACCAATCACAACCTAAACTTCGTATACTCAAAATCATGGAAAAAATAGTGATCATCATTATTATAAAAAAAAAATTCACTGAATAGGACGTTTTCGCACCAATTGGGTGAAGGGCTATCTAACGCTCACTTATCAGGGGGCTATATAGTCTCATAGCATGGTGGTTTCGAATATAATATCATACATCACTCGTAGGGTTACACACGTATTCATCTGGAATTTCGTGTTTTCACAAGGACATTGACCTCCTCATGTAAAGACATGCTTATCCCTACTTGCGATGTAAGATACTATAATTTTGAATAAAAAGATTCTACAAAAAAGTTAATTTTCAATCAAATAGTTGAATTTTCTATGAAAGATGTAAGAGTTAACATTTCTTATCATTATCTCAGAAGGGCAACTTCGACGCCAATAATAATCTATGAGATGACGACTACTTTATATTTGTGTGCTCTGATAAAACACGGGAACTCGCTTAGAGTTTGGTACATAAAAAACCTCCTTAGTTTTACTGATAATGAAATCATTATTGAAGAATTAATCAGTTTTTCATCTACTATGAATAAAATTAGGATGGTTTATACTTTCGTTTTTACTTTGGCGGTCGTCCTTAATTCTATTGGTGAATATAAGAATATAATATATTTATAATTTTTATTATATTTAAAGCTTACGAAATCTTTAAATTCTTGCCACTTAAGATTTTATAAATTAATGCGTTTGTTTTTTACTTTTTGCTGATGACATTTATCAAATGAAACATGCGTTCTCTTAATAAAGGCATTCACAGCCTTCGCGTATACGGCGGACAGTTTTCAAATTTTTAATGTTTAAGAATGTTCTGGAATTTATTATATCTGAGAAGCTGCTTCGATCCATATGTTTCATTGGCAAGTATACTCCATACGAGTATTTCCATGTCAAACCATCTGAAGAATTTCATATTTTGTTAGTAATTTTTATAAAATTTCTAGTATCTGTTCTCTTAGGTGCTGAAAGAAAAACCCTCAAAATAATTTTTGAAAAATTCAAAAAACTAGGGAGATATTCAAAATTTAAATTTCTGGTCCTTTCTTTTAATTTCCATAACTGTGGTAATTTTAATAATATTAAGATATTTTTATAAAAATTCAAAATGAAATGCGGGTTTGAAGAAATACTTATTGAATAAAGAAATTCCACAGCTTTTTCGATTTTTCATAGACAAATTTTAAAACTAGTTTTTTGAAAAAATGTATGTTTGATTTTCTTTAAATTTTGTTTGTATATAGCGTGCAATGTCCTCTTAATGCCCTGTAAATACAAGAATGGGATCTGCCTTAGTTTTCGAGAAATGGTTAAGAACGTATAGGTAGTTTTTTGAAGAAATCAGAAATTATACTAGAATTTCAATAAAAATTACTGAAAATAGACGAAATCTTTCAGATGATTTGGCACGGAATTGTTCGTACATAGTTGCCAAAAATTGTCATATTTAAAATTTGTTGAGAACAAAAGTTTTATTTCGATTGGACATTTTTTTTTTCACAACACCCCGTCTGAAAGTTCGACTTTTTTTAGCTTTAAAATGTTGAAAACTGAAAACTTTCAACACTTTTTTGATCTTTTAAAAATTGTAATAAATCTCTAGAATTTTTTAAAAATTTGATAAACTTCCAAAAATTTCCAAAATTTTAATAAATTACCAAAAGTTTGAAAAGGTTTGATGAATTTCAAAAATTTTGGGAAATTATCAAAAATTTTGAACATTTCCGAAAAATTAAAGAAGTGTTGAAATCAATCCGTATTTAAAATTTTTTTTCTGATTTATGAAAACTGTTGAAATTTGATCAAAATTCAGAGAATTTGTAAATTTTTACAAATATCTAAATTTTTTTATTAATTTAATGAACTTCCAAATTTTCATAAATACCCAAAAATTTCAAATAGTTTTCAAAATTTTGATAAATTTTCAAATTTTGATAAATATCCAAAAATTTCCAAAGTTTTGATGAATTTCCAAAATATCCAAAAATTTAAAAAAATTTGGGAATTCATCAAAATTTTGAAAACTTTTAGAAATTCAGCAAGATATTTTGTTTATGAAAATATTTGAAAATTTATCAAAATTGTTGAAATTTTTTGGAAATTTATCAAAACTTAGAAACTTTTCAAATTTTCCAAATTTTTACAAATTTCTAAAATTTCTCAAAAATTTGATGAATTTCCAAATTTTTATGAATACCCAAAAATGGCGAAATTTCCAAAAGTTTCCGAAATTTTAATAAATTTCCAAAAGTTTTCAAAGTTTTGATTGATTTCCAAAATATCCAAAAATGTATAAAATTTTGATGATTTTCCATAAATTTCCAACAAATTTAAAATTGATTAAAATTTCCAACAATTAAAGAATTTTGGAAATTTATCAAAATTTTGAAAACTTGTAGAAATTCAGCAAGATATTTTGTTTATGAAAATATTTGAAAATTTATCGAAATATTACAAATAAATTTTTTTTTTATTTTCATCGAAATTTGGAAATTTTTGGAAATTTATCAAAAATTTTAAAATTTTGGGAAATTATCAAAAAATTTAAAAATTTCTGAAAAATTAAAGAAGTGTTGAAATCAATTCGTATTTTTAAAATTTTTTCTAATTTATCAAAATTGTTGAAAATTTATCAAAATTCAGAAAATTTGTACATTTTTACAAATATCTAAATTTTTTTATAAATTTGATGAACTTCCAAATTTTGATAAATACCCTAAAATTTCAAATAGTTTTCAAAATTTTGATAAATTTCCAAATATTTCCAAATTTTGATACATATCAAAAAATTTCCAAAATGTTGATAAATTACCAAAAGTTTGCAAAGTTTTGATGAATATCCAAAATATCCAAAAATTTACAAAATTTTGGAAATTCATCAAAATTTTGAAAACTTTTAGAAATTCATTTTGTTTATGCAAATATTTGAAAATTTATCGAAATATTACAAATTAAAATTTTTGTTTTTTTGATATTCATCAAAATTTTGAAATTTTTGGAAATTTATCAAAATTTTTGAATTTTTGGAGATTATCAAAAATTTTGACAAATTTTTGTAAATTTAAAAAAGTGTTGAAATGAATCCAAATTAAAATTTTTTTTGAAAATTTATCAAAATTGTTGAAAATTTATCAAAACTTAAACACTTTCTAAATTTTCCAAATTTTTACAAATTTCTAAAATTTTTCAAAAATTTGATGAACTTCCAAATTTTGATGAATACCCAAAAATTGCGAAATTTCCAAAATTTTGATAAATTGCCAAAAGTTTTCAAAGTTTTGATTGATTTCCAAAATATCCAAAAATTTATAAAATTTTAATGAATTTCCAAAAATGTAAAACAAATTTAAAATTGATTAAAATTTCCAACAATTAAAGAATTTTTGAAATTTATCAACATTTTGAAAACTTTTAGAAATTCAGCAAGATATTTTGTTTATGAAAATATTTGAAAATTTTTCCAAATATTACAAATAAATTTTTTTTTATATTCATCAAAATTTTGAAATTTTTGGAAATTTATCAAAATATTTAAAATTTTGGGAAATTATCAAAAATTTTGAAAATGGTACATTTTTACAAATATCAATTTTTTTTTATAAATTTGATGAACTTCCAAATTTTGATAAATACCCAAAAATTTCAAATAGTTTCCAAAATTTTGATAAATTTCCAAAAGTTTTCAAAGTTTTGATGGATTTCCAAAATATCCAAAAATGTACAAAATTTTGATGAATTTCCAGGAATTTCTAAAAAATTAAACATTTATTAAAATTTCCAACAATTAAACAATTTTGAAAACTTATAAAAATTTCGAAAACTTTTGAGATTTTTCGGAAATTTATCAAGATATTTTGTTAATGAAAATATTTGGAAATTTTTCGAGGTATTACAAATTTTTGGATATTAATCAAAATTTTGAAATTGATTTATATTTTTGTTGTGACAGAATTAAGTTCGCAGGGTGACGCACCTAGAGTTCCTCAGCGCTGGGAATTGCCCATTCGCAAGCGTTACGTCTACCAACCTTCAAGCCAACCAAACCGACCAGCCGAACAGCCTGTTTTGGGTAAGTAACTTTTTTCAAGTAAATCGCTACAGTTATGTCACAAAGCAAAAATAAATTACTCGGAGTTATCTTGCTTAGAAAAGTACCTTCAACTCCTCTAAAAAATAGTATTTTGGGAAACTTATCAAAATTTTTTAAATTTCGGAAATTTATCGAATAAATAAAACTGCATCTCCTGTAGCAGGTGTTTCCCAGTGTAAAAATGCAAAATTAGATATTAATTAATTTCTTTTTGTTCTTACAGAAGTAAATACGGAGGGTGACTCACCCAGTGTTCGTCGGCGGGAGAAATCGCCCGTTCGCCCTCGCCGGAGAAATCAACCTTCTCTGAACTACCCAAGCCAACCAGCCGACAAGCCTGTGTTGGGTAAGTTACTTTTTTTAAAGTATCTTTTTACAGTTACACCACACAGCAAAAAAACTAACTCGTTGGAGTTATCTTATTCAAAAAAGGACCTTCAAGTTCTCTAAAAGTACTGTAAATGCCTAGAAATGTCTGAAGGGCGCCAGATAGTTTTTCTAAGATAAAACTGACAAAAGATATGGTAATTTATTTCACACAATTTATTCCGAATGAGTCACGTTTATGTGCCCGATAGCTCCAGCAGAGTGGCGGAGTAAGGGGGAATGCAGTGGGAGGTGAAGTCAGAGAAAAATCAACATTTTAATATTAATCACTGATATAATTAATTAGATAGTTCATAAATTGGTTTACACTTGAATAAAGGAAAATAATTATAACGAATGGGCCTTCGCCCCACTGGAAACGAAGCTATCGTTTGGAACGACGACCGTTTCTACCGAGTTAAGAGTACGCGCCATCTTTACTGCGCGATTTCTTTTTATCAGAGAGTAGTCCAAGTGACCACTCGGACAATTACGACTTTATTCTGTCATTGAACCCTGATATAATGCTTCGGAATTATTTTAAATTTCACTGACTCTACTAGTAAGCAAAATGTTCCCAACTATTGACCTTGACCGCTTTCAGCAACTAAAAAATTTCAACGGCGTTTGTCTACCGCGAGACGCACTCCGTGCCAGACTAGAATCACGAATGAATTTCAGAGTCGCGTCTCCGTTCTGCCTCCCATAGGAGTCGGAGCGCCACTCGAGTACGAGCGTAGAACTACAGAGCGAGAGGACGAGCGAAGGAAAAGTACAACTGCCAAGTTTTGTTCCCCGCAGAGTGGTGGCGCAAAGTCGGGGTGCGTTCTGTGCCACGCAGAACCTCGAGGTCTCCCACCAGTCGATGGTCCAGGGGTGGCTGACTCGGCTCACCGCACAGAGTCTCTGCGCCAGCTTGATCCTAGTCTTTCCGAGCGTTATTGTACGTGCGGCAATCCCGTCCACTACGCATGCGCCAGGAAAACCTCCTCTTCTCAGTCGCTGGCGACAGCAGACCTCCATTGCAGGCACCCTCTTATGAGTTGACAGTTGTTATTGTTGTTTGGGGTGGTTGATCCACCCTTGCCACTCGAGTTGAAATATGAAATGAATAAAATAATACGAACCAAAAAGTAGAAGCAATAATGAAATTTTCATAATTTGGAGCCCCGTGGTCCGGCAAGTATGTGAGCTTTGGTCTGGTGACCTAACCTTCCAATTTTTACGGGTAGTGAGTTTCTGGTTTTTAGTTGATTTATGATTCGTGATTCTAAACAATATGTATTCATATTTAGATGAAAGTTTGTCAACACGTCTCACGACCCTGAGATAGGTGGTTACTATCTGCGATGGACTCAATACGCTGATACAGCAGAAGCGTCGTGCACCCTGAGGACTTAGTGTCTTAGCATTTTGTTGACACGCAGGGATGCTTTTCAGGCTAATGACCAGTGGAAGCTTGGAACCTCCTAGATCACCGATGATCAGGACGCCTAGTTCAATAGAATATTTCGCGTAAAACCTTCGCAACTCCCTTATAAGTTCTTTATGCCTCTCTTTCTTTTCATTCTTCTTGGCTGTGACGTTTTTGTCAGCTGGGGCCGAAAATTTGATAACGAACATAGCTCGTTTCTCGAAGGCAAGGAGAACTATGTCAGGCCTCGAGTGCGCAACAGAAACAATTGTCGAGAATATGAAGTTCCAGTATATACGGCACTTCTCATTTTCGACAATTGACTCTATTTCCCTAGGAGCGTTTAGCGAAGCGGTATTTGGGCTAATTCCGTAAGAGTGATAGGGATGGTAATAAAGCACTCTTAGTGCCGCATTGTTCTTTTGGATGTGCGTCGTCCCCGCGCGTATTGGACAACTAGATGTGATAAGATTTCATGAATTTCACTCACCCCTGATATTGAAGTCAAGGCCGAGTGTTTCAGCAGCCTCCTCTGCTGCTTTGCACAGACAGGCTCCTTTGCTCGCTCATCTGTGCTTCCTGACAATTTTAAGAAGAAGGTCGCGTCCATTCGTGATTAAATGTGCTTTACCCAGAATAATCCTGTTGTGAAGACATTCAAGATTCAGTATGCCGCGACCACCTTGACGGCGTGAGATGTAAAGTCGCGGAACAGAAGACGCAAGATGCATGCTTCGGTTCATGTGCATCACCTTTCGTGACCCGATATCGAGGGATCTGAGCTCGTCCTTCGTCTATGAAACCGCTCTAAATGAATAGATTACTACCGGGACGGCAAGAATGTTCTTTGCAGATACCTTCTTCCTCGCCGACAGTTCGAAAGACCAAATTTGTCGGATGAGAGGTTTGTATCTGCTTCGGAGAGTTTCCTTTATAGATGTAACGACCAGAATGTGGCTCTGTGGCACGCCCAGGTATGCATAGGTCTCTTCAGCGCCGAGGTGTCATATATCGCTTTTGTTCATGAGCTCAGAGTTTCTGGGGATGCCTTTAAGTTTTCCTCGCTTCAAATAAACCTTTGCACATTTTTCTAACCCAAACCCAATTTCCAATATCTTGGGTGTGCACTTTGACAATCTCCAAAGCTAGATTCAGTTGCTCTTTATTTTTAGCACAGATCTTGAGATCATCCATGTAAAATACATAAGTTAAGGTTTGCCACAGAAGTACCCTCCGGAATGACGAAGTGCAAGAGAATTTTTCGCAATCTTTGATACATTTCTGGACATTTAGTTGAGTTTTTGAAATTTATCAAATAAAACTGCATGTTTTGTAGCATGTTTTTTTCAGTGTAAACATTTACAATTAAAAATTCATTCGTTTATATTTCTTCTTACAGAATTGAGTTCGGAGGGCGACTCGCCTAGGGTTTCTCGGCGCGAGAAATTGCCTGGTCGCCGGAGAAATCAACCTTTTTCGAACGAATCAAGACGAACAGCCAATCATCAACCTGTGTTGCGTAAGTAACTTTTTTTTCAGGTATCTCGTTACAGTTACATCATATAGCAAAAAAATGTACTCGTTGGAGTTATCTGACTTAAAAAAGTACCTTCAAGTTCTCTAAAAAATACTATGAATTTTGCTACTATCCCCTTAAAGTTCAAAATTTACTAGAAAATCGGCTATATATTTTTTTTTGTGTTTTACGATCATAATAATGTGTATTAAAATTGAAATGTTTTTTTCTGGCATTCATACTTAGTTTCTCATTTTTATTCAAGAAGATTGAATAAGCAAGGCGGGGTTTAATTTTTTTCTTTGGTGAAAACTTTATCTTCTTAAACAAAAATTTTAATATTTTGTAGAAAGTTCAACTACTTTGTTGAAAGTTCATTTTATTGGTTGAACATCTATTTCCTTGGTTGAAAATTAACTCCTTTTCTGTTTAAAATTAATTTTATGAACTAAAAACTGAACTATTCTAATTTCAATCAAGGTTCGCATTTATCTCATAAACTGATTCGAAATCCATCTTTCCTTGAAGTTTCAATCGGATTGAATATTCAATTTAGGGGCTTGATTAAGTGAGCAATTCATAAAGTGCCCAGACGCGATGAAATACTAGCAAGTGGTACATAAGAGCAGAGCCTGAGTGTGAAGATCACTTAATTTTTCAGACACAAATATATTAGCTTCACAATCATTGTCAATAGTTTCATTTTTGAAATCCATTTCAAGATTGCAATTCAATATTTATTCGTTGCAAGTACGTGGTAAAATTGACAAAAGAAGGTATGGTTGAGGCTGACCGTGGCATGCGTTGAACAAAAAAAAAAAAAAAATGAACCATCTATTTCTTCTTGCAGAATTAAGTTCGGACTCAGACTCGAGTCCTCCTAGACCACGGATTTCTACTTTTCGGGAGAATTATCTTCGTGCCGGGCCCATGTCCAGGGCCAGATCCATATCTCCTACAAGCAGCTCTTCTTCTTCTGGCAGGCTTCATTTTGTGGAAGTGCTCGGATATCCACTAGACAAACTTGGATATGTCCGGCTTATTCCCCGTTCAAATCAGAACCGGCGATTTGAATTCCGCAGATACGTTTTTCCTCCCGAAAAATGTCTTTCTATTTGGTTATTACGTTTAAGAATCTATGCGCCCATTCCAACCCGAGAATTTATTGTTTTATCAACATCCGATGGTGAAGTTTTTGCATTCATGGAGCACAGTGGGATTCTTCGTGGAATGTATCATTACAATGAGTTTCATTCGAGAATAAAAATAAATATGATAACCAAGGAAGTTTTCGTTATGAGCCCAGCTGAAATGAAGGAATGTCAATTGGGCAGATATCGCCCAATCTTCCCAAAAAATTTTTCTGAAGTAGTTGGAGATCACGATTCACTGGCTATTGAGTACCGGTAATTGTTTAAAAAAATCGAAAATAAAATATAATATTGTTTGTAATCCGAAGTCGGATAAAAATGTATGATACCATTAATTTTATTAAAAAGTGAAAGTATTATTGTCCTCAACGCTTTTTTCTATCATTTGTCAATGTCCCATAGGGTGATCCACATTTTTCCTTTCCCCGAAAAAGTGTAATCAATCAAATTTTCGAATGAGCATTCATTTTTAACTTTTTTTGTTTATCTGCACAAAATTTCAGGAAAAATTCAAGTATTTTGAGAATATTTCAGACTTGTTGACGCTTGGAAATTTTTTTTGAATATTTCACAAATGCCCAGAAATTTCTCAAAGTTTTAAATTATTTTCAATCTCTTCAAATTCCCAAAAATTCCTGAATATCTTTCAAAATTTCAGATACATATTTCATTTTTATTGTTTTAAATTTGATTTTAAATTTTTCATTATTGTTGAAATTTTCTAAAAACTTTTAGATATTTTTTAGATGATTCGAATTTTTTCTAAAATGTTGAGAAAATTCTACAAAATTAAAAAGATTCCCTTCAAATCTTCTAGATTATATTTTTATTATTTTAGAGATATTTGGGAATATTTTGAAATATTTTTAAATATGTTTTTAGAATAACTGTTCTGAAATAAAAAATGATTGAAAAATTCCCCAGAAATCTTAAGAAAATTTATTTATTTTCTTGAAAGCTTTCAAAATTCTTGAAAAACTTTCAATTTTCGTTTGTGGAAACCTTAAGAAATCTACATTTTGTTGCAAATGAAATTACTTTCGCAAGTCATCGTTCATATGTGTACTCTAATAAAGCACTGGAATAGTCATTCGTTTTAATTCAAATAGCTAAATTTTCTATCTATCCACTAAAGAGATGAATCTTCAACCAGAAAATGAATCTTCAACAAAGTAGCTCAAGTTTTACCCAAATAATTAAACTTTCAAACAAGAAGATTAATTGGTTTTTAACCGAAAATGACAAAGGGTCTCACCGGATTTCCATACAAGAATGATCCCCGGCCCAAATAAGATTTCGTATCAACTATTCAAAAGCACTTGGCTCAAGATTGTTTTTTGCCAATCTTCAGTCCGAAAGACGCCATATTGGACGAGTAATCGTTGATTATTCGAAACTCATTTTTCAAAATTTTTAGCTGAACAAATCATCAAAAAAATCTAAGAAAGATTCACAGTACTTCTTGACTGGTTATGAAACTGCGTATTGCATCATGCACTATAGGCAGAAATACGTGCTTCACACTTAAAGTATTTTCCAGTTTTTTTGGTACAAAAAAGTAATGTGTTTTCGGATGCTGCTGTCTTCAAATGTTTAAGCAAGCGAAAGACGGAGTATCCGAACCGATTTTTCAAGAGAAAGTTCTCCCTTTCAAATGACATGCTCAACCGCTCTCAAACGTTTTAAAAACGTAAGTAGGAAACACATTAATTTTGACGTGTAACAGAAAAATTGTGTTCCCTCATTTCCATTAAATATTCAGTTTCCTCTGTTCATCGTATTAGAAAAATGATTCTTCCAGCTACGTCAAATGCACTTGTCAATTTTGTAGCCAATCCTGCGCTCTGGATTGGAAACATACAAAGAGGGTTGCGGCTACCGATCATCGAGGTGCCCTTTTTCTCAGGCAAGCGAGAGGGTTGGGAAACCTTTCGAGACAATTTTCGCGACTTGATTCATAAAAACGCCCAACTCAGCGATGTGGAACGCATGTTTTACCTGAAGTCCCGCGTCCAGGGCGAAGCTAAGTCAGCGATCGACAATTTACAGGTAACAGGTGCTAATTACGCTACAGCATGGGCGGTATTGAAATCTCGTTTCAAACATCCACGGCTCCTTAAACAAGATCACTCGCTGGCTCTGCGCAACATTCAACATATGAGACACGAGACTGCAGCGAAACTCTGGTCTCTAATTGACACCTTGGAATGTCATCGCGATAAGTTGAGAACTTTGGGACCTCCGATTGAATCCTGGAATGACTGGGTTGTCTCCATGGCCACGACCAGCATCGACCCGGTCAGACGAAGAGCTTGGGAGGACGAACACGAGCGCTCTGAAGTGTATAAGCTACTGCCTCTCGTCAATAACATTACTATCGAACTCTAGCCATGCGAACTAAAGCTGCACTATGCGAGCAATGTCCCGGCGCATACTACATTGGTCGCTGCAGCAGTTTCTTACGCTGAAGCCCCACCGAACATTTGGAGTTTGTTACAAGAACACGGTGCTGCATCAACTGCTTACGGCCAGGACATGACGTACATATATGTCCTTCTCCAGGTACGTGTGTAATTTGCCAAAGCCATCATCACACCCGACCAAAAAACCAAGAACCCAACCATCCAACAGCGACGTTGGGGCATCGTCATGAAATATGTCACGTTTCTGACTGACGATTCTTCCTACGGCCGTGGTGAGATTGAGCAGTGAAACTAGTCGACCGATTACGGTGAGGGCATTGGTGGATCCATGCTCTGAAGTTACGCTCACTTCGAACAGCCTTGCTTGGAAATTGAGAGCATCAATGAACAAATCAGCGAGTTCAATTTGTGGGGCAGCAGGAAGGCCAATGGATCACGCTCGTGCAAGAGATCGTTTTTATCTTCACATCCCAGCAGGCTCCGTGAAGCTTCCCATTGAAGCCCATTGTCTTCAGAATTTGCAATTGATCACTCACACATCTCCCTGGGATCCAAGCACCGTGCATCGATGGCAGCCATTAACCCGAAATTCTTCGACAAGAAGACATTGTAGCTCAAGGAACCGTGTTGGGTTGGATTCTCACCGGCAAAGTTTCGAGCAGCAGCTCAAGTTCTGACTTTCAAACCTGTGCTCCATAATTGCGCCATATGTGCTCGAATCAGAGAACGCACCATCAAAAAAGTAATGGCTTCTTTGCCCTCAGCTCAAGTTACGCCCAGTCGACCATTTTCATGCGCTGAACTGGATTATGCTTTGACATTATGCCCTTTGACATCCTTTCAGCTAAAGGTAGAGGTATTCGCAACAGTAAAGGCTACATTGTTGTGTTCGTGTGCTTCACTACAAAGATGCTGCATTTAGAGCTAGTTGGATATATGACAACTGACAGCTTGATCCGAGCATTAATACGCTTTTTCAGTCGCCGCGGAAAACCTTCAGATATTTTGAGTGACAACGGAACATATTTTCGTCTAGCTGACTACAATAACTCAAATTAGAGAAAATATTTGGAAAAATTTTTAATTTTAAATGATTTTCTAAAATTTTGAAACAGAATATAGAAGATTTCAAACAAAAAATTCTTAATTCCGATCAAAGCTTGAATCAAGTATTATTCCACCCTAATTGGAAAGTGGACAAAAAATGAAAGTTTCAGAAAACCCACAACTTTATAGCATTATTCTACAAGCAAATTGCTATCAACAATGAGAAACTGTTTTACCAATTCATTTAAACATTTACTTCCCAGCATAGATCTAATATTGACGATTCTCAATCAAATGTACAGAAACGTATTTTTTCCTATAGAAAGTACATGCTAAACTTCATCCGTTTGCGGAACTTGAAAATATAATTTTTTATAAAAAAATACACTTTTTTGGGAAAAGGAAATGTATGGACCACCCTATGAGGCATTGACGAGAGAAAGGAAAAAGCCTTGAGAACAATAATATATTTTATCATTAATGTAATTAACAGTTATATACATTTTGATCCTACTTCGGACTACAAAAAATATTATATTTGTGTTTAGATTGTCTCAAAGTTAATTAAGGGTTCTCAATCGCCAGTGAATCATAATCTCCAATTGCTTCAGAAAAATTGTTTGGGAAGATTGGGCGCGAACTGCCTACTTGACATTCCTTTATTTCACCTGGAGTCAAATCGGAGACTTCCTTGCTTATTATATTTATTTTTATTCTCGGATGATATGAATTGTTCCTGTACAGTCCACGGAGAAACCCAACGTTCTCCACGAATGCAAAAACATCACCACTGGATGTTGACAAAACAAGAAATTCTCGTTTTGGTATGGGTGTATAGTTTTTTGAACGTCCTGAACACATAAAAATATATTTTTCGGGAGGAAACATGAATCTGCGGAATTCGAATCGCCGGTTCGGATTCGCGCGGGGAATAAGCCTGACATATCCAAGTTTGATTTGTGGGTGTCCAGGGCTGCTAGGAGGAGGAAGGCTGGCAGGAGGAAGAGAGCTGGCAGAAGGAGGAGAGCTGGCAGGAGAAGAGTTGCCTGCAGAAGAGCTGCCGGAAGAAGAGCTGGACCTGGAACTGGACATGGGCCCGGCACGAAGATAAATCGCCTGAAGAGTGGAAGTCCGTATTATAGAAGAACTCGGGTCAAACTTACGATGATGAATCTTATTAAGAGGAACAGTCCGTTGTCCAGGAGGACTCGAGCCGCGTTCACGATGATAGAGCTGATCAAGAGAAACAATCCGTTGGCTAGAAGAACTCGAGTTGGGGTCATGATCATAAAACTGATTGAGAGGAGCATGCCGTTGCACAGGAGGACTCGAGTCGCGCTCATGATGATAAAACTGATTAAGAGAAGCAGTCCGTTGTCCAGGATGACTCGAGTCGTGTTCACGATCATAAAACTGATTGAGAGAAGCAGTCCGTTGACCAGGAGGACTCGAGTCGCGCTCATGATGATAAAACTGATTAAGAGG